>PISX010000254.1:5975-31316 GCA_004024625.1 Mellivora capensis | reverse complement strand
TTCACTCAGCAAGAGTTCTCTAAATTCTTGCTAATATTCATGCATTAACTTGTAAAACCATTTTTTTAAAGTCTGTACACTTTTTTAAAAAAAAGATTTTATTTATTTATTTGACAGACAGAGATCACAAGTAGGCAGAGAGGCAGGCAGAGAGAGAGAGAGAAGCAGGCTTCCTGCTGAGCAGAGAGCCTGATGCGGGGATCCATCCCAGGACCCCAAGATCATGACCTGAGCTGAAGACAGAGACTTAACCCACTGAGCCACCCAGGTGCCCTTGTAAAACCATTTTTTTTTTTTTTTACATGAGAGTTGTTTTTAGGTGCTTTATCACACAGTATTTAAGAAGAAAATGCAAAATAAAAAAATTAATCTTGCCACTTATTTTGAGTTAATAAAAAACTGCCTGTGAGCTAATAAGTAAGAGGGAGAAAACTGAGTAATACAGTTATGATACGTGCATGCAGGTATTTTTAAGAGACTACAAAGTCTGGACAGAATTTCTTGCAAATCTTCATGGTAAAGTACAGCTGGCCCTTGAACAATGTGGGAGTTAAGGGCACTAACCTTCACAGTCAAAAAATCCTTGTATAACTTACAACTCCCCAGAAGTTTAACAAATAGCTTACTATTTACCATAGACCTTACTGATAAAATAAACAGCCCATAAACACATATTTATATGTTATATATATCATATACCATATTCTTAACAATGAAGTAAGCTAGAGAAAAGAAAATGCTATAAAGAAAATTATAAGAGAAAATATATTTATAGTACAGTACTCTATTTATTGAAAAATATTTGCATACAAGTGGACCCACACAGTTCAAACCCATGTTGTTTAAGGGTTGACTAGGGATGAAAATAAATAAGTAAATAAATTTCTCTTATTTCGTCAAGAGGCAAATGGATGCACCTTGTGATAGTCCTAACAATGTCTTGCAATATAATATAATGACTTTACATTGTAAAATTAAAAGGTTGGACTCCTTATCAGGTCTGTTATATTTTCAAGAAGATACTGTAAGGAGTGGGAAGAAGTGAGCAGCAACAAGAAGTGAGTAGCAAACCTACTTTCTTGACAAAATTTTATTATTTTACCCTTATGTAGGATGTCACAAGATCTGGTTTTAGTTTAAACCCACTTCGTATAAAAATCGGAACAAAGTCTTTTATAGCAACAACAAAATATGCAACTGTTATTTTTTTTAATTTTTTATTTTTTTATTTGACAGAGAGAGATCACAGTAGACAGAGAGGCAGGCAGAGAGAGAGAGAAGGAAGCAGGCTCCCTGCTGAGCAGAGAGCCCGATGTGGGACTCGATCCCAGGACCCTGAGATCATGACCTGAGCCAAAGGCAGCAGCTTAACCCACTGAGCCACCCAGGCGCCCCTTTGCAACTGTTTTTATTTTATTTCTGCTACACACACAAGTGTACTGTTTTGTTTTGTTTTAAGATTTATTTATTTATTTTAAAGAGTGAAAGAAAATGGGGCCTGGGGAGGGATAGAGGGAGAGAGAAACTTCAGCAGACTCCATGCTCAGTATGGAGCCAGACAAAGGGCTTGGCCCTCCACATCCCTGAGAACATGACCTGGGCTGAAATGAAGAGTTGGATGAAAAATCATACCATTTTTAAGCATTTGTACCTAATGTAATTATTTTGTAAATTGAATATCTATTTCTAATTGACATTATTTATTATCTTAGTAAAGATCATAAAAGGTTCATATTCCTGTTTATACAAATGATTCCTAAATTGCTTCTATCCTCAGTTAATCAGTGGATATTGAGGGTGAAAAGAAGGAACATTTAAATTTTATTCTGAAAAAAAAATTTTTTTTTTTGCCATCAAAGAATCTTAACTTTTGGACTAAAATGATCAAAGTGGTCATTTTTAACCTTATTTGTTTCTCAGATGTTTATAGTTGACAGTTTTCTTTAAAATAAAATTAGTTTCTTTTTCCCATCAAATCTGCTGGAAGTCTAATCAAAACATGATTTTGTAATAAGTTTTTAACTATGAACATTTTACATTACAATGAACAGTGAATTTAGATAAGCAGAAGATGCTGTGCTGGGTGAACGATATGATCCCTGAGATATTTCCATTTAAATGGTCACTCTAGAAGACAGCTTGTGAAGTTGTCATTTACAGTAGAGCACTGTGTAGATGTGATCCAACGGAACGTCAATTAGATTTTCTACTTATGTTACTGAAATGTGAACTATAATAATCCTGTCCAGTTTCAGTCAATGTGAAATGATACTCCTTATGCAATGGAGAGGAGAGAGTTCATCGTGGCATGAAACGTCAAAGACTCTGTCATGGTAAAATCAAATCTAACATTTACAAGTTTTCTTAAGTGACTGAATGATTATTATAATTGTTTTTTTATAATCTTAGTACTGAAGAAAAGTCCCTTTTAAAAAACCAGTTGCTGAACACAAGTTTTCTTTTTTAATACCTTGATAATATAATACCTTGGTAAAAGTATGAATAAAACCTTATTGTATTGTTATTGACAAATTCATGAAACCCTTGTATTTCATGATTAAAGTTCAAAGTTAGAAGAATTAAGTTTAATTCAGAAGCCAAGGAAAAATTAAGTATTAAAATTGTATATAACTAGTTTCCCACATTTATTAAAAGTATATCTCTATAATTTCAGCAGATCATTATCATCATTTTCACCATAATATAAATGACAGTGTAATTTGCATATCTGAAATGAAAAACTTCATGTTGAATGTTTCTTATGTGGATTTGCCATCAAATAATTTTCCACTTCCCCATAAAGAGAAGTGTCTTACTTTTTTCTAATTGGTTTGGAAAAAAACCTCAAAGTTAATTTTCCCCAAGTGAGACAAAGCAACAAGAGAAGATTAGTAAATTGTTATTATTTGTATACCATGTTTCACTTAGCACATTGTTAACATTTTCTCATAAAAGTAAAAGACTTTTGAAAACATTATTTAAATCTTCATACTGTTTTATCACTAAAATTGAACAGTTTTCTTCTTATATCATTTCCAATTTTCTCATATTTTATCATTATAGTAAATAACTTCCAAAAGAGATCTATAAACAAATCTCTGATTTTTTTCCATAGAATATATTTCTAAGAAGTAGAATTACTTAGGCTCAAATAATGAATGTTTTAAAGACTTTTAACATATGGAACATTACAGTTTTTGGTAATATTTATAATCCTAATATTCTCAATATAGTATTAAGTATTATCTCTTTAATCTTTGCTATTTTTAATAATTTAAAAAGTTTCATTACATATATATTTCTTATATCGATACTGAAATAGAACTACTTTGATATATTGATCAGGCATTTCTAATACTCATTCTATGAGAATATAATGTTGGGTCTACATTTTTCCTTTGATTTATAAACATTAGTAACATAAAACACTTTTCCTTAATATGCATTGCAAATTATTTTCCAGTTAATAGTTGGCCTGTGAATTGTTAGGTACATTTTGTTTTTGGAGGAGGTCATCAAGAGGATATGACCAACTGTTGACCCTTGAGTTGTACTCAAAATTGGAGGCTCCTTACTCCCTACACTGTCTTCCAAGTATATATTCCAACCACCATTCCCATATTAGGAGCTGTTCCAAAGATGTAGCCTTGAGAGAGTAAAGTGTTGTCGAGATCATGACTGAACCCAATTAAGAACTCTAGGAACTGCTAATATTCTGGTGGGCAGGTGCAGAGATCTAAAATCAACATTTGCCCACGTCCAACAGGTCACATATGTATTTTTAGTATTTCCCCACATAGGATGAAACATTTTCTTGCTGTGGATGATTTTATCTATGTTCTGCCTTTGCCAGTACCCTGTTCTTCCCTCATCTTTTCTGTTTAATCTCTCCTAACTTTTGGCTCGAGCAGATCTGGAGATGGCTCTCTTGGTTCGGATATTTATTTTTCCACTTACACATACTTGGAAGTTCAAGGACTTCTCTGTCTCCTAGCTTTACTGTAGGTGTGGGTTATGGGTAGTTTTATTTATTCTCCTTTTAAATCTGCATGAAATTATGGTCAGCTAATCTTCGACAAAGCAGGAAAGAATGTCTGATAGAAAAAAGACAGCCTCTTCAACAAATGGTGTTGGAAAATTGGACAGCCACATGCAGAAAAATGAAATTGGACCATTTCCTTACACCACACATGAAAATAGACTCAAAATGGATGAAGGACCTCAGTGTGAGAAATGAATCCATCAAAATCCTTGAGGAGAACACAGGCAGCAACCTCTTCGACCTCAGCCTCAGCAACGTCTTCCTAGGAACATCGCCAAAGGCAAGGGAAGCAAGGGCAAAAATGAACTATTGGGATTTCATCAAGATCAAAAGCTTTTGCACAGCAAAGGAAACAGTTAACAAAACCAAAAGACAACTGACAGAATGGGAGAAGATATTTGCAAATGACATATCAGATAAAGGGCTGGTTCCAAAATCTATAAAGAGCTTAGCAAACTCAACACCCAAAGAACAAATAATGCAACCAAGAAATGGGCAGAGGACATGAACAGACATTTCTGCAAAGAAGATATCCAGATGGCCAACAGACACGTGAAAAAATGCTCCACATCACTCGGCATCAGGGGAATATAAATCAAAACCACCTCACACCAGTCAGAATGGCTAAAATTAACAAGTCAGGAAATGACAGATGCTGGCGAGAATGCAGAGAAAGAGGAACCCTCCTACACCATTGGTGGGAATGAAAGCTGGTGCAACCACTCTGGAAAACAGCATGGAAATAGAGCTACCCTATGACCCAGCAATTGCACTACTAGGTATTTACCCTAAAGACACAAACGTAGTGATCCGAGGGGGCACGTGCACGCAAATGTTTATAGTAGCAGTGTGCACAATAGCCAAACTATGGAAAGAACCTAGATGTCCATCAACAGATGAATGGATAAAGAAGAGGTGGTGTGTATATATACAATGGAATACTATGCGGCCATCAAAAGAAATGAAATCTTGCCATTTGTGATGACATGGATGGAACTAGAGGGTGTTATGCTTAGTGAAATAATCGGAGAAAGACAACTATCATATGATCTCCCTGATATGAGGAAGTGGAGAGGCAATGTGGGGGGTTTGGGGGGTTTGGGTGGTAGGAAAAGAATAAATGAAACAAGATGGGATCGGGAGGGAAACAAACCATAAGAAACTCTTAATCTCACAAAACAAACTGAGGGTTGCTGGGGGGAGGGAGGTGGGGAGAGGGTGGTGGGGTTATGGACATTGGGGAGGGTATGTGCTATGGTGGGTGCTGTGAAGTGTGTAAACTTGGCAATTCACAGACCTGTACCCCTGGGGGTAATACATTATATGTTTATAAAAAAATTAAAAAAATTAAAAAAAAATCTGCATGAAAGTTGGCTACAGAGATTCAGTAGTAGGCAGTTGCCATTATGCAAGGAAAATCTTTTCTTACGCATTTTGAAGCAAATGATAAAACACCTAAGACAATTTTTAAGTGTTCAAGAACTCACTTAAATACTGAATATATCCTGTACCTTGAATAGCTTCATCTATTTACTGTTTTTCCCCCCATCTATTTACTTTTTAACTTTAAAACTACAATGTTAGAATTTGTTGTAGGGAATCTTGATGTTGACCATTGATGGATGCAGATTTTGATTAAGATTTTTATTCTTGGGGTGCCTGAGTGGCTCAGTGGGTTAAAGCCTCTGCCTTTGGCTCAGGTCATGGTCCCAGGGTTCTGGGATCGAGCCCCGCATTGGGCTCTCTGCTCAGTGGGGAGCCTGCCTCCCCCTCTCTGCCTGCTTGTGATCTCTCTCTCTCTGTCAAATAAATAAATAAATAAAAAGATTTTTATTCTTTCCCATCTCTTGACTATATTTGCAACTCAGAAAAAGAAATTAATGGTATTTTGGCATATTTTTGAAGTAATTCTGTCTAGAGTCAAAGGTAGTCAAATAGTTGATTCAGAATTATTTGCCACTTCTCTCAAATTTGAAACGTTTGAACTACTTATTCATATCATAGTCATATCATATATCATATTCATATCATATATTCATACCTTTGAATATGGTATGTATTTTTAGGTGGTTTCTAAATACTCCCAACATGGGGTGCCTGGGTGACTCAGTCATTAAGTGTCTGCCTTCAGCTCAGGTCATGATCCCAGGGTCCTGGGGTCAGGCCCTGCATTTGGATTTCTGCTCAGTGAGAAGCCTGCTTCTCCCTCTCCCATTCCCCCTGCTTGTGTTCCCTCTCTTGCTGTCTCTCTCTCTCTCTGTCAAATAAATAAATAAAATCTTTAAAAAAAGAATACTCCCAACAATTCTTGTTTTAGTATCCTTTTGTGCACTAAAAAGAAATGTCTTTATAAATGTGGTGTTCTAATATATGAAAGGGTTTGCCACAACAGAAAACACTTGATATTTTTCTCAGCAGCTAACAATTGTAAGACTTTTCTAATGTAGTAGAAATAAAGAGTAAGGAAATTAACTAATTAGATGTGGAATTTGATTTTTGACTTAACATATTCTCCTTTGATCCAAAAATAGATACCTCGGAATAAGCTTCTGATGTCAACCTTATTATTGATATGAAAAATATTATTAATTATAAACATTTTTATGATTAAAAATTATTGCAGTGTTTTTTAGGGTTACTAAAATTAGGAGGTCAGATATATGCAAAACACTCATTAAAAATGTTCCATAAATGCCCAGAGTTTGAGAACTGCTGATATAAAATGAAGATTCTGTTGTATTTCTTTGGAATATTTATCCCATTTTCAAACACCACTTCATGATCAATTCATTTCTTCTAAATGGGCTCATGGATCATCATCACTTTTGAGTTCTTTATGTATTTTGATCTCTTTGCCTCCTACTATTTTTTACATTTTCTTTTTAAATTTTTGTATGTGTACTAGTGCTACACTATTTAACTTATTATGGCTTTATTATAAATTTTACTACAGAAAAAGAGAAGTTTACTTCTCACTGTTTTAACTCAGCAGTCTCCGCTCTTTCCAGCTTTGTTCAGAGACTGTCTCCTGGAACCTGCATTTGCCCTTTAAAATACATTTTGAGATGAAATATATTTCATCATCAAAAGCTTCCTCATGTGGCCTCTTCTGACTTGGCCTCAAAGGTCTTCAGGGAAAGTACAATTACTCTCCATACTCGTAGACACTTTCTGCAGCCTTGTCCCAGGGAAGTTTTACAAAAACTCTTTGGTTAGCATAGCACACTTATAGTCACTTGCCTCAAAAAGTTGACTTTTGTTTGTCTTCTGTCCCTCTATTCCTTCCCTTCTTCCCTCTTTCATCTCCAATTTTTTCTTCCTATTCTCTCTTGAACCCATTAATCAAATTTAACCTTCATTATACCAATAATCTCTTTCTGTTAAAGTCACAATTACCTCCAGCCCATTTAATCCAATGTTGTTTCCCACTTCTTGTCTTATTTGAGCTAGCTGTTGTTTTTCCTTGAAGCACTTTCTTCTTTTGGCTTCTCTGACACCTCACTTGCCTCATACTTAATTTGTTGGCCACCGATTTTCCTGGTTCTTTCTCATTCTCTGATGTCTCAATGTAAGAATGCCCTGATCTCTGCTCTTGGCTCTCTGTTATTTTTCTGACTCCTTTTCCTAATATTCTCTCCCTTATTCCTTCACTCAAGCTACACTAGTGGCCTTGCTCTTTCTAGAAATGGCAGACATGCCATTGCCTCAAAACCTTTGCAGTGTTTCTTCTACCTGTCTGTAATACCCTTTCTTCCTTCATATGTTCACACGTTACATTCTATCACTTCCTCCTGGGTTTCATTCAAAGGTCACCTTCTCAATGCAGACTTCTCTGAACAGTCTATTCACAAACACATATACCTTTTCTACCAGCTTCAATCCACATCCTCTTTTTCAGTTTATTTTTCCTTTTTAAAATTTAATACTTTCTTGAATAACACATACACACACTTACCTTATTTATTGTCTCTCCCACTAAAATATAAAAGTCCCATTAATTAATGGGTTCTTTTATTTGACTCAATACAGTATATCCAGCACCTGAAAGGAAGTTCATAGTTCCAATTGAGTACTCATATATTTGTTGAATAAATTAATGAATAATTTTCGCATTCGCTCATTGTTTACTTTAAAAAAAAAGATTTTATTTATATATTTATTTGAGAGAGAGAGAGCACAAGCAGGCAGAGGGAGAGGGAAAAGTGGACCCCTCGCTGAGCAGGTAGCCCAATGGGGGGGGCTCGGTTGCAGGACCCTGGGATCGTGACCTGAGCTGAAGGCAGACACTTAACCATCTGAGCCACCTAGAAGCTCCTAATGTTCACTTTTTTATTTTTTTGCCTCACATATTTAAATATATGCTAGCAATTGTAGCTTCTGTGCTTTATCTATGTTTAGTTTGTCTTTTTCAGTTTTAGTCTTTTAAGATGCACATTTCTGTGGGATTCATTCTGTATATTTTCTGGATCATTAATACATGAAATCATCTTTTGGTTTCTTTCATTAATTAAAAGATTTATCGGGAAACAGAATTTTGAGATTCACAAAATTTCCTCTTAAAACATTAATCTTGTCTCTTTTCCATTTAATCTTTCAGAGGAGAAGCAGGAGCTGGTCAGGTTTTCCTATGTTTAGACAGCATTTTTTTTTTCTAACAAATTATTTGCATAATCTTTTAACTTTATTATTTTTAGTTCTTGAACTTTACATGGCATACTTAGATTTGTGTGTCATTCTCCTTTCATCAATATTATCTGGGACAGTTTCATTCTACTATGCAAAGAGAGTTACAGCAATTTTAAAAAATGTGTATCTCTCCGTATTTTTCTTTTCTTTTAATGTTCTATTTTTTCATTGTAAACATCTTCAATTTTTAGTTTTTATCTTAACTTTGTATTTCATACCTGTAAGGTTTTACAGGTGAGATACACACGACACCAGTTGATATAGATACAAGGTGAGGTTTATTAAAGGTGCCCTTGGTTGAGGTTCCGCGACTCAGGAGAGGAGAGTCAGGGAAGTTGCTCATGGGAAGGCATTGAGTGAGCTTTTATTGGGCCAAGGCAGGGTGGGTGCTCATAATCATATTTGGTAAGGTTAGAGGTTGGGGGTTGGAAAGTCCCAAAATGGCTGGTTTCTGTTTCTCGCATAAGTTTTGGTTTACTCAAGGTGTCGTGTCCTTGACAGATGTCCTTCTGGTGGGAAAGTCCTGGATAGGGGGAGATGGTAGCCTGGCAGCCATTTTATTGTTCCTGCTGCATTCCCAGGGCCGCCGACCTAACAATACCTACTACATTTCTCTTGCATTTTTATCATTTTATCTTTCAGGCACATATTCTAAATTTTTTTATTCATTGACTCAGTAAGTCTATTTTAATACTCATTTCTGGTTTTTAAGTCCAAAAGTGGTGGACTTTAATTTTACTATTTAACTTTTTGCTTCCTGGCAATTTTCCCTTGTGTCACTCAGGATATTTAGCTTTTTTCCCCCCATTTATCTCTGATTATATCCTACTGTCTTTTATTTCAGCCGATTTTCTTCTTGTGGATTTCTGCACATATTTCATAGAATCCTTTTCTAATTATATTATTTTGAGTGCAAATAATAACCATATTCAGGTTTTTTTCCCCTTTCATTCTGGGAACAAATTTTAGCTTTTTTTTTTCCCCCTTCTCTGAGCCTACAAAATAGTGTTCACTTTACCTAGTATTGAAGTAGTTTTACTCAGGACTCCATACTCTCTTTCCTTTATATTCATACTTCAAGAATGAGTAATTTATCAAATCCAAATCAACATTTGACAACAGACTTGCCTTGACATCATATTGATTTGAATATTGTGGAATCTTTTTTCTCAAATACACAGCTGGAGAGCACATTCATGGTACCCATGTAGCCAGCATTATTTAGTAGAATTCATTAGTGGTGATGGAAACTTCTCATAAGCAATTGTCTTATATTCTGGAACTCTAAACTAACTTTATATAAAAGTTTATATAAATGCAAGTAAACTATGTCTGCCAAAGAACAGTTCTCTGCCTAAATCATCAGAGTCAGCATTTCCCTGGCTTTCTGTAGAATGAAAGTTAACTAATTTTTAGTGAAAGGTTATAGTCAGGCTTTTATTGTAAAAGCAGTTCTCATAAGTAGAGAGGACTATTCTGTATCTTGAAACAAGATTCCTCTTTTTCTTCTTACCTAACCTTTGAGGCTAGACATTTTTCTCTATTTTAGTGTCATGGTGCATTCACTGAATCTCTCACACAAGTCCCATTTATCCTTATTTTTATAATGTGGGTATTCTAACTTCTCATGATTGGTTGATGTTAGTATAAGGTTTCAGTGCTATTATGTGTAACTAGTATTTTCAGTGCTTTCCCTTTAATTTTTGTGGTGAGCTATTTGACACTCAACTAGGAATCTGTTATTAGATACCACTTTAACCATAAATCTTTGGCATGAGAAATTGAGAAATGTTTTCTCTTGTGTTATGAATATTGAAGATAATATCCATGCAGAGAATAGATAGTGCAGGACACCTGTTCAAAATAGTGGTGGAGATCCTTGAATATGATAAAGTTTGTACTAAATCCACCAGAGTCTTCTATAGGGAAAATATTGACATAGAATAGAAAATAAAGAAAATGTATTTGACTGAAAAATTTTAAGTGACTTATTGAACTACAATTCACATAAAATAAATTGCACATATTTATAGTGTACAATTTGGTAAGTTTCAACATGTATATATACATATGTATATACACATATGTAAAAATATGTATGTGACCTGTAAAGCCATCATCATGATCATGATCATGAACATATATATGACAACCCCAGAATTTCCTTGCTCTATTCTGTTGTCTTGTAGTCTCCCTATCTTTACTGTATCCCTGATCAGTATCCGGCTACAACTGATCTGCTTTTTGTCACTGCTGACTATCCCTATACCATTATCCACTATCACTACTGACTTTAACATTACTAGATTAGTTTCCATTTTCTAGAAATGGAATCATACAGCATTTATACTTTTTTTGTCTTCAACTCAGTATTACTTTATTTTTATTGCTCAGTTGCATTCTGTTGTTTGGATATACCATATTTTATTTACTCATACACTTATTGATGGACATTTGAGTGGCTACTAATTTTTGGTTATTACAAAAAGAGTGGCTAAGGATATTTATGTATAAATCTTTTATGGGAATATGATTTCTGCACAGTAAAAGGAGAAGACATATATTTAACTTTTTAAGAAATAAGACAATTTAGTGGTGTCTGGGTGACTCAGTCAGTTGAGAGTCTGATTCTTCATTTCGGCTCAGGTGGTGATGTCAGGGTCATGAGATCAAGCCCTGTGTTGGGCTCCGCATTCATTGAGGAGTCTGTTGTCCCTCTCTGTCCTCCCTACCACTCCCCCTGCTCATGTGCTCTCTCTCTCTCAAATAAATAAGTAAAATTAAAAAAAAAAGAAAGTTATATGGAAGTTCATAGGGTATTATACTGTGCAACCTAAATATGTTATTATGTTTAGAAATACAGTTATTTTGGCTGGTCACTGTAGTCTGGTTAAATATATCCTACTCAGATTTAATTAGAAGTAAATTATTAAGTCAAAGTGAGCATATCATAGTGTAGGACTCTCAAAAACTTTGGACAAGACCTGAGAGACTTAGATTTAAAAAAACGGGTCAGCACAGTCTTGCACCCCTGGGGCTAATAATACATTATATGTTAAAAAAAAAAGTTATATGTCCCACTAAGAAGAACAGTCAAAAAATTGTAAGTACATGGATATACATACAGTGATTAAACATAACTAGATAGTGTCATACATAGGAAGGATCATTTTGTTTATCATAAGGGAACATGGACTTCATTATCCTAAACTATTTCTCAGTCTCCCCAAGACACTGCCTAAGGTGTATTATCTCAGCTAATCCTGTTTGAATGAGGAGAGCCAGTGTTAGTCTATTTTCTCTTTAACAGATAGAATTAAAGAAAGAAATTGAACTTCTTAGAAAAATCAGGATTAAATAAAACAGATTTAACTATAAACATAGAGACAAGGTGGAAAAGCTTACAGAATCATATTGGGGACTTAGACTGGGCTTGAGTGTATGTATACAATTACTTTTTTGCTTAGTTACTTGTGTTCTCCTTAGATTAGGTCCCAGTGGGTCAGAAATTAGAAATATGGTTATATTATGGCTTTCAGAAAGGAAATCACAAGGTGCGAGTTGAGAAGGAAAGGGAAAGACAGTGGATGAGTCATCCAATCACTTGCAGTGTGGGAGAATTTAGAATAGCAGCAATAGCCCTGGATTCTTAAGCATCTTGTCTTCTTTAAAAATGACTATTTGCAGTAATGATAAGACACATTAAGAATGTGTTAATTTTTTTTTAAACAGGTAGAGTAAGTTGGTCCATAAATTTAATAAATTGTATTACAAAATTTAAAAAATTCTGGATGGATAAAAGGCTTACACTATCTAAAAATTGATTTTTGGTGCTTAATTTTTGGTGATACCAGGTAAAGGAGTGATTAGGCTAACGTTTCAAAGCATATAAAAAATTATAAATCCAAATGAGATGAATAAGAGAGAACAGAAAGAACAGCAATAAAAAATAAAAAACAAGAGATTATCATGCCCAACCTTGCCTTTAAGAGATTAATAATGAAGACTGGTGTGATAGGTTAACTGCCTTAAGGCCATCGGTGTGTTAATAGCACTGATGAATGTACTGACAGAATTCTGTGCCCATTTATTCACACTTTGGTACCATTATCACCTGTATATCATCACATCAAATTATCATGAAAACCTTGTAGTACTTTTTAGATGAACGCTTTTAGATTTACCACCTGTTTTTTATTTATTCAAATGTAATACTTTGAACATTCAAAGTTTCCATTCAGAAAGTTTGAAAACTTCACCTCCTCTAATAATTCATTGTCCTGCCATAGATAAGAAGCTCGTTAGCTAAGGAACATGGCCTGGCCTGGCATCAATAGAGATGGTTTTCTTAGCTCAATCCAAAATCACTGACAGACAATTTAACTCCTATGAAGCTCGATGCCTATTGATGGTTCTGGCTGTGCAGACAGGGTCGGTCTTAGAAGGTTCCGTATCCGCTCTTCTGAGCTCCTGAGTGATGCAAGAGGTAGAATGAGTGGTGGTAGAAAGGAAGGGTCCTCGGTAGGAGACAGATCTCAGTTTGACTGCTGATTATCATCCTTCCTTGCTATCTGATTCTGGGTATTTTTTTTTTTTAAGTTCATCTGTAGTATAGATTTCTTGTATGTGTAATAGGGCTTATCATACCTGTTCCCAGTATTATTTTGATAATACTCTATGATATTGTACATTGCCTAATAGAAGACGCACAATAGAATAAATTCTTCTAATTATATAGTTCCTTTTCCTTTTTGCTTCAGCTTAACCTTTGCTCTCATATTGAATTCCTACACTGAGCCAAATCAGTGAGTTGCCTCCCCATGCTCTGACTGTCCTGATTTGAAAGCCCTATGTTTCTTTGAATTAGCTTGGTCTTTAGTACCACTGTGTTCTTACTTCTTTTCACTTTTTATAAAATATACAGTTGTTTGAAAAGACTACCATTCTTAACACTAAACATGATGACATCTTTAAATACTTAAGTTTTATTTTTAATATGTTATAATAGTGCATGACTTCCTGGCAACTAAGAATGTTTTAGTGGTCTAGGAGTGAAAAAGCCTACTTCTGAGTAAGTGTGATTAAGACCCACTCTTGTAAATAAGGCAGAGGGTCATAGGGGAAGAGAGGGAAAAATGAAGCAAGACAAAACCAGAGAGGGAGAGAAACCATAAAAGACCCTTAATCATAGGAAACGAACTGAGGGTTGCTGGAGGGGAGTTCAGTGGGGGGATGGGGTAATAGGGTGATGGACATTGTGTTGTAATGAGCACTGGGTATTATATAACACTGATGAATCACAGATCTATACCCCTGAAACAATATTCTATGTTAATTAATTGAATTTAAATAAAAAAAAAGATTGACTCTTGTACTTTAAATATGTTAACATCATAGCAAATTTTTCCCTTTTGAAGTATTGGAAATTTTTTTTTCAATATTTCAGTTCTTATTCTGATAACGATCTTTCAAAAAAAACTTTGTAAGTTTACGAACATTAAAAATAGTACCATTTGGTTACATTTCATATTATTTTAATTAGTCTTAACAATATATTTCTTATAGGTTATTCATAAGACTTTGCATTATCATAGTATTACAAGAAACAAACAATAGAATGTTACATTTCCACATTATCTTAATAATGTAGGACAAATTATATGATAAAGATTGAATAATATGCAGTGTCTTCCATTTATTGGTGTTCTATTTTATACAGCATCATCAGAATTCCATATTATCTGATTGTGAAAATTTTCTTCATAATGTATTTTACCAGTGGAAAAATACTTTAAACCCATTAATATCAACATATTAATAAATTGATAAAGTAGAAGTTTGTCATTTAACTACACTAAGACAAATACACATTTTTTTTAACCACCTTTTGCAACAATAGTGTTAAAGTGCAACCATTTTAAACCTGTGGTATAAAATTTTTCCAAGTTTTTGCTGATTCATTTACAGTGACAAAATACTGCACCTCCAACTTCATACTGTATATATATATACACATATATATATACACACTTCAGTAGCAGTTTACTTTGTTAATAACCTTGAACTGAGATTAATGTCACAAGTATAAGATTTGGAGTGGAAAACTCTGAAAGATACTGAAACTTCCTCTAGCCTTGAGCAAATAATGGACCTTCTCTTCAATTTTGTTCTTATGTTGGAATAACTAACTGCCCAGGTTAGTTGCTATTACTGTGTTCAGCTACCAAGGTTATCCTGTGTTAACAGGGAAATAATACATATGAAATGCAGGAGAGAGAGCAAGAAAGAGGTGAGATATGGAGGAGGTGAGAGAGAGGTTTATTGTAAGGTGTTGGCTTAGGTGATGGTGCAGGTTGGAAGGTCCAAACTCTGCAAGATAACGCTGGTAGTCTGGAGACCCAGAGAAGAGTTGACCTTGCAGCTCTGAGTCTGAAGACAGCCTGGAGGCAGAATTCTCTTTTCTTTAAAGACAGCCTGGAGGCAGAATTCGCTTTTCCCTGGTGGAACTCATGCCCCCCCCCCCCCCCCCCCCCCCCCCCCCCCCCCCCCCGCAAGGCCTTAAAGTAATTGGATGAGATGCAACCATCTTATGGTGCTTTACTCAAAGTCTACAGATTGAAATGTTAATCTCATCTAAGAAATACCTCCACAGCAACATCTAACAATGGTTTCACCAAAAATGTGGGTACTGTGGCCTAGCCAGGTCGACACATAAATTAATCATCACTGAGGCCAGTCAAGAGTGCAATATTGAGGGGTGTCTGGATGGCTCAGTGGGTTAAAGCCTCTCCATGGTCCCAGGGTCCTGGGATCGAGCCCTGCATCGGGCTCTCTGCTCAGCAGGGAGCCTGCTTCCTCCTCTCTCTCTGCCTGCCTGCCTCTGCCTACTTGTAATCTCTGCCTATCAAATAAATAAAATCTTTAAAGAAAAAAAAAAGAGTGCAATATTGAATAAATTCCCAGGGAGAGTACCTTTGGCTCCATCCCATGTGGTAGCTTTGAACACAGCATGGGTCTCATTTTAAGGGCCATCCAGATCAGGAGATGTGGAGCTGGTAAATATATATAAATATATAAACCTCCTTCCTCCTGCAATTACTAATCAAGGGCTGTTCCTGAGGGGACTTAATTCTCATGTACTTGTATGAGTAGACAAAACAGTCCCAGTCACCTGAGAGCATTTCTCTGGCAAATGGCTCCAGGTGCTGGCTGTGGGACTGAAAGAAGAGTTGGAGCCAGTGTGTCTCCCCGCAAAAGTAAAGAGATTCAGTGGAGTATGTGTCGATCACCAACAACATTTGCATGTGCCTGAGGGATTGTGGAAGATGATCGGGTTTAAGATGTGGTCCAGGACTACATTGTGAAGATTTGGGGGACATTCAAAGCATGTGGATTTAGTATAAAGGTAGGTTAGTGGTAGGCTCATCAGTGTCAGTCTTGCTGAAGAATTATTACTTGAATGATTAATTATCATCACTGGAGCTTCTAATTAATGAGGTCTGAGTTGAGGCTCTGTAACCTGTTTTAGAATTGATGTTTCAGGCTTGGGGACCTTTGAAACATTGCGTGGGGGAGAGTGTGAGCATATTTACACTTTACAAAGAGCACACTTGTCTGGAGTTGAAGGAAGGCAAACCTGAAAGGAAAGGTAATGTTTTACTACTTTAAAGCTACAAGTGTGCTTCTGTGGGAGGAAGTTCAGGATATATTTAGGTGGCAAATTTGACAAAACCGTCTAAAGTGGGATGAGGAAAAAAAAAACAAAACAGGTTAGTCAATGATAATTTCTAAGTCACTGGGATGGGAGATGGAAGTGACCATCTTTTTTTTGCTAGACCCTGAAATATGGAACATGGAAGCAGGATTTGATGGGGGAAGTAGTGAAAGAGGCTTGAAGGGGCAGGGAAACACCCGGAAGAGAAGAAGGTTGTTAGTATCTTAGTCTGTTTAGGATCTATAACCACGTATCACAGAGTAGGTGGTGCTTTTAAACAACAGAAACTTTTTCTCACAGTTCTAGAGATGGAAGTCTGGGGTCAAGCTGCCATGGTCAGGGGATGGCCCTCTTCTGGGTTTCAGACTTCTCATTTTATCCTCCCTTGCTGGAAGGGGCAAGGGAGCTCCCTGGAGCCTCTTTTAATAAGAGCACTTATCTCATTCATGAGGGCTCTGCTCTCAGGACTTAATCCCCTTTCAAAGATTGGTTTTAACCTATGGATTTGGGGTGGGGGGCACAAACATTCAGACTGTAGCAGTCAGGTAGAGAGTGAAGTGAGAGAAGTTTCTAGAATACAGATAAATAGATCAGGTATTGACAAACTATGGCCTTCTGACCAAATCCTTGCTACCAAGGGTTTGTAAATACAATTTTATTGGAACATTAGCCATACTCATTTGGTTACATATTATCAGTGGCAGCTTTCACTCTATACAGAAGAATTAAATGCAGATAGCTTTGTTGTGACAGAGACCGTATGGTTGGTGCAGCTAGAAATATTTCCTTTCTATTCACTTTTAATAAAAAATTTGTAGACTTCTGCTGTAGACAGATATTGGTTAAATTTTTGGATGTGGATAAATTGCCTAGGAAATACGTGTGCAAGAAGAGAAATTGCTGAGCATTAAGGAAGAAAAAATGGAACAAAAGAAGAGGACTAAAAACTAGAGTCTT
Organism: Mellivora capensis; assembly: GCA_004024625.1. Classification (NCBI taxonomy): domain Eukaryota; kingdom Metazoa; phylum Chordata; class Mammalia; order Carnivora; family Mustelidae; genus Mellivora; species Mellivora capensis. Next base: position 13,917 of record PISX010000254.1, on the reverse strand, counting down.
AATGAAAAGAAAAAAAGAACAATCATCTTAAAATCTGTATCTCTGCATTATCCAGTCTAGGTTTTCTCCAGTCATCAAGTAAGCCGAAGAGGAAGAGCTAGAATGTTTCTTCTCATTTTCTTTCCTCCTTGGTTTTTCTTTTCTCTCTTCTACACCATGCTTTCAAGAAGAAGGTATTTGGTGGAAGGAAAAAAAACCAAAGATGGTTCTGGAAATAGTTCTGACCCTCTAAGAAGTAGTAGAAAGAAATGAAATCTTCTCTGAGGCCCATTCAGTGTCTCAGCCAATGGCAAGTCTTGCCCGTGTATATCAAGCACATATTAAGTTTTGCTCCCACATTTCATTTAACCTCTCCCATTTCCTTTTTGTTTATATGGGCTTTTTCCTTAGAATAAAAACAAAGATCACAGCATTTTGCCTAGGAAATAATATTCTGCTTCCTTTGTTAGAAGCTGTGTATTTGCAACTGTAATATAATTGTGCTGCCCAGACTAGATTCCCACCAAACTTGTCACTTGTTTGAAAGGGAGCCCTTTCTCTGACAAGAACAGACAAGGGCCAAATGAGCCTGATTCTTTCCTATGCCAGCCAGCAATGCAATTACAAGAATGGGGGCTAAAGAAGGACAAAGCAGTCACTCACCCCTGCACACAGGTGCTCTGTCCTTGAAATAGTTGATTGTACTTGGAGCCCTGTCCTGGCCTGTTAACCAGACACTGCAACATGGGATTTCATAAATGACTGTAATTCATTGGTGATTGGTTGAAGCTTCTAAATACAATTTTTGAAAGGGATTTTTTTTTTTTGGTGTCCTCTGATAAAGGCTCATGGTTTCTGTAATCTTCAGAATTCATAAACTTTAGGTAATGTACTTTATAGAACCAGCAGAAAAGTGAGGATTTGCAAACCTCCTTTTCTTTTACTGATGAGTTTAAAAATACTGTCGTTTACTTCAACTGTTGAAAATGGAACTTTCCCCTTATTTAAGCAGTGGTGTTCTCTTTTCACACTGAAAAGCAATGAATTGTCACAAACGGACATCTTGCTATGAATAAAGATGACAAATGAGTAAGTGACTCAGAAATATGCTTGACAAGTGGGAAATGGTTTGAATATAAAGTTTATAAGTCTTCTACCATCAACTTAGGAGACTGAACAAGTCTGGTTGCAATGGGTAACCAACATGTATGTGGGCAGTAGCCCTCGAAGTGTTCTCATCCTCCTCAGATTGCCAACAGAACCTTCTCAGAGGGCTCCTGTTTGTGAGAGTGTGATATTTATTTTCTTTTTTTTTTTTTTTAAAGGTTGTATTTATTTAGTTGAGAGAGAGTGAGTGAGAGAGAAGAGAGAGGGAACATGAGCAGGGGCAGAAGGAGAAGAAGCAGACTCCTTGCTGAGCAGGGAGCTCAACGTCGGACTCTATCTCAGCATCCTGGGATTATGACCTGAGCCAAAGGCAGATGCCTAACCAACTGAGCCACCCAGGCACCCCATGTGATTCATTTCTGTTAGCATGGGCATGATGTGATCCTGCTTCAATTTGACAGGGCCTCTGTAGCCATCTACCATGAGGACCCTGATCTTAGGACATGATTGGAGAGCAATCCTAAACAATTCTCCTATTTGGTACAGAAGTTTAGTGTCCAGTGTGTCTCACTAATAGGCTGTTCCAGAGACCCTGGCACCTGAAAGCTGATTATGAGATCCAGGAAATGAAAGAGAAGTTAAGAGAGGAAGCCTCACAGGTTCCCTGTGCTCAGAAAGATCCCATGTTCTCTGAGGAAGAGGTCCTTGTTGGTAAACATTCTAGTCCTCACTTTCCTTGTCACTGAAAGTTGCTGAATGAAATAATATGATGTGGAATTTCTGATAGCATAAAAACTCCACAGTGCCTGTTATTACTGTAAATCAGAGTGCTAATGTTTATAGCACATACAAAGTGCCTATTTTTCTACATAGTGGTTGTGATTGTTGCCCTATACTTGATTTGCCTCTGGATTTTGTCATCTGCATCATTATTAGATCAGTATTCAGAAAATAGTTTCTTGCCTCATTCTCACTCATGTGCAATGCAGACATATTGCACTCTTCATTTTTCTCCATCCATCCTTGCCTCTTTCCTTATTAAAAATTTATTTATGAGTAAATTTAGAGAGGAAATGGAAGTCACTGTAAAACCGTATGCCCAAACACAGTGATAATTTAGAATTGCTGCATCAGTTAACTGTGGGTCAGGGTAGCACTAACAGTCACTAACAAAGGGCTTTCACACAGATTGTGGGTTCTCAGTTTTCCCCATATGTGGCCATAAATCTTCTTTTTCTTTCATTTGAGGTGCTTGGAGGGATGGCTGGGTGGCTCAGTCGGTTAAGCATCTGCCTTTGGCTCAGGTCACGATCCTAGGATCTTGGGATCGAGTCCCGAATCAGGCTCCTTGGTTAGCCAGGAGCCTGCTTTTCCCCCTACCTGCTGCTCCCCTTGCTTGTGCACACACACTCTACTCTCCCTCTGACAAATAAATAAATAAAATATATATATTTTTAATTTTTTACTTTTAAAGATCTTATTTATTTATTTGAGAGAGCATGAGCAGGCAGGAGAGGCAGAGGGAGAGGGAAAAGCAGACTCCCCACTGAATAGGGAGCCCGATGTGGGACTTGATCCCAGGACCTAGGGATCATGACCTGAGCTGAAGGCAGAAGCTTAACTGACTGAGCCACCCAGGCACCCTTAAAATCTTTTTTTTTTTTTTTAAAGGGGGCTTAGAAATGCAAGAGTATAAGAAAGATGTTATCAAAGACTAAAGTTAGAACCCCTCTGTTTTATGGAAAACAATTATTTGTGAATTTCTGCTACATTTGGTACCTAGTGGTACAGGAAGGCACAGTTGCCTGGAGACCTAGAGCCTAGATGAGACAAATGAAGAGGAAACACCTCAGTACAGTGATGGCTGATTTGGGTAACACTCTTTCTCATATACTCTCTGTTTTTCTTCTGTCTGGGAACTAGTGCAGAAAATCTAAAAGAGGAAAACAAACTGGTCTTTCCTACTTATTTTTAGTTAACTAGTGCTTACACAAGTGTTACTTTTCAACTGTTACAGAAATAGTTGGTTGGCAAGTTGTGTTATTTTTTATTCATTCATTCATTTATTCATATAATGATAAATATTTTCTGAAGGTTTTATTGTTGGGGGAGCTACAGAATTAACAGCTACAGAATTGTATTAGGAAAGTTCTTGTTCCCTAAGAGTTTACAATCTTAACAGGTTTTACAAAAATTTGCCCACCCGCCTTATTCTAAACCAGTGGTTCTCAGTGGTGGTGGAGAGGGGAGAAGTTGCCTGCAAGAGATGTCTGTCTCCCATGCATGGAGACGTTTTTATTAACCGGGGGAGTGGGTGCTTTTGGTATGCAGTGAGTAGATGGCAGGGACCCTGCTAAATATTCTACAATGCACAGGAGAGACCCCACAGAAACTATAATCTGGCTCCAAATGAGAAATCCTGTCCTTAAATCTTGCTTTGACCAGAATTTATTCTTTACTTAGCACAATTATACATATCATGGAGGTATCTGCTACTTTGTTTAGCAACTTAGCAGAGGTCCCTAACACATAATATAGTATTTAAAAGATATTTGTCAAAAGGATTAATATATCTCTTTCTGGATTAAATGTAATGACATAATAAAAAGAACCATGGTTTTGGGAGTAGAACTGAGTTGGAATCCTAGCTCCCAAATTAAATGTCTGTGTAATCTTGCTCAAGTTACTAACATTTAAGAGTCTTAGTTTTATCCTAATATGGGACAGTAATACTTGCTACTTAGAATTTAATGAAATAGCATGTATGAAATATCATGTATGTATGAAATATCATATAATAGTTCTTTATAATAGACTTACTTTCTTTCTCTTCTATGTGTAGACAAATTTCCCAAGGGTAAAGGAATTAACTTTTTCAATTGATAGTCTCATCATAGTTACTCTACAAAATATTAGTTATTGGATTTTGTTTTCATTTCCTTTGGAATGTCATCTTTTGTGAAATCAAGGTGATTCTGGCTATAATTTTCCATTTTTCCTTTTTATTGTTGTTATAGCCTTATAGTGGAAGGATTGAGTCTGTATGTGGGTCTGTAGGCTGTTACCTGTTCTTTGTGTGCAAAAATGTAAGCACTAACTGCTCCAGATGGTACTGCAGATGCAGAAAGGTTAAGAGATGTAATCAATTGTCATACCAGGGAGGCACTCAATGTGATTTGGAGTTTATTGTGAGTCCCTACTGACTGAATTAGAATGTCATGTTCTGTGATGGGATAGTAATAGATTTGATGCTTGTTCCTCTCTCCTCTCCTGGATAAAAAAGGGGAAGTTCAATTGTGAGCTGCCTCATTCAGGGGCCAGGCCTGCCATGGTGGTCCGGTAGGTATGCTCTCGTTCTTTATCCCCAAGTATTTATGCTCATGCCTTCATATCTGTCCTGTGGCCTCAGAAGATGATTTCTAATAGTTTCAGAATTTGCTGGAAAACTACACATAGGGGGAAATGAAGAGAGGAAGAAGTTTCCAGCTCTGAAGGAGCAAGGTCTTTCTTGGAGCAGGAAAGCAGTGCCTGAGGAGGTGGCCATTTAATGATAGGGTTGTTCTTCCTTATATAAATTTAGAAATTCATAATTTGGGAGAGGTTATTTTTTTTTAAAGTTCTCTTCCACAGAAAAGAAAGAATAACATGTATGTATATGAAATCTAATAAATCTGAAAGGCTTATACCACCCAAAGCTTTTTGAAAATTATTAATTTTTAGCAAGTCTCGGTCACATAATTCCCTTCTTAATGGTACACTTTTGACAGTATAATTTGGTAGACCTATCTCAATCAGGTGGCTCAGCAATTCAGTGGTATTAGAAAAGGTGAAAAAAAAGATGAGAATTCGAAAAATTCAAAAAGGGAGAAAATGTGAAAAAGTTTTGGAAGAGAGAGTCTATGATAAATTATTGTACTCACAAATACAAACAAGGTAATTCCACTTTAAAACTGGTTTTATAAAGTGTTTCACTTGACATCACACTGTGATAACTGAAAGTAAAAATTCTGGATTAGAACTATTGCCAGTCTTCAGTACGGCTCTCATGTGCTTCCATAACAATTGCTCTCAGCTAGGATGCTCAAATTTGATGAGCTCCTGCTCGTTTGCAACCCAACCCAACATTGTGATGTTACAGTGAAAAAATAAATTGGTTACTTCCCATGCCCTAGCTGATATTGTTTATTGATAATCTGTTAAATTTTCCCAGATAATTAAAGAAAAGTATAAAGTAGCTTGGAAGATTATTTGTAATTATTGCATTAAGAGGTAGGTACACATGTTGTTGTCCCCCCCATCCCCCACAATGCCCTTAGAATACCATTGTTACTAAATTTTAAAGAGCCTTAAAGTGAAAAAGCATGAAGACTTAATTGCCTTCCTTGGTTTTCTTGAGCTTATAGAATGTATTTTCATCTTTTAGTCATAGTTCTGTTTTTAAATAACTCTGTTCTGCTCCACGAGAGACATTTCAGTTCTAAATGTATGCAACCAAATTATCTTTTAACCCTCATTTTCAAACTGCAGTTCAATCAGTATACTCCAGATGGCACACAATGATGATAAAATTATGCATATGTTACATTGAGGGATTGAATATGCAAACAGAAGGAGCTGGTTAACTAAGGTTTTCAAATTGCCTTCAGGACTTTACCGTTCTCCTACATAATGACAAAAAAAATGCAGATACCATTTTGCTTGGTTTTAGGATTTGACATTTTTTAATATGGCAAATGAAATGCAATTATAATCCATAATAGTCCACATGAAACTTTGCCAATGTCATTATAACAGCAAATGTTTTCCTCCACAATTCAGTACGTAAAAATATATTTTTACCTTAGTTTATTACCAATGTTTTGCCGATAAAACCATGCTCATGAGAAAATATATGGGGAGGAAACAGAATCAAAATGGATACTCCATACATTAATAAGCATGGTTTCTTTGTTTATTCTAAGCATAGGATTAGGGAAGCTGGTCATCCATTTTTTTCATCATTTTAGGAGACCATAATAATATTGGAGGGAATAAATGGAAAACTAAACAAAACAAACATAAGTGAGTCTGCTCTGATTACCAAAGAGTTATCAACTCTTCTACTACTGAGTACATCCTTTATAGCTCTGTAGTTCTATAATGTGAAAGCTACTTAGCAGGATCCTTGTTTTTGGATATAAGCACAATTAAAGAAGTGATATATTTGTCAACTTAGCATTACACTATTATTCTCAGCAAATCTTCTCAATTCCACTGGCAACAATTCTTTAGTAAAAAGTATGTTCATCTGTTTTAATTATTTTTATGCAATTTATTTAAAATAAGAATTAAAAAAAACTATTCTCCCATTTCACCAGGTATGCCCACATATTTTAGGTGGCTGTTAGTTTTTAAAGATTCAAAAAAAAAAAATTGGCGATGGGTCAGTAGTAAAGTTTTCTATATGAGGGTTAACACACTATTTTATACATGATTTTAGCTGAAAGGCCAAGCAAGAAACAACAGCACACTATTTTATTAGCATTACTTATGAGACTAAAAACAGAGATATGTATTATTATCATATTTATATATTGCTCTACCTCTCAATATGCACCTAAAAGTTTTTATTTGAAAATGTTTAGTCCTACTGCCTAAGGAGGATTTGTGTATATTGGCGACACATTCCCCCCCACCCCCAGTGGTCTAAATTGGGGAAGTCCTTTATTCATACTGGAAACTAGGTGTTTTTTTGTTTTTGTTTTTGTTTTTTCCTATAGTTTCATGCATTGATTTTGATGACCATTTCATGCTAAAGGAGTTTCCAAAGGAGAACAATTCAGAATCCATGAATAGTAATTGAGCCCTTTAGTTCTGCTCTGAGCTTAAAACCATTATTCTCCATTTAAAGCAGACAAATCATGTTGCTCTACAGAACACTGCTCTGTCATTTTAGGTTTTTTTTTTTTTTTCCTGTGGTGGTTGTTTCCAATGAGCTGGGCTGGAATATTAAGCTCTCTTTGCTTCCTGTGCTCTCTCTTGCTGTGCTGGGCACATTTAGGGTTCTGTCTGAAATGGGCAAAAAGCAATTCAGTTTTTCATAAAGAATAACTTGTAAGCTGGTGTGGATGCCTATACATTTTTATTTTGTGAAGAGAATGTGCTATTTGCCAGGCTTTGAATCTCTGGCAACTGGCTTGCTGAAACTCAGCTTAAATGTATTGTCGTGTATAAACAATCAAATGTAGAACATAATACGTCTCCTCTTCTGACTGCACCTCTTATACCAAACACATCGGCTCAATCCATTATTCTATGTATATGGAGTTGTATCTGTCAGAAGCTAATTTAAGTGTCATGTGAAAACACAAAGTTAATAGAAGTTTAACATGGTAAAATATTGTTTTTAATATTAAAAATGCACTTGTAGCATTTGAGAAAATATAGCTATTATGGTGCTTGCGGAGTGATGTAGCCAAATACCCCTGTGCTGAGAGCCCACTGCAGGGCAGGGCAGGCGGGGGCAGTCATTTCCTACCATCCGCACTCATGCTACAAAAGTGAATACATGTTTGGATTCTCGTGGTCTGTTCTGTTTGCCTGGTAGAGGAAAAGTTTTAAACAGTTCTTAACAACAAACATGCTTCTTTATTGAAAAGAATAATTTGTACTAGAAACAATATAGTAGAATGATTTTTAGACTGAACGTGGTATAAAATTTACTCATCCAAATTTTGTATACTATGTTTTTGTCCTTTTGTATTTAAAATACTTTGTCAGGGGCGCCTCGGTGGCTCAGTGGGTTAAAGCCTCTGCCTTCCGGCTCAGGTCATGATCTCAGGGTCTTGGGATCAAGCCCCACATCTGCCTCTCTGCT
>PISX010000253.1:0-330452 GCA_004024625.1 Mellivora capensis | reverse complement strand
GATATCCCTGATATGAGGAAGTGGAGAGGCAACATGGGGGACTAGGGGGGCAAAAAAAAGAAGAAAAGAAACAAGATGGGATTGGGAGGGAGACAAACCATAAGTGACTCTTAATCTCACAAAACAAACTGAGGGTTGCTGGGGGGAGGGGGTCGGGAAAGGTGGGTGGGGTGATGGACATTGGGGAGGGTATGTGCTAGGGTTAGTGCTGTGAAGTGTGTAAACCTGGCGATTCACAGACATGTACCCATGGGGATAAAAATTTGTTTATAAAAATAAATAAATAAATAAATAAAATAAAATTAAAAAAAAAAAATCTGCTGTCTCACTTCTCAGGACTCAGAGCCAGGACGTGGGATGCGCAGGACAAGATGGGGAAATACCGGGCGTGGAGCGACAGAAGGACGACACCTGGGGAATTCATTCAGAGAGCGGAAGGCCTCACATGTCGGGTCATGTCAGGCTCCCAGTGTGGATTTCTGCCCTATCTGGCAGGAGGAAGAAGGAGCTCTCTTGGAAAGAATCAGGTGAAGTACTACCACTGTTCCCTGAGTGCTACCGCCAGTGATGACGGTGATGTCTATAAACAGCGCTGTTCCTCTGGGGTTCTCTCCAGGGGGACCCTCTGTCCCTGCCGACCTGGCTGCCAGAGCCCTAAGGGGTCTCTCCAAGATGCAAGGCCCAGGGAGGCCATCAGCTGAGGTAGAACAACTCCCCAGAATTCCCTTCTGGACCCACAAGGCACAGCTTTCTCCTGGTCAGGCCACTGTGGCCCTGCTCCGGATTTGGCCACGTCCCAGGAGGCCTGTGAAGATGAATAACTCAAGGAGAAGCAGCAGGAACTCAGGAAGGCTGACTCTCCTGGACTCTCAGCTCCCCAGCAATAGGACAACAGGGTTCTGACACACCATATCCTGCCTGAGCCAGAGCCACTGTTTTCCTCACAACTGCTCACTGGAAGGGCATGAGGAACAGACATTACTCACCACGTGCTCAGGTGCTACTTGCTTTGGAGAGAGCTAACTGGAAAGATGTCGGGTGGTGGGCTGGTGTGCCGCCAGAGCAGAGGGCTGGCAGAGCGGCCCCACAGTACTCCAGAGTCACCGCCGCAGCCTTCCTTTCTTCTTGCCTCCTTGAGAACCTCCACCCAACTCCTAGGGCGTCCAGAGCACGCAAGCAGTGTCTCCCCACCCACAGTGACCTGCTTGGCAAGGTTTTGCACACCTTTCCCCCATTAATACTTCCTGTCTCCCTCCCCACCCCCAGGAACCCAGGCGGGCTGAGGGAATACCCCCTCCACCTATCTCGACTGCCCTTGGAATTCACGGGCCAGTCTGGGGATCCTGGGCGCTGACCCCAGCATAAGCCAAGGCCGGGTATGTGAAACCTGCACTTTCCTGTCTAGGGAGGCGGGGGCTGGAACAGCGCCAGGGCCTCACCTTTGTAACATCCACACAAAAGCATTTATTCCAAAGGTGGCTGAGGAGAGTTCGAGAGCCTGCCTACCAGCTTGCCCGAGTTGCCCACGCCTTCCTACAGCACAGCCCACCACGTGCCGGAGAGGCGCCTTTCTCTTCCCTCTCGCCTCGGATCCTGCAAGGGCTAGTGCACTGCTGTGTTCTGAGCAGCACTACCGAGTGCCTGGTGCCACCAAAAGAATGATGGGGTGCCTCTGAGGCAGCAGGCTGTCATCAAGGACAAGGGCAGGGCTCTGGTTCTGAAAGAACAGCTTGGGAATCCTAGCTCTGCCACTCACTAGCTGAGTGGCCTTGGGCAAATTGCTTCACCTCTCTGAGTAGCTATTTCCTTTTATTTACAACTACTCACCCCAGAGAGATGATATAATTTGCCTACGGTTTTGGGGAGAGATGGCTGTAGAGCTTGGTCCCCCGCTCCAGTTTCCTGGCTTCCAGGGCCTTGTTGACAACACCAAGATGCTTCTGAGTAGCAGGTGCAATTGACAGAGAAACGCATTGGTGAAAAGTTCCTTCCAAAGCGCTCTGCCTTACAACAAAAGCAGCCTTCCCAGCCAGCGGTTTAACTAGGTGATTCAAGTTAGCATCACCTTTACTGGGGCCAACTGGGGCCATCACGCTGCCTGATGTGGAGCAACAGGAAGCACTCATTACCTATGTGGGTTCGCACCAAAAAATGATAACCGGAAATCTATTCGTAAGGAAATGACCAAACAAATATGGAATGTGGACAATCAATGACACAGTGTCAAGCAAATGCACAGACTGTTAGCACCTGATGAATCTTAGTGAAGGAAGTAAGAGACATTCACCACACTCTTCTTTCAACTCGCCTGTAGCTTGGACCTTTTATTAAATGAAAAACAGAGAGGAAAAATGCTGTTCTGCCTTCAGCTCACCCATGACTCTCAACAGAGACTCGGATGTATCGTGTTCCACTCCCTATCCAGTGTCGGGAATATAAAAATTCAGGCTTCTCTGCTTGTCGTGCAAAGCTTGGCACAATACCGATCTCATAGGGTTTTTGAAGCTCATCTTCCACAAATCTCTAAACCGTGAACTACCGTCAGCCACAGCTTTTTACACACTGCTTCCAGACAGCTAGCTGGAAACCCATTTATTGAGCCAACAACTTTCAGAGTATTCTCTAAGGGTCATGCACCCACCTTGGGTAAAGGCACCAAACAGGGCTCCAGAGGCATTATAATGGACCAGACTTGGTGGCTGCCCTGTGGAGCTTACCTGGTAGGGAACCATACAATAGTTGTCACAAGAGTTGGCTTTTGTCAAGTGCTGCCCTGTGATCTCGTTCTCTCTCTCTTTTTTTGAGTAGGCTCCACACCCAGCATGGAGCCCAGTGTGGGGCTTGAACTCATGACCCTGAGATCAAGACCTGAGCCAGGGTCAAGTCAGACGCTTAACCAACTGAGCCACCCTGACTTGTGATATCCCTTGACTGTACTTCCATACAAAACTTCCTTCTCAACATTTCTTGGGAAATTTATCTGTTTTATTTAATCCCCAAACTTGAGAAACATCAACTGAAAAGTTTGGAAAATAGGAAAAAGTATGATAATTCTCTGGTGAAAATTAAAGCTTAAAAATCAATCTAGAGATGTTACTGGTTTGAAAGACTCCACTGACTTCAAGTCAAAGCAGGAGCAAGAAGCTAACATGCAGAGTTGAAGGTTAAGGCTGGCAACTCAGAACCAGGACAGGAGTGAGAAGGAGAGAAACGGTCACAATCTAATAGAGTCTTGCTTGTAGCCACTGCCATGCTGTATGTGTGTGTTTATAGCCCCGTCTGCCATTAATGGTGAGCCCGTCTTTGATCAGTTTTCGGACCTGCTGATGGGAATTGGCATTGGCGATTTTTCATCAGTCTAGTTGGGGTCCAACCAGACCTTCTTTTTGCCACAGCAGAGGACACCGGAGGCAAGCCTCTTCTGAAGCCTGAGTGCACTCATGGTGGCTGCCACAGCGCCGAAAAAAAAGACCTGGCCCCTCATTCTTATTTAAAAACTCATACATGTGAAAAACGACAAGTGTTTCTACCCCACAATCCAGCAATCATACTACTGGGTATTTACCCAAAGAATACAAAAACAGTAATTCAAAAGGGTACATGCAGTGATGTATGTTTATAGCATTACTTACAACAGCCAAATCATGGAAGCAGCCCAAGTGACTCTCAAGTGATGAATGGATAAAGAAGATGTGGTGTATATACATATAATGGAATATCAGTCATAGAATGAAATTTTGCCATTTGCAACAACATGGGTGGAGCTAGAGAGTATGATGCTAAGTGAAATAAGTCAGTCAGAGAAAGACAAATACCATATGATCTCACTCACTGTGTGGAATTTAAGAAACAAAAACCCCAAACAAATGAAAGAAAGAGAGGGCAAGAGAAACAAACCACGAAACAGACTCTTAACTACAGAGAACAAACTGGTGATAACCAGAGGGGGGGGGTGGTGAAACAGATGAAGGGAATTAAAGCACGCACTGGTCATGATGAGCACCGAGTAACGTGTAGAATTGCTGAATCACTATATATTGTACACCTGAAGCTAATATAACACTATGTTAACTATGCTGGAATTAAAATTAAAAACTTAATTTTTAAAAAAAATATGACTAAAACCTCATAAATGAAATGTTATGAAAGATACAGAATAACTTATGATTTGGGGAATTCCTAGGAAACTCAATTCCTGGTTCCCAAATCCTGAAAAGTTAGGAGACATTCAGAATTCGGAAGCACCAGAATCTTGACACTTTGCCAGGCAGGCTTTGCTAGGTCCCCACCAACCTAGTAACCTTCCACCCACCTCTAGCCAGAGCCCCTCTATTAAAAAATCGTTTACAGGGTTGATTTGGGAACTCTGTGCACCAGCGCTGACCTAGACTCACTCCTACAGGGGGATGCCAAAAGGAGTAAGTCAGAGACTGCCCCTGAAGACAGCGAGCACACACAGGCTGTGTGACGGAGGCCACATGGGAGGTGGACACTTCCGATGAAGAAATATTTCTAACTCGAGATGAGCAGGGATCGTTTTGGAGTAGTTGCTATGGTCCTTCTTTCAACGGGGCCAGAAAGTTGGGAAAGGCACTCCCAGGAAAGGCCAAGTGAGCAGGCAAAGCAGCTGAAAACACAGAGCAGCTCTGGGAACAGAGGGGTTCCCCGCTTTGGCTGGGGAGTCCGTCTCTCTGATGGACAGATAAGGGGCCCCAACAGGGATGGCCCTGACTTCCTACTTACTAAGTGGGACTTAATTCTGAGGCAAGGGGGAGGGCAGAAGCAGAGAAGTGCTTTGGTTCCAATGCCTGTAAGACCAGAGAGAGGCTGAGAGACTCTCACTAGGGGGTTTCTGAAACAACACAGTGAGAGAGGATGAGGGTCTGAACTCTCAACTCTCAGCCCTTCCAAACACTACACTGTGTTCACCCAGAACTTTCCAGCACATAGGGCTCTCTGCCTCTGGGCCTCCACACAGGTTGTTCCTTCCAACTGGGACACTTCACCTTTCTTAACCTAATACCTCCTCATCCTTCAAATTTCAGAGAATAGACAATTTCCTCAGAAAAGCCTCCTTCAATGTGCTCCTAAGTCCCTGCATTTCCGCAAGCACAGCCCTTCCCGCTTTCCGGCTACTGCATTTTACTCACTGATTTATTCTGGGGATATGCTATTTATTTCCTCCTTTCCTTACTCTGTTACAGGAATATAACACACCTAGGGTCACAGGGTATGGTTGGCATTAATCTTCCACATGTAGCCCCGCGAAGTCTTACATTTCTCAACAAGAACATCACCCAGCTCAAGATCCCAAACATTTCCAGCACCCCGGGTTCTTCAGACCCCTTCCCAGTCAGGAACCACTAGTCTGACCCATACCAACACCAACCAGTTTTGCCTGTCACGCACACAGTGTCTGCTGGCTGCAGTGTAAGCACCCACGGAGTTGTTCTGCTGCTCTCTGGACCCCAAAAGGACTGAGCACAAAGCAGGCCTGTGAGCATCTGCTAACTGAATGACGAGACCAGGCTAGATGGGGAAGCAAGAGTGCCCAGGGCCCCGAACCCCAGCCAATGTCTGCAACTCCATGCCTCTGCTCATGCCTGAAATGTCCTCCCTTTTTTATTGGTCTCATTCCTACCACCATCTCTTGTAGAGGTTTGGCTCAAGTTCCACTCCTTTTGGGGAAGCTTGCCCAAAGGCATCCTCCGCCCACCACATTCATTCCGAAGATGCTGCTTCCCAAGTCCTTTCCAGGCACATATGTATGAACCTCTCAATCCTGCTCCCCAAACAATTGGAGGACAGACGCTGTTTACTCTTCATTAAACAAGAACCAACCTCTCTCGCCTCCTCACTGCTCACAGAGTATCCTGAGCTACAAAAAATTTCTTCGGTCTGTCTTCCTCCTAGGGCTAGGAGGATCATACCAGAAAACAGCTGTAAGAATGTTCTATAAGCCACAGTTCACTTGACAAATCTAAGGCACTGCTGGAAAATTATTGGCTATTTGTACAACAAAGAAGATTGAAAAAAAAAAAAGAATGCAGTGGATCTGTACCTACTGATGGGGAAAGAGGTCAAAGACATACTTAAGCAAGGAGCCAGGTGTCCGAACAATTTCTATGCTCCCCACTGCCACAGGGGATAGGAGGAGGAAGAGGAGAAACACACATACACTTGAGTCTGTGCATGGAAAATTTTGGAAGAATACACAAGAAACCGAACACCCTTACTTGTACCCTCCCGGGGGGTGGGGCGGCAGTCCCACAGCCATTCAGCCGCTTTTGGTGCTATAACTGTCTCACCTGTCGGCGGGGTATTTTTATATAAACAGACATTTTTTTAAAAATTTTTTATAAACATATAATGTATTTTTATCCCCAGGGGTACATGTCTGTGAATCGCCAGGTTTACACACTTCACAGCACTAACCATAGCACATACCCTCCCCAATGTCCATTACCCCACTCCCCTTTCCTGACCCCCCTCCCCCCAGCAACCCTCAGTTTTATAAACAGACATTTTAACATAAAAACAAGGTAATGACAGGTTCATCTTGAGGGTAAACTGAGGACAGCCTGTTAACAACTGGACTCGGGCCCCAGACTCCAGGCACACACCGCAACAGGCCTGGCAGCAGAATTTCAGCACAAGTCAAAAAGATGACAACAGCCTGTGGGCTCACCTGTGCCAACCCCTGGGGCCTCAGGAGGAGCAGTGTCTGATGCAATGTTACCTTCTGCTTAGCAGCCCAAAGCTAGGAGCTCAGAGCCTAGGGCCACAGCGGGCAAAGCGCTGCCCACCCTGCTGTGCGGCTCAAACGGGTCTGAGCCTCAGAGGGGCCTGGCTTCCCCACCTCCCAATGAACATGCACACATAAGGTTGGGAAAAGCCACCTAAGGGGGCGGGGAACAGAAGGACAAGGGCCCCCAGGGGGCTTCTGGGCTTCCCGGCTCTCCCAGAGGTGGGAGAGAAGACTGCAGCAACCTTTCTGCAAGGGCCTCTTTCTCTCATCCGCAGGGCCTCCCATTCTGAAGCCTTATCCTTGACTTTGAGGAATTACAGTAGCTTCAAGGTCAACCAAGAAACTCCAGCTGCCAGATGAGTAGTGAGGTGGGTTCCATTATCACCTTCCTTGTTTATGTTTGGGTGGCCTCTTGGTTGATGTCTCAACCTTGAAGTCAGACTCCCTGAGCTATTCCCTCATCCCCTAAGGAGCCCCCAAGATCCAAACAGTCCAGGTACCCAGTGAACCAAGTACTGTCCATCCAAGTGCCCAGTATCTCCTGGTTTACCTCAACTGAATTACTACAACAATCTTCTAAAAGGGTCCCCTGCCTCCATTCTTTGCCCCCTCCCCAGTCTGCAGCCAGAATGATTTTTGAAATCACAAACTGAATCACATCTACTTCTGTGCTTAGGACTCCTCAAAAACTTTCTGCTGTCCTAAGAATGAACTCAAGCTCCTGGCTGGGCCGTACAAGGCCCTTCTTGATCTGGCTCTGCCTCTATCTCCAGCCTTTCTAGTGACTGCCCGCTCTGCTGCTGGCTCTTCCTTCAACGGCCTTTAAAATGATGGCCCTCCCCTCACACTCCTCCCTGGTTTTGTCCCTGGCTGGCTCCCCTCCTTGCTACACAAACCATCACTGTTGTTTTCACACAGTGACCACATCCTTAGATCTCCGTCCTGGGCTTCTCACCTGCTGACTGCCTCAACAGCACACAGAGTCCTCACAGGACCCCATCACGCCTCCCAAACCCAGTGATCCCTGGGTCAGGCCCCAGGCAACCCTGCCCCTCATGCCCAGCAGGCGGCAAGCACTCATGTCCTCTCCTGCTACCTCCCCCTGCAACTCCTCCCATATTCCTTGTCCCTGTCAGTGGGACGCCATCCCTGTCACACGGGCTCAAACATCAGCATCAAGTCCTCCCTCACTACTGACTTTTCAACAGTCCTTTGTCCCCTTTTCCTGACTTTGCTGGCTTGGGCCTTGGACACCCCCACCCGGAACTGCCCCCAGGTACTCCCTTGTTGCAGTCCAGACTCCATCCTCCTGCCAGGGACATTTCTTAAGTCTGGACATGATCTGTCACAGCCCTGCTCGCAAATCTCCTGCAGCTCACTGTGCCAAAAAAAGAAAATCCAACTCCTTCCTGTGGCACACAAGGCCTCCCATGCCCTGGCCCCAATCTATCGTTCTAGGCACTGTGGGAAAGAGCAGTCACAAGAACCGATGTGGGCCAGTGCTTCCCACGTGCCTCTTAATCTCTGTAACAACCAGGAACACAATTTGGCAGATAAGGAAACCGAGGAGGGCCAAGTTAAGTCACTTGCCCAGGGTCACACACACTCATAAGGAGTGTGCTGGGTCATAAATGTCAACCTTTTAACCCATTTGTAATCCCTGAAAGATTACATCCTTAAGGGCCAGAATACACCTTTAAAAATAATCTTGGGGGACGCCTGGGCGGCTCAGTTGGTTAAGCGGCTGCCTTCGGTTCAGGTCACGATCCCAGCGTCCTGGGATTGAGTCCCACATCGGGCTCCTTGCTCGGCAGGGAGCCTGCTTCTCCCTCTGCCTCTGCCTGCCACTCTGTCTGCCTGTGCTTGCGCTCTCTCTTTGACAAATAAATAAATTAAAAAAAAAAAAAAATCTTGGCACCAAGCTTCCTGGGGGCCTCCCTGAATTCCCAAAGGGAACTGGGTGAGGGTCAGAGGAGGAGAGAAGGCCAGTGGTATCCCTGAGATCAAAATCAAAGAGACCACAGGTCGGGGCGCCTGGGTGGCTCAGTGGGTTAAAGCCTCTGCCTTCGGCTCAGGTCATGATCCCAGGGTCCTGGGATCGAGCCCTGCATCGGGCTCTCTGCTCCGCAGGGAGCCTGCTTCCTCCTCTCTCTCTGCCTGCCTCTCTGCCTAGTTGTGATTTCTCTCTGTCAAATAAATAAATAAAATAATTTTTAAAAAAAAGGGCATGAATGTAATGGGCACTGTGTGTTATATGCAACTGATGCACCACTGAGCTCTATTTCTGAAACTAATGATACACTATGTATTACTTGAATTAAAAAAAAAAAAAAAAAAGAGACCACAGGTCAAAGAGGCACGTGATTACTTCATGAGGATGAAATAATCATGCCTATCTTATGGGACCAGGAGAAGGATTTTACTCCCCTAAAGGTTTCATTTGATGACAAGCTGCCAGGGACACAGCAGAGCATAGCCAATGTCAGGGGGCTGGTGAGGAACACCCCTCCCTATGGCCACCCTGTTCCCGGAGTGAGAGTAGGCCATGTGCCTGCCCCTAGCCTCTAACTGCCTGTGGGCCTGCAACCTGGATCTCCAGACAGGTGGCCTCAGCCCAGAGCTTCC
Source organism: Mellivora capensis (assembly GCA_004024625.1). Lineage (NCBI taxonomy): Eukaryota > Metazoa > Chordata > Mammalia > Carnivora > Mustelidae > Mellivora > Mellivora capensis. Next base: position 321,079 of record PISX010000253.1, on the reverse strand, counting down.
CGCTCAGCTGCCAACTGTTCCCACTTCCTCAGGTCCTAGGGGCTGTGGCTGGGGCCAGAACGAAGGGGCAAACACAACCCCGACGACGATGACCACGCTGGTGCCGGCAATACAAGCGAGAGTGAGCAGAGGAGAGGGCACAGAAGAAGGCTGGCATGACAAACTCAGGAGAATGCCTGGGTGGCCCGGCGGGCCTGTGAGGTGTGGGAGGTGTGCTTGCCTGTGCCTTCCTCCATGCCACCCCTCTTTTTCTATTACCCTCATGTTGGCTGTGCTTGTTCACATATCTGTGTCTCCCCTCTGGAACGGAACCTGGCCTGTCCTAATAACTAGCAGATTGTAGGTGCTAAATTCATGCTGAATGAATTGTGGCAGACTCTCCTTACAAGTCGTTAACCCAATATCCACTCTCCCCTTTCCCCTTAGTTATAGAATCTGGATTTTATTTCAGGTGGCAACATGTCCAGGTAAAAGACTTCTCAGCCTCCCCTGCAGCTATGGGAGGCCAAAGAGGGAAGTGGAAGCTACTAGGGGTGGGGGGACTTCCAAGAAAGCTCCTGAAGAGGGAGAAAGACAGCTTGGCATACGTCTTTTTTGTTTCCCCTCACCACCCTCAAAGGCCAGTCACCACCTCTAACCTCTCTGGCCCTTGCAATACAACAGTGATTTGCCATGAATTTGGGACACCAGGGAGACAGAGGGACAGAAACAATACAAGAATGAGGTGGTATAAAGTGGTAGGGGATAAAGGTGGCAGCAGGAAGGGGAGCAGGAAAATGAGGGGCAGAAAAGAGAGGGATGTGGGGGGAAGGCAGGGTAGGAATAGAGGGCAAAGTGTGTCAGAGAAAAGGAAAGAGGAAGACGAGAAGCAGGGCAGAGACCATGCAGGGAAGGGGAAGGGAACGGTGTCAAGATGTGCTGCGACAGCAGTCACCATTTAGAGAGCACATGCCGTGGCCTGGGCATCATGCCAGACATGGATGATCCTCTCTAATCCTCATCCCCCTGAGGTCAGTGCTATCATGCCCATTTTACAAATGAGGTAACTGTGGCTCTGAGATATTAAATAATTTCCCCTCAGTCTCAGAAAGTGGTAGAGGCAGAAGACATTCCTGATGTAGCCTTAAAAGGCAGGGAGGGGAGACGTCACTCTTCCCTCTTTCTTTCCCTATCCTGCTGCCTGGAATGCAGATGTGACAGCTAGGCCCATGGCAGCCATGTTGAACAACAGTCACACCCTAAGAATGACAGATCAAGGAACAAGAAAGAGCTTGGATCCTTTATGACTTAGTGGAGCTTCCACACCTACCTGAGACTACAGACTACCTAACCCACTTGGAGTCCCTATCCATAAATCCATCCGTAATAACTTCAGACCTCAATTTGTTCAATTTTCCCCTAATCCTCAATAACAGATTCCAAGGCCCACTCCCAGAGATCCTGATTCAGCAATAACTTTGAGATGTACTCTCCTAGAAAATATGGAGTCAGATTAGAAAAGGCAAAGGAACAATCTGAGAGACTGCGGCAAAATCCTTGATGCCTCAAAGGCAGCAATTGCTGGCTATTGATCTGCCCCCAGGAGACCAGCAAGTGCCACTGTAAAACTAACCTGCCATTACGTAAAGAAATGGAATGAAGGACAAGTTCATAAAGACATATTTGGGGGCCATTCCTCAGAAACCTAAAGGGTGGCCCTAGTCACCTCAGACCAGTCTGTAACAGTGCTAACAAATCACCCAAGAAAAAATACACTGATGGTCCAAACCGCCCAAAGCAGGAGAACTAGGCTGTTGTGAGGGCCAGCTTTGCACAGAGCAGCACCACTCTGAATTGGTCTCGCATGGTCACCTGCAGCTTCCTGTGTGCTAGAAATTCTCTCCAACTCATGTCCCAGGAGAGGGGCTGTGTTGTTACTGTTTTGGTGTCTTCGGGAGGAAGGCCCAGCACAGCAGTGAGCACACAGGTTCTTAATTCACGGCTACAGACTGAGAATGGTCAGGAAAGAACTAAGAGAATTGGGGTGTTGGCCGAGCTGTCCACCAACCCCTCGCCCTATGCCTCCCTGAGTTGAGGTTGATTCCTAAAGCCCCAGACATGGGGACTTAGAGTCAGTGCGGTCATTGCTCATCCTCCCACCAGACTACTGTCTGCCAGACACCCTCTGGGGATCTTCGAAGATCAGGTTCCCTTCTCTTCTGAAGCTATTCCTGTTTTGGAGTCCCAGGAGTCCAGAGGATTCAGGCAAAGCCAAAGAGGGCCGGCACAGGCCTGTTTAGCTCTGGCCCAGGCCTATCCAAGCCACCCTTTCTAAGGGACAGAAACCTGAACTGGGCTTTCAGTCACGGGCATAGGTGACACGTAGTTCTGAACACCAAAGTTTTTACACCCTCGTCTCCTTGGAGGCCCCGACACAGAACCGTCCACTCCTAAAGCAACTGTCCTTTTCAGAACTGCAGCCTTATTCTGAAGTTAGAGGTTCTTAGAGTCCACTAGGGATTATAATTAAATTATACTTATATAAATTTATAATTATATGTTATATAAATTAAATTATAATTATAATAAAGTTTGTACTACTCTCCCTGGCACTTAGAGAAGCAAGTTTGGGGACAGAATGTGGGCATGCATCCTTAAGGCCGGAAACCACTTTAATTTGCAGGATTCCGTGGCTTTTTATGGCTGCTGTCTTGCTTTAAGTCTCTGGCACCAGCAGCTAGATTGAGAACTGCTACCTCGTGTCCCCGCCACACTGCCATCAACTGGGCATAAAACCTGCAAAAAGACGAACTCCCTGCTCTCTCTACCTGCTCTATCTCAATGGCTCTCTCTCTGCATTGGTGTCTCTTGCCACTCCCAGCTTGCTTCTATTTGACTAGAGAAATTCAATGCAGTCCCATTCCACAGGCAATACAGAGCAGCCACTAAATGACAGACAGAACAAACACCAAGAAGAACAAGACCCTGTTCAAAAGGGGGTCAGAGTATGGTAGGGAGACATGTAAACAAGCAGCCACCCACAGAGTGATAATTACTGTAGAAAGAGACCCCAAGCACAGAGTAATGGCTACTCTGCCAAGGGGAATCAAGGAAGGAAGTCACGGGGAGACGAGCACTTCTTGGGAGGGACGAGCATGTGCAGGGGTCTGAGAGTGTGGCCTGCTGGAGACAGCATCCATGGAGGGAGTTAATAGGGATTAGGTTACTATATGCCTGGTGCTGCCATTTTACAGATGTGAACACTTGAGGCACAGAGATAGTAACTTGACCGAAATCACAAGTTACAAAAGGATGAAGACAGGTTCCAAAACTAACAGGTGGATTCTAAAACCTAAGCTTTTTTCAAACATCACAGGACACATTGTGTGCAGAGTTCAGTTGGCTGAAGTGTAAAGTTTAAGAGCTAAGTTTATGCAGGGGCGCCTGGGTGGCTCAGTTAAGCGTCCAATTCTTGATTTTGGCTCAGGCCATGATCTCAGGGCAGTGAGATCCAGCCCTGTCTCAGGCTCCATGCTCTGCCTGCTTAAGATACCCTGCCTCTCCCTCTGCCCCTTCCCCTCTTCTCTCACCTGCACTCTCCCAAAACAAAAACACAAATTAAAGAGCTAAGCTGCTGCAGGACAGGAAGAGGCTGACCATGAAGGGCTTCATACACGATGGTAAGAATGTGGGCTTGATCTTTCAGCAATACAGTAGACTGAATTATTAAGAAAGAGCTTCCTCATCCCACTACAGTCACACAGAAATACTAGAAAACAGATATTCTTAAACATACAGCCAAATCTGAAAGAGAAATAACCCCATGTGCCAGAAATGACAAGAACAATGGAAACATGAACAGTAAGTGGAACTGACACCAAAATGACCCACGGACGTTTGAACCCACATCTGAAGTGGTTTTAATGGCTGGCTGCGGCTGCGAGTCCCGATACCAAGATGAGAGCCTCAAAGGGCTGCCCAGTTTAGGAAAGCAACAAGAAGCTGGCACTTTCTCCAAGGCTCTACTGGAGGATAGGTCATCTATAAGAAGCTAAACTGCTCAGCTAGCTACACCCATGGAATTGAACCTGATTTGACACTTATAGAGCGGGGAAGAGGCACCAAACTGAGAAATGAACATAAGAACTGAGCCACAGGGCGTTTGGGTAGCTCAGCTGGTTAAGCATCTGCTTTTGGCTCAGGTCATGATCCCAGGGTCCTGGGATCAAGCCCTGAATCAAATCGGGCTCCTTGCTCAGCAGGGGGTCTGCTTCTCCCTCTGCCTGCTGCTCCCCTGCTTGTGCTGTCAAATAAATAAATAAAATCTTAAAACAAACAAACAAAAAACCAAAAAGAAACACAAAACCGAGCCAGGACCACTGAAATAACAATGTCCCCACCAGAAGCAAACTGCTCTTAGGGATAGTTTCACAATCCAAGACACAACACTTACCCTTAAAGCACAGTCCTTCCTGAAGATGAGCTCACAACCCAAAGTCATAAACCATGCAAGGAAATAAACCACCAAGAGGAAGAGACCAAAAAGGAGTAGTATCATCCCCAAAACCAGAAATAATAAAACAATCTGAGCCTTAGAAATGAGAACATTTAAGATGATTAAAGAGCTAAATCAGCAAAAAAACAGATACGGAGACTTGGATGGTAGAATGGTCAACATATATCTAAGAGGAATTCCAGAAGGTCAGAGTAGAGAAAATGGGAGAGAACTGAAGAGATAAAGAAGAATTTCCCAGAATTTATTTTTATTTATTTATTTATTTATTTTTAATTTTAAGTAGGCTCTATACCCAGTGTGGGACTTGAATTCATGACCCTGAGATCAAGAGTCACATGCTCTAATGACTGAGCCGGCCAGGTACCCTGAGAATTTCCCAGAATTTAAAAAAGAATTAAATATAAGATGTTACAGGGCATCTGGGTGGCTCAGTCGGTTAAGTGTCCACCTTTGGGGATCCTCGGATCAAGCCCAAGTCAGGCTCCCTGGTCAGTGGGGTCGTCTTCTCCCTCTCCCTCTGCCTCTCTCCCTGCTCATTTTCTCTCTAATAAAAATAAAGTCTTTATAAATAAATAAATAAATAAATAAATGTACGTATGATGTTCAGTATCCAGGACTTTAAGAGCTGCATGCTCCTCCAACCAGCCAGATGCCCAAAGATGTGTAATTTTCAAACCAGTAAAGGGAATAAAGAAAACTCCAGCAATCTAACAGAAGGCAAGAAAGGAGAAAAATAGCCAAAAAAGGAAAGGTATAAAGAAAGTATGCAAAAACACAATATATTTAAGTCAAATACCAAAAATGTAAATAATTATACTGACTTTAGACAGATTTTCAGATTTGATTTAAAATTTTAAATGCAGCCACATTTTATTTATGAAAGAAAACTCCTGGAATATGAGGACACAGAAGGTTGAAAATCAATGCAAATAACAAGCCCCAAGCTGAAGTAGCGCTAATGTCATCCAACTTTAAGGCAAAAAGCAGAAGAAATATTTAGAAGGAAAAATTAACAATACTTGGTGACTGAATAAAAGAAGCCATGGAGAGAGGGACAAAATGGAGGGCCACTATGAGGTGACCGGGGGAGTGGGGACGCTCCCAATAAGGTAGGGACTCTGGAAGAGGAGATCTGGCAAAAAATACAGGGGTCATTTTGGGGCATACTAAATTTCTGGAACCCTAGAGACCCCCAGGTGATGATGTCTCATGAGCAGTTACAGATAGTCACAAGTTCAGTGGGTTATTCTGCAGTTTTCCAGAGAAGAATCTTAACACTCAGTATTAAGAATGTACATAATTCCTGGGGGCAACTGTATGGCTCAGTTGGTTAAACATTTGACTCTTGATTTTGGCTGAAGTCATAATCTCAGGATTGTGAGACTGAATCCTAAATCAGGCTCCATACTTGGCATGGGGTCTGCTTCTTTCCCTCTCCCCCCACTAAAAAAAAGGAATGTATAAAATCTTGTTTCTTTGTTAAAAAAAAAAAAAATCCCCCAAACAACCAAATCCCAGGTGCTAGTCCCAAGAATTACAATGACCTTGGCATTAAACCTGTATCTCCTTTTGATACTTGGCCCATCCAAACAATGCCCCTGTTGGATGGTGAGAGAGGCAGCGACTGACTCCAAGAGGGGCGGTGCACAGGGCTTCAGGAGCCACGTCAGGTCCCATGTACAGAGTGGAAAGCTCTTTGGAAGAAGGAACCCTGCATCTCATGGCCACAGGAAAAAGACTTGCTAGAAGTGGGGGTCAGGAGCCAGAGGGTCCCTCTGGTTTGCTAGCAGTGGGTTGACTACTACCACTGCTGAATCCCCAGGTTCAACTCCAATAATCAAATAGTTACCCAGTGCCCAATCCTGCTCCCAGGGGGTGTGTGTTGGTATAAAGGACAACCATAATACAAAAAAGACTAGAACAACCCCCATAAGAGAAAAACCAAGAGCTCTGGGTTTAAGAATGACAAGCTCCCCTGTGCAGTATAGGGGAAGAATCATGAGTTCACAGAAGAGGCAACATTGGAAATGTTCTTTCTGCATGTCCCCTTGTTACATAATTCTAGGGGCACCAGGATTTCTACAGTTGTGCCTCCCAGGGGCTCAGGGCCTCAAAGCACTTACTGCTCTTCATAGTGGAAGCTGGTCCTTTCTAACAATATTTATTAGGGCTTATAAAGAGGCAGGCACGCGCTGAAAATTTTTTATGACCATGCTTTCATTCAATCCTTTCAATTACCTTCTAAGGTGTGTACCACTTATTCTCAGTTCACAGGTGAGGAAACTGAGGCTTAGAAAGGCAAAGAGAACTTGCCCAAGGTCACTGAGGTATGGTCACCGAGCCTGAATTTGAATCCACCACGTCAATCCCCAGAGCCCACATTCTTTTTTTAAAGATTTTATTTATTGGGGCGCCTGGGTGGCTCAGTTGGTTAAGTGTCTGCCTTCAGCTCAAGTCATGATCCCAGGGTTCTTGGATGGAGTCCAGCATCAGACTCCCTGCTCAGGGGATAGTTTGCTTCTCCTTCTCCTTCTGCTCCTCCCCACTGCTCATGCTATATCATTCAAATAACAAATAAAATCTTAAAAAAAAGAAAAGATTTTACTTGTTTATTTTAGAGAGCGAGTGTGAGCAAGGAGGGGGCAGAGGGAAAGAGAAGGAGGGAGAACCTCGAGCAGATTCTGTGCGGAGCGCAGAGCCCCACATGGGGCTCAATCGCACGACCCTGAGATCATGACCTGAGCCAAAACCATAGTGGGAAGCTCAACTGACTGAGCTACCCAGGCACTCCTCCAGATCTCACACTTAGATTGCTTTGTCATACCACATCACGTGTATACATGCTCTGCTTAGGTTCCTAGACGATCACGTCATCATAGACCCCTGCCGCAGCTCGCACCAAGCACGGTACATGGATGAGAACGCTGCGGCAGGACGACAGAGGGAGGGGCTGGATTTGAGTCAGAGGTCCTGGGCTTGCCCCAGCTTGAGGGGCTGTAGAAGCTCAGTGAATCTCTCCAGTTATAAAACACTGTCAAGCACAGTGCTAGACACTACCACATAATCTAACCCACATGACAATCCCTCAGCCCCATTTTCTTGAAGAGGAAACTGAAGCTCAAGGGGGTTCATAATCTGTCAAAGGCCTCAGCTAACGAGTGAGAGAACCAGAATCCAAACCCAGACCGCACTTGTAGCTGCTAGACAGACATAAAGCCTTGAACATCTTCTCCAGACCTAGGAATGAGGAGGAAGAGGAAGGCAGAGAACCCTGCCTCTGGACTTGAGAAGACTGAACGAAATAAAGAACACGGAATCACTGTGCACTGGGAACACTGTCCCTATTCTAGGCCGAGGGAAGGCCCAGAGGTCAGTGAGCACGGGCTTGTACCTAGCCACAGTGTAGGCAAGAATCCCGCAAAGAACCTTTTTCCAAAGAAAGTCATATTCACAGGTTCTGTGGATTAGGACACGGACATGTCCCTTGCGCAGCCACTATGCAAACCATGAGAGGTGAAATCAGAAGAGTGGGGATACACACGGACAGAATGGGAGGGACACCTGTGGATGGTAGAAGAGAGAAGCGTTCAAGCCGTCACTCAGCTCCCAGGAACTGAGAATGGTGTGTTACGAATAAAACAGAGACAAGGGAAGGGAGGGGACAGAGGTGAGTTCTGCCTTGAAAACTGAGCACTCCAGTAGCCAGGGGGACATACAGGTCTAGCATTCAGCAGAAAAGGATTTGTGCCAAGAAGTTCAGTATTTTTGGGCACCTGGGTGGCTCAGTCAGTTAAGCCTCTGTCTTCAGCCCAGGTCATGATCTCAGGGTCCTAGGATTGAGCCCCGTGTTGAGCTCCCTACTCATCAGGGAGTCTGCTTCTTCCTCTCCTGCTCTCCCTCCCCATGCTTGTGTTCTCTCTTTCAAATGAATAAATAAAATCTTAAAAAAAAAAAAAAAGAAAAGGAAGAAGTTCTTAGCCAGGAAGGGCCAAGAGGGTGAGAGGAGCAGAGAAAGGACAGAACACTCAGCACACTCATGGGCAGACAGAGGAAAGAGGAAGAGGAAGGAGGATAGCAAAGGCATAGAGAGGAAGGGACCCAGGGCCAAGGCAAGGAGCGAGATGGTTCGCCTGGGAGAGGGCAGGCCGATCTCTTTCTGCTGCATATTTCTACAGTCTAACACGGCAGTGGGCACGGAGCGAGCTGAAGTAAGACTCAAACAGTGAACAGCTGTGTAAGAGACCAAGCAGGAGAAATTTAGGAGACGCAAAAAAAAGAAGTGATGGCATCTGTAGCGCTTGTGATGTCCGTGGTTCCAAGAGGCAGCATCCCAGGACAGAGACGTGAGTGAGTGGGCGAAGGGTTGGCACGGACTCTACGTGGAATGTGATCCAAAAGCCATAGGAGGTGAATAAGAGGAGAAGCAGCCAGCATTTGTGGGAGAAGGTGAACTGCCAGGGCTCTAACTGACCCCACAAAAGGACACATGTGCTCTCTGCTACACAAAAGCACTATCCCGGCCAACCGGCTCTTCCTTCAAATCCCGTGTCTGTTCCACATGCTTCCCTAGAAGACACGCAGATGCCACAGCTCATCTGCAGAGAAAAAGATTGCCGCCCCAACCTGGGGAGACCTGCCTGCAGCCCTGGGAGCTCTCGGGGCAGCTCATCCGCATGGGTGGGTAGCCGGCTTTCCCAGACAGGAACTGTGTAGACAGGAGCAGGGCCTGTGGCCTGCAGTGACTCAGGCAGTGTCTACCAGCCCTGGGGGTGCTCACCACCCTCAGAGGGGGCACACTGGGCTGACTGTGTCACTTCCTGGAAGCATTTCTTCAGTTCTATTTGTGAAGACACATGACTTCCAGAGTGACATCTCTCCCGATGACTTCAAATGGTGTTTTTTAAATTTTTGTTTTATTTATTTGACAGAGAGAAGTCAAAAGTAGGCAGAGAGGAAGTGAAGCAGGCTTCCTGCTGAGCAGAGAGCCCAATGCGGGGCTCGATCCCAGGATCCTGAGATCATGACCCGAGCTGAAGGCAGAGGCTTAACCCACTGAGCCATGCAGACACCCCTCAAATGGTGTTTCAATCAGCAGCTGGAACCAATGTCCTATACATACTTAACCAACCTAACTCTACTCACTTCCCAGCACATCCACACACCACAGGGCACGTGGCCAGAAAATGCCTTGCCGCCTCTCTAAGGGCAATGGGGAACGGCACAGTACCACAGGGCCATGAGGAAGACCCAAGAGGTCAGAGCCACCATCTTACCCAAGAGACAGGACTTCTCGGGCCCACAGAAGGGGACAGGTGAGCACACACTCCTAAACTAACTGGCTCACAGGCCATAGAGTGCCAATTTACAAAACATCACAGGGCTTCCTCTATAAATTAGCTTTATAAAGTCAAGCGGTCTTGCAGACTGCAAACAGAGGGTAAATTAATATACCTCTCTGGAATTTGGCAGTTTGGTGAAGTTTATCGATGGCCTTAACATTCTGGTTCATTCAAAATTATATATAAACACACACTCTTAAAACTGAATGCCTACCAAGTAGCCTGGAACGAGGCTGTGGAGTGGGGAGACTAAGTGGGTATCCTCAAAGGGCTTCTGTTCTAGTTAGGAATTCAGACAGTTTAGCAATAAGGTTTTTTTTTAAGATTTTATTTATTTATTTGACAGAGAGAGATCCTAAGTACACAGAGAGGCAGGCAGAGAGAGAGAGAGAGAGGGAAGCAGGTTTCCCACTGAGCAGGGAGCCCGATGTGGGGCTCGATCCCAGGACCCTGAGATCATGACCCGAGCTGAAGGGAGAGGGTTAACCCACTGAGCCACCCAGGTGCCCCTAGCAATAAGGTTTTTTAAAAAAGATTTTATTTTTTTATTTTAGAGAGAGAGAACGCGCACGTGAGCAAGGAAGGAAAGGAGCTAAGCTGGGAGAGAGGGAGATAGAAAGAATTTCAAGACCCCCCTCCCCGATGGGGGAGGGCGCCTCAATCCCATGACCCCAAGATCATGACCCAATCAGAAACCAAGAGTCCAACACTCAACCAAGTGAGCCATCCAGGTGCCCTGACAGTTAAGCAATAAATTAACAAACAAGATGATTTTTGAGTACAGGAAGCATTAGATATAATAGCAGAAGATGATAAATAATTACCAGCAGAACTGATTAATAAGCTCAGATACACTCATAAGATGGAATACTGTTCTGCTTTGTTAAAAATGCATTCTTGGGGGTGCCTACACCCTGGGGGAGGTCCCTGCTCAGCGGTAAGTCTGCTTCTCCTTCTCCCTCTTCCCTGCATCACCCCCTCCTTGTGCTCTCTCTCTCAAATTTCAAGTAAATAAATAAAATCTTAGAATAAAATAAAATAAAATTTAAAATGCATTCTTGAAAACTATATTCAAATTGCAGTGACATAAATGTTTAAAGTATCACAATTATGTTCGGTGAAAGAAGACAATCACAAAAGACCACATATTGTATAACCCCATTTCTATAAAATGTCCAGAGAAGGCAAATCTGTGGAAACAACAAGTAGCTGAATGGTTGCCTTGGGTTGGGGGCAGGGGAGGAGATAATGGTGAGTGAATGCTAATGGATACAAGACTGCCTTCTGGGATGATGAAAAGGTTCTAAAATTAAATTAGAGCAATGGTTACACAGCTCTGCAAATATACTCAAAACCATCAAATTGTACATTTTAACTGGTGAGCTTCATGGTATCTGAATTATATCTCAGTAAAGCTACTAAATAATAGTATCACAATATGACTTCAACGTGGTTTTCAAAAAGATAGTGTAGGAAGGTGTGTGTGTGAGAGAGAGAGAGAGAGAAAGAGGGAGAGAGAAGGCAGGAAAGAATGAATATTCATGAAAATATTAACCATGGTAATTCTCTGGGAGGAAGATTCTAAGGTAGCTTTTATTTTCTTCTTTATATTTCTCTGTATTTTCCAAATATTCTAAAATGAAGACGTTAGTTGTTTAACTGACCAATCAGCTAGGGTTTCAAAAGATACAAGAGGACCTTAAGTAGATCCAAGGTGCAGAACTAGAAAGGTCTGACTATTGTCTTAATTTGGATATATCTAGGGTTGTCACAGTCTTTGCACCAAAGATAACCAGAGAACTAAGCCAACAAATTGTATATTTCAGATAAATCAGACCAAATAGGTCCCAGTTAAGAAGGGTCTGCCAACTGCTGGCAGAACTTACTCCCTTCTGCAAATGCTTTAAAAGAAAACCAGTGGGGCGCCTGGGTGGCACAGGTGGTTAAGCGTCCGACCCTGATTTTGGCTCAGGTCATGATCTTGGGGTCATGGGACAGAGTCCCACGTCAGGCTCCATGCTGGGCATGGAGTCTACTTCTCTCCCTCTCTCTCTCCCTCTGCCCCTCTCCACACACCCCCACCCACAAAAAAAGAAAGAAAAAAAGAAAGAAAACCGGTTGTCACCATAAAGTTCAGGTACTATCAAAGAATGCAGAAGAATGTCAAAGATTTGAGCAGATGCGGTCAGAAATCTCCTGGATGTGCTCAGGAGTCATTTCTGGTTGTGAAGTATGAGGCCCTCAGGACCATCACTGTCAGGTCTCACTGACTCCTCTGACCAATGATCTCAGAGGCACCTTTCTGAGAAGTCAGTGGTTTCCCCAATCAGGTTTGCTGCCTCAAGTCTATGGGGAGCTTTATAATGCAGATTTCTGGACATCATTCCTAGAAATCCTAATTCAAGAGGCCTGAAGCAAGGGCCAGGAATCTACATTTTTTTCCAAAATTCCCTGGCGGATCTGCCAGCTGAGCCATGTTTTAGAATCATGGGACTAGATACTGTCTGAGATAACCAGCAACAAGGCCAGCCTGCACATCTGGCTGCAAAGCCACAAGGATCCCACAGGGCCAGTGCTGGGGATCAAAAGGGTACTAAGTGGAGAAAGGGAAACTCCATGGGGAAATTCCATGCATGTCTAGCAATGGGTGCTAGAGCCTGGGAAGGCAGCTAGCAAATCCCTATGAAAAAGCCTGTTTTAGACGGTTCTCTCAGGCCCAGTGATCTTGGATGTTCACCTGGGAAAAATGGGTAACCAGTGCCACTTCTACTCTGGGAGACTAAAGGAAGAATCATTGCCCTCTAACAACACAAACATGAGCCAGCAAGCTCTGCAGCCCCCAAGGAATCAGCAGCAGAAAGGGACATGGTGTGGTGTGGCAGAAAGAGCTCTGCGTCTGAGTCACACAGATTTGGGTTCAAATCTCTGCTCTCCATTACTGGCTATCTGTGGATTAAAGATAGCTACCATCCCCTTGCTACTCTGCCTCAAAACACAGAGTCTAGTTCCTCTCCTTGAATCTGGGCTGGCCAGTGACTGCTCTGACCAGCAGCCTTTGGCAGAGGCTCCACCATGGAGTGTACAGGTTACTGAGAGAACATGTAAACCCAGTGTTCAACCAAACAACAGCCCCACAGTAAGTACCCTTTCACCAATAAGCTCCCACTTCTGGAGCCCTTTTTGGCCAAGGCCATATACATATACAAAGTACAGGAACTATTTATGATTCTCCTACAACTGGGAGGGACCCTGCCAACAAGTGCCCAGTGTTCCAAGGATGACTCACCTTCTCCCACCACACCAGTGTCCCCTCTGGCCTCTCTTCTTCCTGTCACAGTGTCTTCTTTGTCCTAGTCACCTGGGTTCAAAAAGTCAACCTCTCAGACTCCTCTGTCTCTCTTTAGCAACAGGAACGGCCAAGACCTCACCTCTCCAATCACCCCCACCTCTCTATCTCCAGGCCCCCAAAAGGCAGTCTTCGAGGCCAGGCAGATATGAGTGCCACTCTGCAACTTACTAGCTGGGGGCCATACACAAGCTTCTTATCTCTTTGAGGTTAGTCTTCTAAGCTGCAAACTAAATTTGTAGTCCTTTCTAAGATAAGAAAACCTAGAGCCCAAAGCACATAGTACAGAGAAAGTGCTCAGTACAAAGCAACCGTTTTCACCTAATACAGATATCTCATCTAATTCTCCTGCTGTGTATCTCTCTCCATTTTGACCCCTCTAGCATAATGCTAGCGCATTAATTGTCCAAGATGACAACTACCACATTACTCTCCTACTCAAGGGCCCTCGCTGGCTCCCACTGTTCATGCATCAATCTCAGCTTCTCACCCAAGCGTGTCAGATTAGCTACAATAATGGCTGCACACTGTCATGCTGGCCTGCCCCAGCCAATCCCATCCTCACTATGACTTGCTGCTGGCGGCAGTCTTCTAAAATGGCTCACTATAATACCTTCCTCCTGACCCACAAAAACTGCAAGATCACAAATGTCGTTTTAAGCCACTAAGTTTTGGGGTCATTTGTTAGAAGGCAATAGATAACTAATACTCTTGATTTTCCCAAACACATCTGAGCTGTTACTCCTTTACTCACATTTGCCCTTCCCAAATCCCACCTAGTGCGACCTTCCCAGCCCGCCAGGACTACCTCCCATACCAGTGTTCAGCCTGAGGCTTTTCTTAAAATGCCATCTACCAGCCTCGTCCAGGAGCCTTTTCCTCTCCCCCCAAGCTCTTCCTGCACACGTTTCCCATCTCTGCATCTGTCACACTGTATCACTGTCAATCTGTTTATCTGTATGCAAAATGACACATGGCAAGATTACTCACTGCAGCCAAACACTGGAAATCACCTGGACATCCGTGACTAGAGACTGACATGCCCATACAACAAATGAGGGAGCAGGAAAAAAGAATGAGGAAGCTCCACAGTATACTAGTATGCCAGGAGGCACAAGATACAATATGTAAAGCAAGCGGCAGACCAGTGAACAAGGCAGACGGCCATCTGCCTGAAAGGTAATAACATAATAATAGAATAATATAAAGTTACATGCTCATAAATGAAAGTGACCAAGAAGGCTGCCTCCATGAGGGGGTACTGAGCAGCTGAGAAACAGGGGAGGGAAAGAGGGAACACCTTGTGAATTTTGTAGCATGTCAATAATTACTTATTCAAAAATAAACAGCTCCAAAGACTGAGAGCTTTCCCCCTGAGATCAGGAATAAGACAAGGATGTCCACTCTCACCATGTCTGTTCAATACTGTACTGTAGAATGTAGCCAAGGCAATTAGGAAAGAGGAAAAGAACCAAAAGTTATCTGGATTGGAAAGGAAAAAGTAAAACTATATTAGCAGATGAAATGATCTTACATGACTTGGTCTTAGAAAGTCCTAAGAAATCCACTAAAAAACTAGAAGTAATAAATAAATTTAGCAAGTCTGAACTATAGAAGATTGATATATAAAATTATTATATATAAAATTAATCATAAAATACTCAACGAAATAGTAGCAAACTGAAATCAACAATACATTAAAAAGATCAGACACCACGATCAAGTGAGATTTATTCCAGAGAAGCTAGGATGGTTCGTTATCCACAAATCAATCATCATAATATACTATGTTAACAAAATGAAAAGTAAAATCATAGAATCATCTCAATAGATGAAGAAAAAGCATATAACAAAACTTAACATCAGTTTATGATTAAAAACTTAACAAAGTGGGTATAGAGGGAACATGTCTCAACATAATAAAGACCATATATGACAAGCCCACAGCTAACATCATACTCAGTGATGAAAAGCTGAAAGCCTTTTGTCTAAGTTCGGAAACAAGACAAGGATGCCCAATCTTGCCACTTTTATTTAACATAGTATTGTAAGTCCTAGCCACAAGAATTAGGCAAGAAAAAGAAATAAAAGGCACCCAAATTGGAAAAGAACAAGTAAAACTGTCACTCTTTTGTAGATGACATGATACTTTCATAGAAAACCTTAAAGCCTACACCACGAAACTAATAAATGAATTCAGTAAAGCTGCTGGATACAAAATCAATATGCAGAAATTTGTTGCATTTCTGTATACTAATCATGAACTATCGGAAAAAGAAATTAAGAGAATTTACAATTGCATCAAAAAGAATAAAATACTTAGGAATAAATTCAGCCAAGGAAGTGAAACACCCATACTGTAAAAACTGTAAGACACGGCTGAAAAATACTGAAGACAACACAAATAAATGGAAAAATATACCCTGCTCATGGATTGGAAGAATTACTATTGTTAAAATGTCCACACTACCAGGGTCCCTGGGTGGCTCAGTGGGTTAGGCCTCTGCCTTTGGTTCAGGTCATGATCTCAGGGTCCTGGGATTGAGCCCCATATCGGGCTCCCTGCTCAGTGGGGAGTCTGCTTCTTACTCTCCCTCTGCCTCCTCCTGCAATGCTTGTGCTCTCGCTCACTTGCTCTCTCAAATAAATAAATAAAATAAAATAAAAACACTAACTTGAGAAGACATATGTACCCCTATGTTCACTGCAACATTATTTACAATAGCCAAGATATGGAAACAACTTAAATGTCCACTGATATTCCACGCAATGGAATATCATTTAGCCATCAGAAAGAACAGAATCTTGCCATGTGTGATAACGTGAATGGACCTACAGGGTATTGTGCTAAGTGAACTAAGTCAGACAAAGACAGATACCATGCAATTTCACTTATATGTGGAATCTAAAAGGCAAACAATCAAACAAAACAGAAAGGGATTCATAGATACAAAGATCAAAGCTGATGGGTCTCGGGGGGTGTGTGTGGATGAAACAGGTGACGGAGATTAAGAGGTACAAACTTCCAGTTATAAAATAAACAAGACATGAGGATATACTGTACACATAGAGAATATAGTCCATAATATTGTAACAATATTTGTTTGGTGACAGATGGTAACTTGACTTACTGTGGTGACTTACTTTCTAATGTATATATTGAATCACTTTGTTGTACACCTGAAACTGATACAATATTGCATGTCAGTAATCGTTTTTTAAAAATCAATCATCTTTCCACACACTAGCAGTGAACCAAAAAGTCCAAAAGTCCAAAGTCTATTCAGAGTTCTAGAAGTAGAGGTTAGAGACACTGAAGAAACAAATAGTAGAAAATTTCCCAAGGACTCTTCAGCCATTAGGGCCCTGAAGATATTAAGGAAAGAAGATAAATACCTCGTTATATCCTGGTGGTATGCCTGAACTCCAAGAATAAAGAAAATCCTGACATCTTTCAGAGAGGAAAGAAATAGATTACCTACTACAAAGTACCCAAAATCCAGTTAACTTCATTATTCATATTAAAACAGAGCAGTGACCTCAAAATTCTAAGGACTCTATACTCAAACTATCAATCAAGAGGGAGGGCACGGGAACTCTTGTACACTGTTGTTGGGAATGTCAAAGAGCATAGCCACTATGGAAAACAGTATGGCGGTTCCTTAAAAAATTAAAACTAAAATTAGCACATCGCCCAGCAATTCTACTCCTGGGTATATAGAACCCAAAACAATGAAAACAAGGAATAAACTAATATTTTTACATCCATATTTATAGCAGCACATTCACAGAGCCAAAAGGTGAATGCTATAGATGAAGGGATAAACAAAATGCGCTGGAGGCGTACCTCCCAGATGCTTGCAGCTTCAGTCCCAGACCACTGCAATCAAGCACACATCACGATAAAGTGTTTTTGGTTTCCCAGGGCAAGTAAATTATGCTCACCCTATGGCACAGTCTAGTAAGTGTGCAACAGCATTATGTCTTAAAAAATGGACATAGCTTAATTACAAAATACTCGATTGCTATGAAAAGCTAAGCATCATCTGAGCTTTCAGTGAGTCATAATCACTGATCACAGATCACCACAACAAATTTAATAAAAATGAAAAAGTTTAAAAAATTGCAATTATTACCAGAATAGGACACAATGACGTGAAATGAGCAAATGCTGTTAGAAAAATGGGGCCAAGAGACTTGCTCTCGGCAGGGTTGCCACAAGTCTTCACTTTGTGTAAAAAAAAAAAAAAAAAAAAAAATTAATTAAAAAAAAAAAAAGAAATTTCTCTCCAAAGCACAATAAAATGAAGTGCAATAAAACAAGGTATGCCTGTATACAGATACAGGGGAGTTTATTCGGCCTTAAAAGGAAATCAACTTAACCAATAACATAGATGTACCCTGAAGCCATTATGTTAGGTGAGGTAAGCCAGTCACAAAAGCAAAACCACTGAATTCTACTCATGACCTACTGAGCCTAGCCAAATGCCTAGAGGCAGAAAGAAGGGCAGCGGTTGCCAGGGGCTGGGGGCAAGGGGTGGGGTGGGGCATTGCCTACAAAGTTTCATTTTCGCAAGACGAAAAAAAGTTCTGGAGATGGATGGTGGTGATGGTTGAACAACGGTGTGACCATACTTAATGCCACTGAACTGTACATTTAAAGAAGGGATAAAACAGTAAATTTTACGTCTATTTTACAATGAAAAATAAGTAGCCAATAAACATAAACAAATAAATAAATACAGTGGGGACACTGTGCCGCCGTTTTGGTAGTTCCTCAAAGTGTCACACACACAGTATTAGCACATGACCCGGCAATCCCAGCCCTTATTCCCAAAAGAACTGAAAGTGTATGTGCACACAAAAGCCTGTAAAGGAATGTTTATAGCAGCCAAAAACTGGAAGCAACCCAATGGATAAGCAAAATGTACTTTACATCAAGTAGAAATAAAGAGGAATGAAGTACCATTACGTGCTACTTAGCAAGCACACAGATGAACCTTTACAACGTTATGCTGACTGAAAGAAGACAGATACAAAAGGCCACGCGTTGTATGATTTCATTTACACAAAATGTCTAAAATAGGGAAATCCCCAGAGAAGGACAGATTAGTGGCTGCCAAGTGATGGCTGAGGGGAGGGTAGTACTGGGACTAACTATTAATAGGCATAGGGTTTGTTTTGGGGGTGATGGGAATGTTCTGGAATTAGTGGTGATACAACATAGTAAACCACTGAAGCGCACACTTTAAAGTAGTGAATTTTTTTTTTAAGATTTTATTTATTTGGGACGCCTGGGTGGCTCAGTTGGTTGGACGACTGCCTTCGGCTCAGGTCATGATCCCGGAGACCCGGGATCGAGTCCCGCATCAGGCTCCCAGCTCCACAGGGAGTCTGCTTCTCCCTCTGACCTTCTCCTCACTCATGCTCTCTCACTGCCTCTCTCTCAAAATAAATAAATAAAATCTTTAAAAAAAAAAAAAAGATTTTATTTATTTATTTGACAGAGAGAGAGATCACAAGCAGGCAGAGAGAGGGGGAAGCAGGCTCCCTACTGACCAGAGAGCTCGACGTGGGCCTCGATCCCAGGACCCTGAGATCATGACCCAAGCCAAAGGCAGTGGCTCAATCCACTGAGCCACCCAGGTGCCCCTAAAGTAGTGAATTTTATGTTATGTGAAGTAGATCTCAATTTTAAAATGCTAGAAAAAGATATGGAATGTAACATGAGCCGGGCGCCTGGGTGGCTCAGTCGGTCAGGCATCTGCCTTTGGCTCCGGTCATGATCCTGGAGTCCTAGAAATGAGTTCTTGTTCAGCAAGGAAGTCTGTTTCTCCCTCTGCTCCTTCTCTCTTTCTCAAATAAAAAATAAATAAAATTTAAAAAAAAAAAGTAACATAAGCCGTTCACATTCTGCCTCATGGCTCAGTGATTCAAAAGCTTGTCCCTGTCCACGCCTTCTCACCCTGCAAGGCAGCCTGTTCTCCTCTACTCTATGTCCCCCGGCACTCTCTGGCTGCTTACCAGCCCTTCATTGCCCCCATGACTTCCCACTTTCTGACTCTTGGGCAAGGCCTGCCCCTGCCTCACCAGACCCACCCCTTTCCTGGAGGGTTGCCACCTCCCACACAGACCTACCCAAGACCGTCTGGAGGCTGAGACACCAGTCCCAAGAGTCACCCCAGACGAGCTGCCCAATGACCAGGACTGCCGTTACAAGCGTGTGTCAGCTGAGGGATTTGGTTTCACGGAGGAACTTAATTATAGCTCAGGAGTGGAGGAAGGGAGAGGAGCCGGGCAGCCTTGAGGGGATACACAGGAAGCTAGCCTGCTCTGTGGCCCAGACAGAATTGACCAGGTCGCACCAGGACTGGGATCCCACAGGAAAACAAGTATGACCGAGTCAGGCCCATAGTGACACACAGCTTATGGAAATCATCCTGTTCATAACCATGAATTCCTGGCCCCACCATGCAACACCAGCCCTTGTGCAGACCAGAGTGATCCAGAAGAAACCTGAGATGTCAAGTCTCACTCACTCTCAGGGCCCAGATAGGCCTTTTCCTCTCCTACTGCCAGGGACCCCCATTTCACTCCGTAAGAAGGGGAGGCAGAGCTTATCCCTCCCAGAATACCCCATCTTCAGTTTTCTCTCTGACTCTGGGCTGTTTTTCTAGAACAGAACTGGAGCTGTTGAGGATGTTGGGAACATCCTCCCTCTGCCGGACTACTATGCTCAGACCCCTGCCCACTGCCCAGCGAGGTGCCACAGAGCAGCTGCGAACATGCGGGCATCAGCAGGGCTAGGGCCACCAGACCTGTCAAACCACTTGGCCTGGGCACTGCCAGGTGGGGAAAGTAGACCAGGTGCAAGTTCATGGAAAGAGCAGAGCCTCAGCAGAAGAGCAAGTCCCACTGAGACGTATTTCCTTCTCCCTGCTTCTGACCCATATCTGGGCTCCTTATTCTCTAGGTTTCTGCCTGGTTGGCCTGCCTGCTGAGTGAGGAGATCCCATTACCATCTGCCACTGCCCTGACCCCCCCAGCCTATGATCCAATTCCTTCCTGTTTCAGAACAGAGCCAGGGACCCAGGCCCTGATCTCTATTATTCTTCCCAAGTACTACGCCCATCCCAAGCCAAGGCACGATCCTTCCCACCTCTTCTCTGTGTACTTTTTTTTTTTTTAGAAGATTTTATTTATTTATTTGGCAGACAGAGATCAGAAGTAGGCAGAGAGGCAGGCAGAGAGAGAGGAGGAAGCAGGCTCCCTGCTGAGCAGAGAGCCCGATGAGGGCTCGATCTCAGGACCCTGAGATCATGACCTGAGCCGAAGGCAGAGGCTTAACCCACTGAGCCACCCAGGCGCCCCTCTGTGTACCTTTTTTTCTGAAATCATGAGAGGGTTCTCCCTAAAAGCCATGAAAAGAAATCTTCAGACTGGAGGCAGTATCCTTTCTGGGTTTTGTTTGGAAGGAGGGGGAGAAAAAGGCAGGGGGTGGGGAGGGAGAGCAGATGGGGAGGGGGGTTGGGAGAAATACGAATGGGGAGAAATAGGCACTTTTTCGCCCTCTGCCCTTTAAACCATCACAGCAATGAACAGTCATACTGTCCTTCCCAAATGCACCCCTTTGGGCAAGACGCCTTTCTTCGCTCACTCACAAAGGACAGGGAAGGTTAGAGAGCAGAAAGAAGAAACCACCTGAAAAACAGGAAAGGCAAGTCCCAGAATGGAATGTTAAATAATATCCCACTTTTCAAAGAAAACCAAGTAAGTACACACATAGTAAAATCTGAAAGAACACAGACTAAAATTTACACCAGCCTCTTATGGATGCCGTGATTATGTATGACTTTTAGTTCCTTCTCAGTGCTCAGCTGTATTTTCTTTTTTTTATTGAAGTATAATTGACAAACATTAGCTTCAGGTGTACAACATAATGATTCAACATTTATATCCAATGCAAAAAGATTTCTACAGTAAATCTAGTTACCATCTGTTACCATACAAATTTACAAATAATTTTTTTCTTCTGGAGATGAGAATTTTTTTTTAATTTTTATTTTTTATAAACAAATTTTTATCCCCAGGGGTACATGTCTGTGAATCGCCAGGTTTACACACCTCACAGCACTAACCATAGCACATACCCTCCCCAATGTCCATTACCCCACCCACCTTTCCCGACCCCCTGGAGATGAAAATTTTTAAGATTTACTTTCTTACCAACCTTCAAATCTGTAATACAATATTATTGACTATGCTGCATGCTATCCATTCTATCCTCATGACTTAAGTATTTTTTTCTTTTTTTTAAAAAAAGATTTTATTTATTTGACACAGACAGAGTGCATGGGAGTGTGCATGAGCAGGGGAGGCAGAGGGAGAGGGAGCAGTAGACCCCCCACTGAGCAGGGAGCCTGATGGACGATGGACAGACAGATGGATGGACGTGGGGCTCCATCTCAGGACCTGAGATCATGAACTGAGCCGAAGGCAGATGCTTAACCGACTGGGCCACCCAGGCACCCCAACTTAAGTATTTTCTAATTGTCTATTATGAATAAGCACTATTTAGCTAATTGAAACATTTTCAGAACAATTAAAAACTACACATGTGGAAATGATTGGGCCTGAGTGCCAGCTCACATTCTAAGAAACACTGCCTCCCAAACACCGGTAATCCCAGCAGCAATGGTATCTGATTAGCTTCTCAGCCCCCAGGTACAAGCTTCCAAAGATGTCTTTCACTATTACTAGCTAAAACGGTTGGCTAGGGGCAAGCTCCTTCTTCAAAACCTTCGGTGCAAGCACCCAGAAGCACCTGCTACTGTCCTCACCCATGGGACACAGTCCCCAATCCCTCCAGAGCTCACAACCCAAAGCCAGAGCCTCAGAAAGGTACAAAACCAAACACAAGGCCAGGGGTTCCTGATGTCCTCAGATTGGAAGACTCCTTTTCCCAAGGCACAGGTCAAGGCTGGAGGGGGTAGGCTGTGGGCAGCTGCCAGGGGAATTACTCCATGGGGTCCTGCAGACCATCACTGACTAGACCCAACATCCACCCCAGCCAACGCTCAGGTGGACAGGGCCCAACCAACAGTCTTGAAGTTCTGTTCGGTCCAATCAACATTTACTGGCAACTACCCCTTGGCGGGAGGTGCCCAGGGTCCAGAGACAGGCTAACAATAAAACAATCAACACCTAATGAGTGCCACAGCTGTGCTGTACCTGTATGAGCTATTTTAATTCTCAGGTCATCCCTGAGAGGTCTATGGTTAGTGCCCCCAAGCTACAGATGAGGAAGCCGTGAAAGCACAAAGTGACTCACCCAAAGCTACCAGTAGAGCCAGACCTCAGTCCCACGTATTCTGGCTTTTTTTTTTTTTTAAAGATTTTATTTATTTATTTGAGAGAGAGGCAGCGAGAGAGCACGAGCGAGGAGAAGATCAGAGGGAGAAGCAGACTCCCCGTGGAGCTGGGAGCCCGATGCGGGACTCGATCCCGGGTCTCCGGGATCATGACCTGAGCCGAAGGCAGTCGTCCAACCAACTGAGCCACCCAGGCGTCCCCGTATTCTGGCTTTTAACCAGTACCCCATATTCTCTCAAAGTTCTTAGCCTCAGAAACAGCCAGTGAGCTAAAAATATAAAGAGTGCCACATGCTACTTCCTGTTCTACTCCAGGGGAGAGCTCATTCCCTTCTGAGAAGGCAAAGAAATGAGAAGGGCAACTGTCCCTTTGTCCAGGATCCCCGGGGCCCACAGGTGACCAGAGGAGAGGTCATCAAGGCAAGAAGGTGAGCACAGTGAGCTGAGATGCCGCCTCTGCCTGCCTCTTCTGATTCCCCATGCTTTCCCTGCACCCCAACCCCAGCCTCCAGCCAGGGAAGTGGGAGCAGAAATAAAAATAGCTGTCTAAAAATAAACCAGGGATGGCAAGGTACAAGAAAGGGGAAAAATATAAGGCCACTGCTGGTTTGAGCCTGGGGTCCTGCTGGACTAGGTAGGGCCCACATTGCTGAGCAGGACAGGTAGCCAGAGCCCTGATTTCCCCTTCAGCCTCTGCTCACGGCCTACAGATGTACACATGCACACATTCGGAAGAGTGACATGAGCAAGAAGAGCCGGCACTGAACTGAGAAGCACAGGGGGATCAAAAGGCTTACACCTCAGGCCATGATTTGTCGGGTGTATGACCTGAGTAAGCTGTTTAACCTCTGTGATCTACAGCTCCTCACTTGTGAAATGGGTATACCGATGCCCGCTTCTTGCAGGCTGGTATGAGGGACAGTGAGCTCATCCACATTGTGACGTCTGGCCCAAGGGAGAAGCGGAATAAAGGCAATTTCCCTTCCTTTCTTTCTCTCCGTAGGTGCCTCACCGGGCCCCATTCTCCTTCTTCTCTCCCTTCACCAGACTGAAAACAGGCTGATTAATCACTTGGATCAGAGATTGGTTTTTTCCTCCTACAAGTCCCTTCCACTCTACATGCCTGGCCCACCAGCTAGCTGGTTATTTCTTCTGGTTCAATGTGGGGCTGCTCACTGCCTTGAAGCAGCTCCAGGGAGACACTAAATGCAGCCATTCTCAGGACCTCCTCTTCCCGCTGACCTAGAATAAGACTCTGCAGGGGGCTCTAAAGCCTGCCAACATTTGGTTCTGCTCAGTGACCAACAAGACACTTTGCTGCTCGAAAGCAGGGAGTGTTCTTGGAAGCCAACGCCAGTCTGGCCAGTCAGGCAGGTACTTTCCAAACTGGAAGAATTGGATTCAACCAGCCATCCTCCTTGGGAGGCCCTGCTGTGTGGTAATCAAAGACAGCTTTACACATCTGGATTCAAATCTCAGCTCTGCCATTTAATAGCTGTGCAGCTTCAGGCAATTGTCTTAACCAGTCTGAGCCTCAGCACCCTCAACTGTAAAAGGGTATGAGGATTCCTACCTCTCAGCGTTGGGTGTGTTAAACAACGCGATGCATGGGAAGTAATTAGCACAGTGCATTTAGCACGTGAGAGCCACAGCTTACTTGGCTCCTGGATAGGTACTGACTTCTGGCAGTATGGGAATGGGATTAGACACAGGTGAGCCCAGTTCTCAGAACTCACAGTCCGAGCCTGGAATGCAGGCAGTAACTCTACCATAATATACTACGGTAGGTACTAAGCCAGAGGTAGGAAAAAGGACCCTTACTAGACCCCCAGTGGATAAAGCAGTGAGAAGGAGGCATATGAAAAAGACTCTGCCAAAACCGGAAACCTCAGCTGTCTCCACTAAGCTTCAACTAAACGGAAGAACAACAACTAGGAAAGGGGGCCTTAAGTTTCCATCTGCCGATGTCTGACTGCTGGCCCGTGAAATGACTTCCCAGACAGGGCTCTGGTGTAGGTCAATGCCAAGCCCATCCTGGGAAGCAAACCACTTAGGCTGGCCATCCAGGCACTCTTCCGTCTGACAAGTGCTCGGTGAGCACCTCTTGCCCATCAAGGAGCCAGTTTCTGGGGAAATGGATCTTTGATTGTGGCTAATGAACACATGTCAGGACTGAGAATGTGACTGCACACTGCAGCTGCTCCCCTTCGACTCAACAAGGTCTCTGACTCATCCAGAACATCAGAGGAAAGGACCAGTTCTTTCTCACGATGGAAACGGAAGAAAGGAGGGCAAGGTTCAGACCGCAGTCCACAGAGAGAAAGCAGCATAAGGACAGAAGCCCGGGGAGCACTGGAAGCAGCTCATGAGTGGTATTCTTGGTTGTCTACAATGTGCCCAGGGTGGGGGTACAAAAGTGAATCAAAAACAGATTGTCCTGGGGCGCCTGGGTGGCTCAGTGTGTTAAGCCTCTGCCTTCAGCTCAGGTCATGTTCTCAAGGTCCTGGGATCAAGTCCTGCATTTGGCTCCTTGCCTGGAGGGAGTCTGCTTCTCCCTCTGCTCCTTCCCCCTGTACATGATCCATCTCCCACTCTCTCTCAAATAAGTAAGATCTTAAAACAAACAAAACAATGGGGCGCCTGGGTGGCTCAGTGGGTTAAGCCTCTGCCTTCGGCTCAGCTCATGATCTCAGGGTCCTGGGATCGAGCCCTGCATCGGGCTCTCTGCTCAGTGGGGAGCCTGCTTCCCCCTCTCTCTCTGCCTGCTTGTGATCTCTGTCTGTGAAATAAATAAATAAAATCTTTAAAACAAACAAGCAAACAAAACAAAACATGGTAGCATGTGAAAAGACAAGGCTATGCTAGGCTTGCAGGGGACCAGAGACTGGCCTTGGCCAGAGTGCAGATAAGCCTAGTAGGTCAGAGAATGAGCTAAAGAATGAATACAATATTTTTCTGCAAGGTGTCAGACTGTGAGGATATGAAAGGCAAATTTTAAGTAGCTGTTGTAAATACACTGGGACTTTAAGATGCCGAAAAAAGAAACATTATAGAAATCATACACTGGGATAGAATATAAACAAGACTATGGGGCACCTGGGTGGCTAGAGGGTTAAGCCTCTGCCTTCAGCTCAAGTCATGATCTCAGGGTCCTGTGATTGAGCCTTAGTAGGGCTCTCTGCTCAGCAGGGAGCCTGCTTCCCTCTCTGCCTACTTGTGATCTCTCTCTCTGTCAAATAAAATCTTAATATATATAAAAAAAAAAAAATATATATATATATTTTAAGATAAACAAGATTTTAAGATTTTAAGATTTTAAGATAAACAAGACTAGAATAATATAAGTTTGGATACATTCTGCAGTTAGAGAATTTATTCACCTAGTGATTTTCACTTGAGAGACAGAAATTATTATTGGTCAATTTGTTACCAAGCATTTTAAAATTTTCAGTAACAATTTGATACCATTATTTAAAGCAGGTTCTGGGAAGAGTCACCTAGGACTACAAAATGAGGGAACACAGGCACGGAGGATTTAATCTGTGGAGACAATTTGTAACCGACCCCAGATGACAATGAAGCTTACCATGAACTATCAGCAGGCTATCATTTTGGAAAGTTGTACAAGGACTATCATGGGGTCACTACCCGGGGAGAGCGTGACTTTTCAAGCTGAGCTTACTTGACCTTTTGGGATTGAGTTCTTAGAAACCCAAGTGATGCCATGAGGACCTGGAGGAGGCAGAGCCCTGAGGTTGGGAGTGGGACCCTCTCGGGAGTGGGCAGATCAAGGGCTCTAAGACACAGGGCGGGCGGGGGGAGGGCGGCGTGGAGGAGGCAAATCTAAGGGATAACCATGTGCATGCAGTGGCACAAGCTCCTGTCCTTGGCTCTCTTTTTCTGGTAACCCTCAGCCTCCTGGTTGGGCTGCTGGGGAGAAGGCAGGCTATGGAGCCGCTCCTGGGAGGAAGGGTAGGGAGGTGCGCAAGCTGTAAGAAAGAATTTCAGGTGGGCAGCCGTGGGACCCACGCTGAGTAGCCCAGGAAGAGTGGAGTGGGACAAAGTAGTAGGCATGGGGGTACTCATGGGGCTGAGAAGGAGGGTGACTGAAGTGAGGAGCCCCAGGGGCCCCTCCCAGAACTGCCTGGGGAGAGCAGAGCGGCCAACCTGCATTTCTAGGAACACCATTCCATGCCTCCACGGACAGTGGAGCTGCCTTTATTATTCAGAAAAAAAAGGTTGCTTTCTTCTCCCTCTCCTAGTATTTTAAGTTGACTATATTTACCTGCTGATGTGCTCTAGGTATGACATGACAAATATTCGATGGGAAGGAATTGAGGAACACAGGCATAAAGGCTGAGAGGGGGTGTGAAGAGGAGGAAAGAAGGGAAGAGGCTTAGAGCCAGGTGAAGGGTGAGATTTTACAGTTCTTCAGGGTCAACAGTGATCTGGCCCCCATCAATTCTCTGACCTCATCACCTTCTAGGCTCTTCTCCCCTCGTTCTGCTCCAGCCACTGTGGTCTCCTGACTATTCCCCAAACACACCAGCCATGTTCCTGCTTCAGAGTCTTTGCACTTGCTTCCCCTCTGCTTGTAAGGTTCTTCCCACACATAGCTCGTTCTTCTCTTTGAGCTCAAATATTACCTTCTCAGTGAGACTGTCCTCAAGCCCTCTATTTAAAATACTACTCTTTACTGCCTTTTAAGAAAGACTTTATTTACTTATTTATTAGAGAGAGAGAGTAAGAGTGCGTGCACACGAATGGGGGGGGGGGAGGAGAATCTCAACCAGACTCCAGAGTACAACACCAGGCTCAATCTCACGACCCTGAGATCATGACCTGAGCCGAAACCAAGGGTCAGACACTTAACCAACTGAGCCACTGAGGCGCCCCTTGTTTTTTTTAAGTCTGCTCCACACTGAGCTTGAATTTATGACCCTGAAATCATGACCTGAGCTAAAACCAAGAGTCGGACACTTAACTCAGGCACCCCTCCTACTCTATTTTTTGATATAGCATTTACCACCATCTGACATGCTAGCTACATAATTCTGGCTCTCTCCTGGTTCTTGACCATAACCACCATGAAAGCACAAGACTTTTTCTATCTTCTTTGTTTACTTCTTCAGCCCCAATGCCTAACACATAGGAGGTACCCGATAACTGCACATTAATGAGTGGAAGATGGAAGTGGGGTCAGATTTACACTAATCCTGGATCCTCAACAGTCTGAAAGAAACCCCCTCTTACTCAACTGACTGAAGATGTGGGGTAACTTCCAAAAGCAAGGATCAGACACTACCTGAGGCCTTTTCTTTTACTCCCAAGAACTCCCTAAAAGGTCCCCCCAAACAACATACTGCTTCAAAGATTAGTCTAGGAAAGGGCAGGACCTAGAATCTTACAACAGGGGTG
Organism: Mellivora capensis; assembly: GCA_004024625.1. Taxonomy (NCBI): domain Eukaryota; kingdom Metazoa; phylum Chordata; class Mammalia; order Carnivora; family Mustelidae; genus Mellivora; species Mellivora capensis. Next base: position 293,110 of record PISX010000253.1, on the reverse strand, counting down.
CTCTAAGACTGCCTTGAAACAAGAGTGAGGGCCAGCCAAGTCACCCCCTGGGCCTGAAGGCAAATGAGCCTTGGAGTGGTTTCCTATCGCCACTGCTACAAATTACTACAAGCCTAGTGGCTTCAAACAAAACATATTTATTCTTTTACAGCTCAAAGTCCAAAATTGGTTTCACTCCAAAATCAAGGTATTGACAAGGCCACACTTCCTCCAGAGGCTCTCTCGGGGAGTGCTTGCTTCCTTGCCTTTACGAGCTCCTAGAGCGTGAGCATTCCTCACGCTCCCTGGCCTCTTTCTCCATCTTCAGAGCCCGTGGGGTAGCAGCCTGCAGTCCCACTGCCCTCTTCTATATCAAATCTCCCTTTGCCATCCTCTTCACAGGACACCTGTAACTGAACTTTGGGCCCACTCAGATAATCCAGGATAATCTCCCCATCGCGAGATCCTTAAATTAATCGCCTTGGCCAAGTCCATTTTGCCATATAAGGTAGCGTCCACAGGTCACAGGGGTTACGGCCTACATACCTTTGGGGACCATGACCAGTCTACCAGCATGGCAGACAGATTGTAAGAGTGTGGAAGAAACAGAGTTCAGACCTCTGGTCTACATGAAAGAAAGACCAGAGCAGGAATCTTGGAAGTGTCCTGGGCCAGGGGCTTTCTTTGTTCTCATTGCTTGCTATTATCTACGGGGTGGGGAATTAGTTTCTTGGAACTGAGCATTTTAGCCTTTGGAGGGCCTCCTTGGAGATCTACCCTTGAAGGGTCGTCTGCAATCTGCAGCCTCCAATGGACCACGCAGGAGTGCATCCCAAGATGCAAGTACTGAGGGCCCAGGGGAAGCCACCAGGATCTCTGGGCTGTCTGAAGGCTTTTGCAGGAGGGGAAGCTAGAAAGAAATGGTCTGGACCAGAAAGACAAGCTCACGATCAGCGATGGCAGGTAAGCCTTCTTTCATGAGAACTGCCTTAGGTAGAGGGTTCTGAGAACCCCTGTGGCTTCGGCAAGGGGAGGAAGACTGCTGTGATCTGAGCAGCCGATCAGCTGGTAATGTCTGATGCCAGGAACAGACAGGTTAATGGCAGTCTACTGCGACTTATCACCAACTCTATTCTACTTGGCGCCTCTGAGAGCTATAGGAAGATGGTTTTGGCACAGACACTGAAATATTTGGATAAGCAAGCCACGACAAACACAACCACTCCAGGACCTTGCTTTACACCTTGGGCACTGTCCCTCTGTTACGCAGACATCATATGGCTTCTTACTGAGCTGGAACATGCCAGCTCATTGTGAATTATTTCACTCCTCCCCAAAGCCCTCAAGGGTTCAGTGAGATGATTGAGGAGGAGACTTTTCCAGTGTAAGAACTGCATGCTTGCCGTATTGGTTCTACTGATGTCATGTTCACCAGGGGACCCAGCTGGCCAGAAATATTTAGTGGGCAAAGCAATGGAGCAGTGGCTGTCAACCAGGGGTGAGTCTGCCCCATATTGGGGGATGTGGCAATGTCTGAAGACATTCTTGGTTTTCACAACTGGTGCAGGGAAAGGAGGCAGAAGCAGGGGAGGGTTGCTATTAACATCTAGTGGGTCCGATCCAGGAATGATGCTAAACATCCCATAACACACAGCCTACTCAAAGAATTCCCCAGCCCAAAACATCTATAGCACTGGAGGTGAAGAGAGTGAGAGACACGAACAGGGCAATGTTGGAAGCAACGAAGGGACACTGAGAAAAGTGTACCTTCTTTGCTTGTTTGGGAAAGGGGATGAGAGGTAAAGCTCTGGGTTCTGGCAGAGTGAAGGATGGCCTGTTTCTGAGGAGCGAGTGGGCCCGCAGACTGTTGGATATGTAGGGTGGCCTGCTTGGCTACAGCTGCCACTGGGAGAGCAAAGTTGGCCTGGACTTCCACAGGAGTGGAAGCCAAAAAACTGTGTGCCTCTGAGGTTACAACTCTTGGACGAGGGAAGTGCCAAGAGCAGTACTAAGACAAAGATCAAGGAGTTACAGAAGACTGCAAATGAAGGCAAGGAAAATCTGCTCTGAGGCACCTATTGGCCTAACAGGAGAGGAATGAACTTAAGCACGAAGTGGTTTTCCCACAACACAGGGAGCCTCTCCCTCCGGTGTCTTCCCCGTGGGAGAACTCTTTCACAGGTGTGGCACTAGGAGCTGTGGAGAATTCGCCAATGATCTCTGGAGAGCTGTCGAGATGATGACAAGACTGGGTAGAAGTTAGGCTTTGAAGACTGGACTAAAAAATAAATAAATAAATAAATAAAATACAGAAGGGGTGTCATGTTGCACCGCCCAGAACACCCAACTGTTGAAGAGAACCTGGCGGCTCCCCCACACTGAGGCCCCCAGGGCCACAGCTGGTAAATCAGGGAAGGAACTGCTGGATGAGACAATAAAAACTGACTTTGTTAAATCATGACCCTTAAGGGGGCGCCTGGGTGGCTCAGTGGGTTAAGCCTCTGTCTTCGCTCAGGTCATGATCTCAGGGTCCTGGGATCGAGCCCCACGTCGGGCTCTCTGATTGGCAGGGAGCCTGCTTCCCCCTCTCTCTGCCTGCCTCTCTGCCTACCTGTGATCTCTCTCTGTGTCAAATGAATAAATAAAATCTTAAAAACAAACAAAACCACTGGAGCGCCTGAGTGGCTCAGGTTGTGATCCAGGCACCTTGGGATCAAGCCCGGCATCAGTCTCCCTGCTCAGCGGGGAGGCTGCTTCTCCCTCTCCCTCTGCCGGCCACTCTGCCTACTTGTGCTATTTCTCTGTCAAATATATAAAAACAAAAAACAAAAAACAAAAACAAACAAACAAAAAACCTGACCTCAAAATAAACCAACTTTCTTTCAAGGCCCAATCTGAAACCCAGTTTCTTCAGGGACAAAGCTGATCCAAAGTGATGATCAGCTCCTCTAAATGAATATCCCTGCCATTATCCTCGTACCCACCAGCTCTCTTCATATTTTCAAAATCTTTTTGTGCATATGTCTTCTCTCCCCAGCCGGACTCCACACCCTTGGTAGGGAGGGAGGGGGAGCAGCCAAGGACTGTATCTGAAACATCTGTCATAGGACCTGACCTCAGATGGGAAAGACGAAGATAACAGATAACGACCACACCACAGACTTCTGAGATTAGCACTGAAAAATCTGATTAACACCCCAGGCTCACCTTTGCCAGTGGAAACTAAGAAGGAAAACTTCTGGCTGGGACTGGGAGCTCAAAGCTCAGGGATAAACCGGACAAGTGAGCTCTGGACATGTGGCTCTGTGGCCAGCTGCTGCTGGAACGAATGACAAAGCCATGAACTCAGTGGCTCTCCCTTCTACCTGATCCCCTCTCAGGGAACCTCAGTGGCCTCCCACACCCCCCTTCTTCCTCATTCACATTTCCTTCAGAGGAAGGACTGGGCATGGGTTTGACCACCGGAGGGGCCCCTGCCTGAGGCCTTCCTGCAAGATCCACAAGTGAGCTGGCCCCCACAGACAGACAGACGTGTGGGCTCAGCACCCTGTTTGGCAACAGGAAAACCCACAGGGTGTTAAAGGCAGAGAAAGGGAAGTGAAGCCCATAAACAGCTGCTGGAACCACTGAACTTCAGAGATTAAAACAAATCAGACAGGATCCCATGTTTCCCCTGGCCCCCAGCAGAGACCTCCCCACAGCCCCGGCCGCCCAGATAGCTGAGACAATGAACATCGAGTTCCCTGAAGCTTCCCTTCTGAGAGTTTATAAAATCTGCCAGGCATCCTGAGAACAAACAGGGAACAGTGATGAGAGGCCGACCACATTGCTCAGACGCTGGTGAGGACCTGCTTATGCCAGCAGAGATGGAAGGAAAAACTCTTGTGTATTATTCCCAGATCTCATGTGTGCCAACAAACTTTGGACCCATCAGGCAGGGACTGAATCTGTTTTTTTTTCCTATCATCACTTCCCAAGTGTCTAGTACTATGCCTGGTACCTAGCAGACACTCAGGAATGTCCGCTGCATAAATGAAAGAGAATGGACAGAGAAGAAAAGTTTGTGCACTGATTCATCCAACAAATATTTAGCATCTCCTCAGCACTAGGCAGTCCTAGACACAACAGGAAATAAAATAAGTCCCTGCCCTTTGTGGGTTTTATGTTTTAGTGGGTGCAAAGGTGAGGAAATATCAATACTCCCCAAAAAACTACATAAGCCATAGACATTTAATAATTATTTAATAAGCGCCCACAATGTAGAAGCAATAAGTACCACATGTTATGACAGGCACCTGGGATCTGGGAACTCAGCCCTAATGAAACTGTTCCATCTTTTAGGCCAGGATCCTAAACCTGGGATGTCTCGGTCGTTAGAGGTCCTGTGTAAAGAAAATGGGATTACCTCTTTGGCGCATCTGTCCTCATCTATCGGTGAACAGAAGCCACTGCGTGAGTACCACGTGCATGCCCAAAACGCCACACAATGCTGCAGGACAGAAAGAAACCCAACATCTTTAGCGGAGAGGCACCGGGGTCAGAAAAGCAGTGTTCATGTTTTAAGTAAACACGAGGGCTCCAAAACTGCTCTTAGGTAAGCGGGCTCTTTCTTTGTCCCTCATACACACACACACAGCCTGAGATGTTATTCTGAGCCCGAGTCAGCAAATATTTCCCGATCCTGGAAGGAGTCTGCTCATTTCTCAGTAAGCAGACACCGGCTTTGCTCATTTTCCCTGGGTGAGGCAGAAGGAGCTGGCCAAGGGAAGAAGGGACCTGGAGCCCAACAGCCCCCACAGGTGGCAGCTTAGAAATGGAGACGCCCTGAGTCATGCTTGAGTCCTTGACCAAAACCCTGTGGCAGCAGGACTAGAGTCACACCCGAATCACCAGCCTCAGGGCCACGGAGGCCAGGAACCATCTGCCAAGAAGAAGACCCACATGGCTGAAACCTGATGCAAGGGGCAATTCCTCCCTGCCAGGTTCGAGCAAGCACCCAGCTCTCTTCTGACTTGGTGAAACACAGCTGCTGCAAGTGGCTCCTCCCCCTGGATCCAAAGACACAGCAAAATACTCAGGAACATCAGACCATCCCCAAGCAGAAGCTGCCATGCCATGTGCAACAACGTGGCACAGATGAGGGCACTGCACATAGAACTTCTGACATGACACAAGCCAGAGCCTGGAGGGACAGACAAAGTTCGTGGAGACACTGGGCAGGGAGGAAGAAGAGAGTGATCCCAGTGTGGACAGTGCAGGGCAGTGAGGTAACTCCTGGCACCTGCAGGCCCTGCTCAGGCATGGGTAGTGGGCCCTACAACTGGGCTCCCCAGCCAGCAGGGACCACCCTGGGAGGTGGGCCACAGTGACGGGCTCTACAGCTGAGGCCTTTGGAAGCGACAGGTCCCACTCCTCCTGAGAGAGAGGAGCTGCACGTTTCTAGGACATGCCGGGATCTGCAGGCCCTCGGGACAGCTTGCACAACAGCCAGAACAGCAGCACTCTATCGAGAGCAGAGGCCTACCTGCTGCCCAGGCCAGCCTGCAACCCTGGCTAGCCTCTATCAGGCCCTGAGGGACCACAGGTGGGGTAAGGGCCATTCTTCCGGAATGGGTAGAGGCCTACACCAAAGGAGGAAAACAGTGGTGGAGAGGCAAGAAGAAAGAGCCAAACAAAAAGAACTAAGGAGCTGATGGGCTACACCCTCTGTAGAATAATGTCAGGGGCCTGTCTGCCCACACCTTTGAAAAAGAAAGAAGGCTGACCCAAACTGTGCAAAAACCCTGACCACCGCCAAGGCCACAGGGTGGACAGATGGCAAGAAGCTTACCAGCCAGAGCTGGTGGTGCCAAAGCTATTCCATAAGGACTGGGCTTGACCTCTTCTTAAGCCCCTCTCACCTGCTGCCTCAGTGGAGAGTACCACTAATGGGTAAGCAAAGACAGAGAAGCAGCAAACCTCTCGAAAGAGTCAGGTAAAGTCCTTGGGAGTCAGACTGGACTAACTTACTGCCAAACGCACGACCTCACCTTCATCAGAACGACGCACCAAAACTCTGGAGGGATGCTTTTTGTAAGAACAAGGGACCCCTTTTGGTCCATTCTACCCAAATCCCACCCAGGCACTGCCCAGGGAAGGACTCAGGGGTCAATGGAGAGAGGAGTGGCTCAGACGTCCATAGTCCTATTCCTTTCACAGAAAAGGGTCAGTACACAAGAGGACTCCCAAACTTTAAAGTCTGGTCCAAAGCTGGCTCACTTGGCTCTCCACCACAGCTCCTGAAGGTTGCCAATTCTGTGTCCAATTCTGGCTCAAAGACAGAGAGCACGATCCTAAAAAGAGGAGACCTAGAAACCCGGAGCCAGGTGAAACAACAGGGCTTCATTTCTAAATGTGAGAGTGGGTCATGCTTTCAGAATCCTCCAAGATCAGTCTGGCCAGAAACAGGATAATGTTATTTCCTAAAGATCTCTCCAGGGGACCAATGCCAAATAAAGGAGCTCAAATTGAAGGCATCTGAAAAGAACTTTCTGCCTGACAAGAAGGTTAAACCCCCAGACACACCAGGAAGGTGGTGGGCTCTCTGGCCCCAGAGAAGATATCTGTGAGTGGCCAGAAACATTGACACCATCCACCTAACGCAGCCCCACCAACTCCCCAGGCAGATATCCACCTGACAGGGCAAAGGGACCAGAACTTGGGGGTCAGCCTTCCTCCTGGATCCACAGGAAATTAAGCTCTCAAGGAAAACGGGAGGGAGAAGAACCTTCAAGAGAACCTACTCATCAGAGGCCCTAACATTGAGTGGATCAGAGATACACGAGTGAAAATCAGAAGCTGGTTCAGGTGACCAGTAACAAATGGGACAGATGCCTGCCAGTCCCAGGGCTATCAGGCTAGCAATCTATTTCAAAACTCAAGTAGGAAAAAAATGTCTTGGAGCCAGTACAGAGGAAAAAGGTTAAGGGATTCTTTGGGACACAACTTCTGGAGACTCCTCTTAGCTTTTGGGGATGGGGCAAAGGGTGAAGGGTGGGAGTGAGGCCAGAGATAATCTGGAGTATCATGGTATAACTGTGCTTGGTACATCCAGAGTGGAAAGACAGAGAGCCCTGTTTCCTGGAAGGGAAAAAGAGTTGGATGAAGCGTCCAGCTACCCCTGGCACACACCCAAGTCAGCGGCTGCTCTCTCCCCAAGGGTTCCTGGAAGTCAACAGACCCATAAAGGGGAAGTATTAAAGCTGAGATTAGAATGGTCTACAAACTGGACACCATCCCTGATGCAACACCCGAGTAAATGCTCCCACACAGACATGCCTGCTACTTACCTCAGCTCTTACTTCAATCAGGGGCTGGACACCCTCCCCCCCCCCCCCAGGGGTATCTCAATAGCAAATTAAGGGAAAGCAGAGTAGTGTGCGGAGCTAATGCTTCTCCCTGAAGTAGAGGTAAGGGACTGGAAGGGAATGAGAGGCGGCTGACAGGAATGCAGCGGACAGGGCTTAATCAGAAGGAAATTAGAGAGAGAGGCAAAAATTGGGCCTCTGAGAGTAGCCAGGGTAGAAGGGGCTTAGGTAGACAGGGATTGCTGGCAAAGGACAGAAAAAGCCTAATAACACCGCAAAGATGACCGGGAGCCGTAATCCTGAGAAGGGCCAGGGACGGAAAAGGAGAGCAAAGACAGGGCAAGGATGGGAGGACGAAGGCAGGAGATGACGAGAGGGACAGAGAAGATTCCCCCCTAGGAGACCCTGGGTAGAGGGCGCAATGGATTTGGAGACACCAGGGAAGAGATGAAGGAAGAGGTCAGAGACAACAGTAGGGAACGAGAAAGGACCCCGAGCCTTAGACCCGGCTCTCGGGTCTCGGCCACAGAAGTGGGAGGAGACGGAGCCACTAGGCCCAAGAGGGGGCACAGAGTAGGGTGGGGGAGGCCCGCGGTTCGGGCTCAGTGATGGGGGTCCAAATGGCCGGGGGCTCAGGGGCGGCGGGGCGCCCGGAGACCCACAAACCACCGCAGACCGGCCGGGGCCGGGGTGTCGGGAAGCCGCAGCTGCTCCGCCGCGGACCCCTGCCGCTCCCCCCATTCCACTCCCCGCCGGGCCTCGCGCCCTGGCCCCGCGGGCCGCCTCAGCCCGGGCCAGACGCCTCCTTCTGCCGCCCGCCTACTGCTTCCCCCGACCCGGGCTGACCTGTCCTGGCCGTCTCCCGGGCCGCCGCTGCCGTCCCACAGGCTCCGCAGGATCCTCCGAAGCCTGCCAAAACTTTTCCCATTAATCCCCAGCTCCGCCGCGGTCGCGGCGTCACACGCTGCGCGGCCCGGACCCGCCCCCACCATCCTGACGTCACCGCGCACCTCGGCCCCCTCCCTTATCTCCACGCCCCCCTTCCGCCCAGGTCGGGGCCAATCACAGAGCCTCCTGGAGACTCCTCTGATTCTGCATTCCGTCCACCGCACGCTCCGCCGGGCCCGCCTGCAGCGCCCTCTGGTGCGCGATGCCTGCGCGGCGGCTGAGGGAGGAGCAGGAGGGGATGTTCCAGGGCCAGTGAAACAAGTCCAGCAAGTATCACAAAAGGGAATTAAAGCTGGAAAGGAATTTAGAGGTCGTCTAATACAGCCTCCACGTATGAAGAAACAGTCCCAGAGAAGGTGAGTGACTTGCAGTGAGAAGCAACGCCGAGGTTAGAACCTGGGTCTCCAGACCACGCTGAAGGAGTCAATGCTGCCTGTAATTTTAATGAAAGGGTTTTCTCCCTCTACAGGCTTCTGCAACTAGAAATTTATGGTTATGAAGTTTTTACCTATCTTCCTGAATATCCACCTAAACTGGGAGTATTCTCCTTACTGTTGTAGCAAATTCTGCTCTTGCTTCCTAAACTAGTTTTTTGAGACCTGGAAGGGAGCTGTTATCCCAAACCTGTGCCTTCAGATAGACCATAAAAAGATACCTAGCAGCTAGTAGGCAGTATGGGAGAAGTTGGATTTTTCATCTAGTGACGAACAAAACTTGACTCCCATAGGTATACCAGCAATATCTCAATATGTGTAACTCCCTTCTCAATACCGCTCTTAAAGTTAAGGTTACCCCTTCCCTCTCAAATACATTCCTCAGGCCACACCCTCAGATGTCTGGATGATAGAACCCTGAGTGATTTTTTTTCCTGCTCCTCTCTCTCTCTCTTTTGTACTTTTTGAAATAAAAGTGCATTACTTTGTAATGTGCATTCAGATGTCAACCTCCTTGCCCTTCGCGATTGAAGTAAGAGTGAATCGTGGAGGTCAAAGCCTTCCCTAGATTTCTGCCAGTTTCTGGGGATTTGTGTTCTTCTAAATCTCAATGCCTTCAGGCTCCTGTTTCTGCCAGGCTATTGTAGTGCCACGGTTCAAAAATGCAGAGATGGAACTCAGCCCTTCCTGAGGACTGCCCACGTATCTTCCCACACAAAACATTCATGGGTAGAGAAGACATTCTGATGCTCTGAGCCCTGGAGCAGGGTCCCATGATGCATTGCAAACAGTTGAGGCTCACACACCAGACATTCTTTAGAGTCTTTTCTGAACAATGCTTCTGAGGTTTTCTAACTGGCCCTTCGCTGCTTAGGGTCTTGCCTTCTCCCAGATCACTACCTCCCCTCCCTGCCGGACCATTCTCTCCTCTATCCCACCCTCTCTGGAGAAAAACAAATTCTTCCTGATTTCCAGGCAGATAGAGACAACTTAACCCTATTCTTCATTGCTAGGATTCCCGCTAACACTCGTGCCCTAAAGATCTTCCTTTGTACCACTAAGAGTCTTATTTCTCCTAATAAAAATAGCTCCCTTCCTAAGAGAAATTCTGGGAGTGTTCTCAAGATACTACATTTTTCACCTCATTTCATATTTATATTTAAAAGATATATATAGAGAGAATAATATATTTAATAAGTATGCATTTAATATTGAGACCACATAATTTCATTGCTCATTGCAATATTATTTAAAAAACAAAAACCTGGGGGCTAAGGTCATTGTCAACAACAGAGAAATGTTTAGTAAGTAATGTTGTATGCGCCTGATGGAATATTATGCTCTGCAAAGTTGGTTAAAAAAAAAAGGGTGGCGGGAAGAAATGTTATCATATGATATTAGTGGGAAAAGGCAAAATATGATAAGATATATATAGCATGTATATCTATGTATACTGTTTGGGAAACAAAAAAAGGATAGAAAAAAACTGAGAGGAGGGGCGCCTGAGTGGCTCAGTCGTTAAGCATCTGCCTTTGGCTGGGTTCATGATCCCAGAGTCCTGGGATCGAGCCCCACATTGGGCTCCCTGCTCAGCAGGGAGTCTCCTTCTCCCTCTCCCACTCCCCTTGCTTGTGTTCCCTCTCTCTGTGTGTCTCTTTCTGTCAAATAAATAATAAATAAAATCTTCAAAAAAATTGAAAGGAAACACAGTATCTTGTCAGCAGTTGTCTTTGGGTTGTGTTTCTAGGAGTTACTATCTTTCCACGTTTTTATTCTGAGCATGTCTTTTTCATAATGCAAACATGGTTGGGGTTTTTTTGTTGTTGTTATTGTTAACTTATAATGTATTACTTGCCCCAGGGGTACAGGTCTGTGAATCATCAAGCTTACACATTTCACAGCTCTCACCGTAGCACATACCCTCCCCAATGTCCATAACCCAGCCACCCTTTCCTTATCCCACCACCGACCAGCAACCCTCAGTTTGTTTCATGATATTAAGAGTCTCTTATGTATCCCTCCCGATCCCATTTTTCATTTTTTCCTCCCCTACATCCCAAACTCCTCACTTTGCCTCTCAAATTCCTCATATCAGGGAGATCATATGATAATTGTCTTTCTCTCTGATTGACTTATTTCACTCAGCGTAGTACCTACTAGTTCCATCCACGTCATTGCAAATGGCAAGATTTCATTTCTTTTGATGGCTGCATAGTATTCCATTGTGTGTATATATACCACTTCTTCTTTATCCATTCATCAGTTCATGGTCATCTAGGTCATCTCGGTTCTTTCCATAGTTTGGATATTGTGGACATTGCTGCTATAAAACATTCAGGTGTACATGCCCCTTCGGATCACTGCATTTGTATCTTTTTAGGGTAAATACCCAGTAGTGTGATTGCTCAGTCGTAGGGTAGCTATATTTTCAGCTTTTTGAGGAACCTCCATACTGTTTTTCAGAGTGGCTGTACCAGCTTGCATTCCCACCAACAGTGTAGGAGAGTTCCCCTTTCTCCGCATCCTCGCCAGCATCTGTCATTTCCTGACTTGTTAATTTTAGCCATTCTGACTAATGTGAGGTGGTATCTCATTGTGGTTTTGATTTGTATTTCCCTGATGCCGAGTGATGTGGAACACTTTTTCATGTGTCTGTTGGCCATCTGGATGTCTTCTTCGCAGAAATGTCTGTTCATGTCTTCTGCCCATTTCTTGATTGGATTATTTGTTCTTTGGGTGTTGAGTTTGATAAATTCTTTATAGATTTTGGATACTAGCCCTTTATCTGATATGTCATTTGTGAATATCTTCTCCCATTCTGTCAGTTGTCTTTTGGTTTTGTTGACTGTTTCCTTTGCCGTACAAAAAGCTTTTGATCTTGATGAAATCCCAATAGTTCATTTTTGCCCTTGTTTCCCTTGCCTTTGGTAATGTTTCTAGGAAGAAGTTGCTGAGGCCGAGGTCAGAGAGGTTGCTGCCTGTGTTCTCCTCAAGGGTTTTGATGGATTTTTGTCTCACTTTGAGGTCCTTCATCCATTTTGAATCTATTTTTGTGTGTGGTGTAAGGAAATGGTCCAGTTTCGTTCTTCTGCCTGTGGCTGTCCAATTTTCCCAACACCACTTGTTGAAGAGACCGTCTTTTTTCCATTGGACATTCTTTCCTGCTGTGTTAATGATTAGTTGACCATAGAGTTGAGGGTCCATTTCTGGGCTCTCTATTCTATTCCATTGATCTATGTGTCTGTTTTTGTGCCAGTACCATACTGTCTTGATGATTACAGCTTTATAATAGAGCTTGAAGTCTGGAATTGTGATGCCACCTACTTTGGCTTTCTTTTTCAACCTTCCTCTGGCTATTCGGGGTCTTTTCTGGTTCCATATAAATTTTAGGATTATTTGTTCCATTTCTTTGAAAAAAATAGATGGTATTTTGATAGGGATTGCAGTAAATGCATAGATTGCTTAAGGTAGCATAAACATTTTCACAATATTTGTTCTTCCAATCCATGAGCATGGAACATTTTTCCATTTCTTTGATTCTTCCTCAATTTCTTTCATGAGTACTTTATAGTTTTCTGAGTACAGAAATCTTTGCCTCTTTCATTAGGTTTATTCCTAGGTATCTTATGGTTTTGGGCGCAATTGTAATGGGATCAACTCTTTAATTTCTCTTTCTTTGTCTTGCTGTTGGTGTATAGAAATGCAACTGATTTCTGTGCATTGATTTTATATCCTGACACTTTACTAAATTCCTGTACGAGTTCTAGCAGTTTTGGAGTGGAGTCTTTTGGGTTTTCCACATAAAGTATCGTAACATCTGCAAAGAGTGAGAGTTTGACTTCTTCTTTGCCAATTCGGATGGCTTTTATTTCTTCTTTTGGTCTGACTGATGAGGCTAGGAATTCTAGTACTATGCTGAATAGCTGTGGTGATAGTGGACAACCCCGCCGTGTCCCTGACCTTAAGGGAAAACCTCTCAGTTTTTCCCCATTGAGAATGATATTCGCTGTGGGTTTTTCACAGATGGCTTTGATGATATTGAGGTATGTACCCTCTATCCCTACACTTTGAAGAGTTTTGACCAGGAAGGGATGCTGTACTTTGTCAAATGCTTTTTCAGCATCTATTGAGAGTATCATATGCTTCTTGGTTTTTCTTTTATGAATGTATTGTATCGCACTGATTGATTTGCAGATGTTGAACCAAACTTGCAGCCCAGGAATAAATCCCACTTGGTCATGGTGAATAATTCCTTTAATGTACTGTTGGATCCTATTGGCTAGTATTTTGGTGAGAATTTTTATATCTGTGTTCATCAAAGATATTGGTCTGTAATTCTCCTTTTTGGTGGGGCCTTTGTCTGGTTTTGGGATCAAGGTAATGCTGGCCTCATAAGATGAGTTTAGAAGTTTTCCTTCCATTTCTATTTTTTGGAACAGATATTAATTCTTCTTTAAATGTTTGGTAGAATTCCCCTGGGAAGCCATCTGCCCCAGGGCTCTTGTTTGTTAGGAGAATTTTTTTTTTAAAGATTTTATTTATTTATTTGACAGAGATCACAAGTAGGCAGAGAGGCAGAGAGAGAGGCGGAAACAGACTCCCTGCTGAGCAGAGAGCCCAATGCGGGGCTCGATCCCAGGACCCTGGGATCATGACCTGAGCCAAAGGCAGAGGCCTTAACCCACTGAGCCACCCAGGCGCCCCTGTTAGGAGATTTTTGATGACTGCTTCAATCTCCTTACTGATTATGGGTCTGTTCAGGTTTTCTATTTCTTCCTGGTTCAGTTGTGGTAGTTTATATGTCTCTAGGAATGCATCCATTTCTTCCAGATTGTCAAATTTGCTGGCATATAGTTGCTCATAATATGTTCTTACAATTGTTTGTATTTCTTTGGTGTTGGTTGTGATCTCTCCTCTTTGATTCATGATTTTATTTATTTGGGTCCTTTCTCTTCTCTTTTTGATAAATCTGGCCAGGGGTTTATCAATCTTATTAATTCTTTCAAAGAACTAGCTCCAAGTCTCGTTGATCTGTTCTACTGTTCTCGTGGTTTCTATTTCATTGATTTCTGCTGATCTTTATTATTTCTCTTCTCCTGCTGGGTTTAGGCTTTCTTTGCTGTTCTTTCTCCAGCTCCTTTAGGTGTAGGGTTAGGTTGTATACTTGAGGCCTTTCTTGTTTCTTGAGAAAGGCTTGTATTGCTATATACTTTCCTCTCAGGACTGCCTTTGCTGTGTCCCAGAATTTTAAAAAATTGTGTTTTCATTTTCATTTGTTTCCATGAATTTTTTAAAATTCTTCTTTGATTTCCTGTTTGACCCATTCATTCTTTAGTAGGGTGCTCTTTAGCCTCCATGTATTTGACTTCTTTCCAACTTTCCTCTTGTGATTGAGTTATAGCTTCAGAGCATTGTAGTCTGAAAATATGCAGGGAATGATCCCAGTTTTTTGGTACTGGTTGAGACCTGATTTGTGACCCGGGATGTGATCTATTCTGGAGAACGTTCCATGTGCACTAGAGAAGAATGTGTATTCTGTTGTTTTGGGATGGAATGTTCTGAATATATCTGTGATGTCCATCTGGTCCAGTGTATCATTTAAAGCCTTTATTTCCTTGTTAATCTTTTGCCTAGATGATCTGTCCTTTTCAGTGAGGGGGGTATTAAAGTCCCCTACTATTATTGTATTATTGTCAATGTGTTTCTTTGATTTTGTTATTAATTGGTTTATATAATTGGCTGCTCCCATGTTAGGGCATATTTAAAATTGTTAGATCTTCTTGTTGGACAGACCCTTTAAGTATGATATATATATATATATATATATAGTCCTTCCTCATGTCTTATTATAGTCTTTGGCTTAAAAATCTAATTTATCTGATATAATGATTGCCACCCCAGCTTTCTTTTGATGTCCATTAACATGGTAAATGGTTTTCCACCCCCTCACTTTAAATCTGGAGGTGTCTTTGGGTCTAAAATGAGTTTCTTAGACAACTATCATATGATATCCCTAATATGAGGAAGTGGAGATGCAACATGGGGGGTTAGGGGGGTAGGAAAAGAAGAAAAGAAACAAGATGGGATTGGGAGGGAGACAAACCACAAGTGACTCTTAATCTCACAAAACAAACTGAGGGTTGCTGGGGGGAGGGGCGTCGGGAAAGGGGGGTGGGGTAATGGACATTGGGGATGGTATGTGCTATGGTTAGTGCTGTGAAGTGTGTAAACCTGGCGATTCACAGACATGTATCCCTGGGGATAAAAATACTTTATATGTTTATAAAAAATAAAAAAAGTTATAAGAAAAATGAGTTTCTTGTAGACAGCATATCAATGGGTCTTGTTTTTCTATCCATTCTGATACCCTGTGTCATTTGACTGGGGCATTTAGCCCATTTATATTCAGGGTAACTATTAAAAGATATTAATTTAGTACCATTGTATTGCCCATAAGGTGACTGTTACTGTATATTGTCTCTGTTCCTTTATGGTCTGTTACTTTTAGGCTCTCTCTTGGCTTAGAGGACCCCTTTCAATATTTCCCATATGGCTGATTTGGTGTTTGCAAATTCTTTTAACTTTTGTTTGTCCTGAAAGCTTTTTATCTTTCCTTCTATTTTCAATGACAGCCTAGCTGGATATAGTATTCTTGGCTGCATGTTTTTCTCATTTAGTGCTCTGAATATATCATGCAGTCCTTTCTGGCCTGCCAGGTCTCTGTGGATAGGTCTGCTGCCAGTCTAATATTTCTACCATTGTATGTTATAGATCTCTTGTCCCAAGCTGCTTTCAGGATTTTCTGTTTGTCATTAATATTTGTAAGTTTTACTATTAGATGATGGGGTGTGGACCTATTTTTATTGATTTTGGGGGGGGTTCTCTGTACCTCCTGGATTTTGATGCTTGTTCCCTTTGCCATATTAAGGAAATTCTCTACTATAATTTGCTCTAATATACCTTCTGCCCCCCTCTCTCTTTCTTCTTCTTCTTCTGGGATCCCAATTATTCTAATATTGTTTCATCTTATGATATCACTTATCTCTCAAATTCTCCCCTCATGGTCCAGTAGTTTGTTTGTCTCTTTTTTGCTCAGCTTCTTTGTTCTCCGTCATTTGGTCTTCTATATCACTAGTTCTCTCTTTCTGCCTCATTTATCCTAGCAGTAAGAGCCTCCATTAATAGCTTTTTTTATTTCAACTTGGTTAGATTTTAGTTCTTTTATCTCTCCAGAAAGGGATTTTATTTTTCCAGAAGGGGATTCTCTGATATCTTCCATGCTTTTTTCGAGTCCAGCTAGCACCTTGATAATCGTCATTCTGAACTCTAGTTCTGACATATTACTAATATCCATACTGATTAAGTCCCTACCTGTTGGTACTGCCTCTTGTTCTTTTTTTTTGTGATTAGTTTTTCTGCCTTTTCATTTTGTCCATATAAGAACAGATGAATGAGATAATCAGATTCTCTGATATCTTCCATGCTTTTTTCGAGTCCAGCTAGCACCTTGATAATCGTCATTCTGAACTCTAGTTCTGACATATTACTAATATCCATACTGATTAAGTCCCTACCTGTTGGTACTGCCTCTTGTTCTTTTTTTTGTGATTAGTTTTTCTGCCTTTTCATTTTGTCCAGATAAGAACAGATGAATGAGAGAACAAAATACTAAAAGGGTACCAAAGACCCCAGAAAAATATACACTAACCAAATCAGAAGAGACCCAAAACTGGGGGGAGAAGAAAGGGGGGAAAATTCTTTTAAAGAAAAAAGAAAAAAGTATATATGTATATATATATATATATATATATATATATATATATATATATATATGTTAGACTGATAAACAGAGTCACCCACTTGATTTTGAGTCTATTCTGGTCTCTTAGAAGAAACTACTTCCTAAAATTTTAAAGGAAGAAAATATATATATGAAATAAGGGTAAACATGATGAAGGGATGGAATATGACTGTAAAGGTGAAAATTTAGAAAGATTCTTAAAAAGGAATTGATAAGTTGGTTGGAAAAAGAAGAAAGAAAAAAGGAGAGAATGTGATCAGGCTGGAGACTAGAACAAAGCCATGTGCTAGTTTTAGGGTATATTTTGATCTATTAGGAGAAATTGTATCCTAAAATTTTAAAGAAAAAAAAATCCTATATGTATACCAAAAATAAGGTTAAATACAATGAGGGGATAAAATATGAGTATAGCAATGAAAATTTTAAAAGATTTTTTTAAAAGCTATTGATAAGGTAAAATAGTCTTAAAAATGTTAAAATAGGGGTGCCTGGGTGGCTTGGTGGGTTAAGCCTCTGCCTTCGTCTTGGGTTGTGATCTTGGGGTCCTGGGATCGAGCTCTGCATCGGGCTCTCTGCTCAGCAGGGAGCCTGCTTCCTCCTCTCACTCTCTTTCTGCCTGCCTCTCTGCCTACTTGTGATCTCTCTCTCTGTCAAATAAATAAATAAATTTTTTTAAAAAGTTAAAATAGGGAAGAGGAAAAGTTAAAGAAAACAGAATAAGAAAAAAATAAAATTTAAAAAAATTCACCTTTGAAAGATTGAAGGATCATAAAAAAACCATGAATTCTATGTGTTGCTTTCTTCTAGCTCTGGAGTTCGCATTTCTCATTGATTGGTGAACTTGGTCTTGGCTGGATGTTCTTGCTTATCTTCTGAGGGGGGATTGGCTGTTGCAATGATTCTCAAATGTCTTTTGCCCGAGGTGGAATTGCACCGCCCTTGCCAGTGGCCAGGCTAAGTAATCTGCGGGGTTTTGGTCTCGGTAGCTTTTGTTCCCTGAGTGCTTTCCGAATGGCTTTGGAGGACAGGAATGAAGATGGCAGCCTCCCAATATCCAGCCCGGAGGAGCCAAGAGCTCGGGGCCCTGCTCCTCAGTACACCCTCAGAGAAAAGCGTCAATCCCTCCTGTCTCCCTGGTCTGAGCTCACCCAGCCTGTGACCGAGCATTTCTGTCTCTGGCGCGTGGCCCTGTTTGGAGTCTCCAAACCCAGCAGATTCCTGTCACACGCTCCCATGCCACTCCTTCTGAAGGGGAAAGGAGGGGGTCTCTCCAGATCTGCTACTTGTGGGGCCCTTGCTTGAAGAACAGTGGCCCGACTGTGCCTTAGATCACGGTTTAAGGTAACCCTGAGCTGAGAGCCCCTTTTCGGCTTTGATACCTGGCACCTCTGCCACACTCAGACACGCCTGGTCTTTCTGTGACCCCGCGGGTCCTGAGACCACACTGTCCCCAGCAGGGCTCCACCCCTACTTAGCCTCTGGAGTGATGTCCCTCTGCGGAGCAGACTTCTAAAAGTGCCAATTTTGTGCTCCACTGCTCTGCCACTTGCCGGGAGCCAGCCCTTCCCCCTGTGGTCTATCTTCCCGTCACTTCGGATTCACTTCTCTGCAAGTCTTACCTTCCCGAAAGTGGTTGCTTTTCTGGTCCTAGAATTGCTGCTCTTCTCTCTATCTCCTGTTGAGTTTGTAGGTGTTGAGAATGGTTTGGTAAGTATCTAGCTGAATTCCTGGGGCCAGATGAAATTTAGGTCTCCTACTCCTCTGCCATCTTGCTTCCTCCCCGTTTTGTGTTGTTGTTGTTTTTTAAAGAACGAAAAGGAAACATCTTTCTTATATTGAGCAGAAATTTATATCCTCTAGTGTGCCTATCCAGTAGTGTCAGTCCTCTTCCTTGGAGGTAAACTAAGTTAGATTGTTTTCCATAGATGAGACCTTCTGCTGCTGGTCCCATTCCCATGTATCCTTCCTTCAAGCTACAACATCCCTAGTACCTCATATAAAATTATGATGGCTCCCTTTGCCACAGGATGGCTAGCCTCAGAATGTGCCATTTTGTGTATATCCATCCTCTTCAAGGCTTCTTGGTTTTTCTGCCACCTCACTTCTGAATCACTTTCCTGTGTTTGCAGAATCTCCCACCATAGACTCTTCCTCCACTGTGGAAGCTCCACAATGCCAGGCATTTACTTCTGGCCCCCTTTTCAGCTAGGGCATCACCATACAAAAGGCTCCACCAGAAGCTGGGGGAAGGAAAACCTGGGAAGCACACGGGTGCTTGGGTAAGTGTGATTGGAAGACCAAGTGTGAACTTGGAAGACCAAGTTCACCAATCAATGAGAAATGCGAACTCCAGAGCTAGAAGAAAGCACACTTATCCACTTGGGTAAGTGACAGAGCTGCAGGTCCACCCAATCTCTAGCCATAAGAAGCAGCAATTGTAAGTGTAGCGTGCTATCAGCCATGGAATCAGCGGCATCTGTACCCAGATGAAGCAGCTAGGGTGTCTTCATAAGGACTGTTGTGTGCCATCTTTTGAGGTATCCTTCCTGACCAGACAGCCTCTGAACTGTCTTTCGCTCATCCTCCCAATTACTTAAGGAACCCTTCTATATGCTATTAATAAAATCTTTTTTTTTTTTTTTTTACTTAAACCAGTTTCTGTTTCTTGAATCTTCATTTTTTTTTAAAGGTTTTTTGGTTTTGTTTTGTTTTGTTTTATTTGAGAGAGAGTGTGAGTGAAAGAGATCACAGAGGGAGACGGAGAAGCAGACTCCCCGCTGAGCAGGGAGTCTGATACACACTGTCCTGGAGGAGGAGGCTTCTTATGGATCCTGGCCACAATCTGCAACCAGGCTGTTGCCGTCCGGCTAATTGCGCTACCTCCCCACTCTTCCTCACACAGAAGCCCTACAGGGATGACTTGGGCCCGCCATGGCTGTGCTGTCTACGTGGTCTCCAGAGCTTATGAGGAAATCTGAGGGCATCTGAGATTGGTTACATTCTCCTTTGTCCGGGATGTTGGAAAGGGCAGAGGACTTACTTTCTAATCCTGGAATTAAAGACTGGAAAATAACTTCTCCTGCCCCCCCCTACCCAGTTCCATCCCTCATGATTGAGAGCCTTTTGTGCCAGTTCCAATGTGGATGGTATTCAGGCATCAGGCTGACCTGCTTTTCAGTATCTCATACCTCAACCACCAACACCTCCCTGTGGCCAGTCATAGAATATTCAAAAGTCTGGAATGGACCCCATTGACCCTGAAGCTTAAGGGTTGGCTTGCCACTTCAAATCTAAACTCTACCTAGTTTCCAAGAATGTCTATAACCAGGCCTCATTTTACCTTCCTAGTCCTTTCTACCTTCATGGAAGTAGTCTTCAAATTTTTTTTTGCCTCTCTATTCCTAAAAGAATATATAACTATGAAGCTCCTTGCACATTTTTAAGGTGACATCTGATATTTTTCACCATTCATTGAAAAACTTAAAACATAGAGAATGGATATAATTTCTACTATTCTATAAATATTGACATTTTCACATAAAACTGCATTACTACCCTTTTAAATGTATTGAATAAGACCCAAATCCCATAGAGATGTGATGCTTACCATCACCCATCTTAAAAATACATGAAGAAGCTCTTCTTTATCAATAGAAAATATTACATTGTCTCTTTCTCTCCTTCTACTTACATTTCCATTCCACTTTCCCCTCAAAAATCTGATCAATGTAACATATTTTTTTGCTTAAGTGTTTTATTGATAACCATATCAATATTGATGGAGCCCTTCTCCCTCTCCTGCTCCCCCTGCTAATACTCTCTCTCTCTCTCTCTGTGTGTGTGTCAGGTACTCTGCAACCAAAATATGTCTATACATTGAAATTTTTTAAAAAATAGATTTTATTTATTTTAGAGAAAGAGCATGAGTGGGAGGGCAGAGAGAGAGGGAGAAGCAAGCTCCCCATTAAGCAGGGAGCCCAACCCTGGGGGCTCGTTCAGTGCCAGGGGGGCTCAATCCCTCGACCCTGAGATCATGATCTGAGCCTAAGGCAGACATTCAACAGACTGAGCTACCCAGGTGCCCCAAAATTTAAAAAATTTTTAAGTTTATGTAACTATAAAACATTTTTTTAGAAAATTGTATTGTTTATTTGACAGAGAGAGAGAGAGACAGCAAGAGAGGGAACACAGCACGGGGAGTGGGAGAGGGAGAAGCAGGCTTCCTGCTGAGCAGAGAGCCTAATGTGGGATTCAATCCCAGGACCCTGAGATCATTACCTGAGCTGAAGGCAGATGCTTAACCGACTGAGCCACCCAGGAGCCCCAGTAACTATAAAACTCTAAATGAGAAATTTTTTTCTGGTTTGAGTGACCATTACAAAATTACTAACACAAAATTGATCAAAACAACATAAATGCTCTGATTTTTATAAGTATTATGCATAAACACAAACGATACATTGGAAATGTATTTTTTAAGGATTTATTTATTTATTTTGAGAGAGAAAGAGAGCATGAGCAGGGGGGCTGAGGGAGAGAGAATCCCAAGCAGACTCCACCAACTGTGCCACCCAGGTGCCCCAAAAATGTATTCTTTTTCTTTTCTTTTTTTTACATTAAAAATTTAAAAAAAAATTAATGTATTTTTTTCTTTTATTAACATATAATGTATTATTTGTTTCAGGGGTATAGGTCTGTGAATCATCAGTCTTACACAATTAAGATTTTATTTATTTATTTGATAGAGCATGAGGGAAGAAAAGCAGGCTCTTCACTGAGCAGGGAACCCAGTGTGGGGCTTCATCCCAGGACCCTGAGATCATGACCTGAGCCAAAGGCAGACACTTAACCGACTGAGCCACCCAGGCACCCTTAGAAATGTATTTCTTTTATTTATTTATTTATTTATTTATTTACTTATTTACTTATTTACTTATTTACTTATTTACTTATTTATTTACTTGTTTGACAGACAGAGATCACAAGTAGGCAGAGAGGCAGGCAGAGAGAGAGAGGAGGAAGGAGGCTCCCTGCCAAGCAGAGAGCCCGATGCGGGGCTCGATCTCAGGACCCTGGGACCATGACCTGAACTGAACGCAGAGGCTTTAACCCACTGAGCCATCCAGGCGCCCCAGAAATGTATTTCTTAATGAACGGATGGGCTGCTTTTTTCCCCAAGTAGTTCCTATGTTCATAGTTGAATATAAGTTATTGCTGGAATGAGACTGCATTCAGCATGAATTCCAGGCCCATGTTTTCATTTATGCTTCATTTTCATTTCACATCAATAAGTAGATGGGAATTGAGAATTTTGATTGATACAGCAGTGGCATCTAGATCCCAGTTGTTTACCAAAAAAACCCCCAAATCACAAAGATCTATTATGAAAAGATATTGTTAATGATTTTTCAGCTGACAGTACAATTAAGTCCTTCTAGGTTTTGAAGCAAAGATTTAGAAACCTCCTGACTTGAAAACAAAAAGAATTTGTTGTCCAGCTTTTAAGCCATTCATTTTCTCAGCACCCACAGCCAGCACCAGCATTGCAAATTGCTGCTTTGTTTAGTGTTCCAGGGCATCCCCCCACCCTGTCACAGTCCACCATTGAAAGATAGTGGGTGAAGGAGTGGTGAACCTTATTACAGAAAGTAGTGAAGGCGACAGTGTGAAAGAGGACAGCAGTTTTGGGTGCCTCAGTGATGCATCCACTTAAGCGTCCAACTCTTGGTTTCAGCTCAGGTCATGATCTCAGGATCATGGGATTGAGCCCCCCCATGTCGGGCTCCTGGCTCAGTGCATAGTCTGCTTGAGATTCTCTCTGTCTCTCTCTCAAATAAATAAATCTTTTAAAAAAATTGAAAAGACAGCAGTTTTGGTAAAGAGCACATTTGGAAGTTGAGGATCTACAAATTTATTTTCTTAAAACTTCTTGTACCCTAGAGATACCTCACTTCCAATTAGAGGACCACGGACCTTCCCACCAGAGGAGGGATTCCCATCCAGAATCCACATTTCTTGTGCTCATAGATATGTTATGCTTCTTCCTACTTAATGTTGTTTCCATGTTCTCCAACTCTTCTTTCTTACAAAAAATTTTTTTAAAGATTTTATTTATTTATTTGACAGACAGAGATCACAAGTAGGCAGAGAGGCAGGCAGAGAGAGAAGGGGAAGCAGGCAGAGGCTTTAACCCACTGAGCCACCCAGGTGCCCCTCTTACAAAAATTTTAAGGGCCACTGTGAATCCCAGCTCCTACCAAATGCTTCCTTCCCTTTCTTCTGAATTCCTACCGCACTTAGAGTTTGAACCTCACTTCCTATCCCACAATATGCACTGTGTTATACTGGTAATTTTGTTTCATGACACTTTAAATACACTGGAATGAAGTTCCTCGCAATAGATCTTGGTGTCCTTGCAAGAGAAATGAACAAACAAATGAACAAAGAAAATGAACAAAAAAATTTTGTTTTGGGTTGTTTTTTTTTTTTTTTTTTAAGATTTTACTTATTTATTTGAGAGAGAACATGAGAGGAGGAAGGGTCAGAGGGAGAAGCAGATTCCCTGCTGAGCAGGGAGCCCGATGTGGGACTCAGTCCTGGCAATCCAGGATCATGACCTGAGCCGAAGGCAGTCACTCAACCAACTGAGACACCCAGACACCACTGAGAAATGAATTTTGATATCAGCTAGCACATAAGCTCCAGGAGGGCAAGGACTCCTTCTGTTTTGTTCTGTCCCATGTAGCCAGCACCCAGCCCAACACCTGGCATATAAGTGCTTAATAAATAATTCACTGAGTAAATGAATGGACTTGAGTTTGAATCTTAGCTCCTTCATCACTTTTAAGCTGTGTGACACCCACTCATTCTTTTTAGAATGGAATCATTCAACAAACACCTATTGCATGTCTGCTAAGAGCCAAGTGTTGTGCTAGGCACTGGGGATGTAAGTTGGAAGATATGTCCATGCCCTCAAGGAACTCATGTGTCTAGTTATGGAGGCTGCTACCTGAAGTCAGGTGGGAAGGACAGCCAGTGTGCTGGCCCAGAGGAAGGAGAAGGAGGGGAACCATTAGCAAATCTATAAAGCAGAGGCATAGGAGGCTCTCCTGGGCTAGGGCATCACAAATCTCATGTGCCAAGTGTGGGAACGTGAACTTGACCTGACTGATTATATATGGGGCAAGATGGAGAAGGAATCGAAGGTGAGCATGCAGGAGGAGGCTATGAAGGCCTTAGCCGTGGCAGTGGCCATGGCCATGGCCATAGGGAGGGATAGCTATGAGAGAGTGAAGGAAGGTCTACCGGATTTCATGATGGGCGGTGTACCATGAGGGGGGTGGGAGGGAAGGAGCACCCTAGATTTCAGATCTCTGTCTTAGGTGACAAAGCCAGTGAGTCAAATAATATGGGAAAAGAAGCAAGTTTGGAAGGCTTTGGGCAAGTTGCCTGACCTCACTGGGTCTCAGTTTCTCCACATGGAACATGAGAATAATAATACCTGAGAATGAAATAGCCAGGGGAAATGCAGGGCATATAGACTAGATGCTCAGTAACCACACCTAGGTGCTACTAATAATAGCGCTTGCTCGTGGGCCAAGCACTTAATCCGCACAACAACCCTATAAGGCAGGTACCGTTAGTATCCGTATTTTACCACCATAGGAACTGAAGTGCAGTCAGGTGACAGACTTGACCAAAGTCACCCAGGTAGTAAGTGGCAGCATGTACTGCCTCGCCCCGCCCTCCACTTTATTCTCGGGGACCTACAACTAGACTTGAGGCAGAAAGAGTGGACATGGTGGGAGAGAGGGACAGCAGACCGCATCAAGGGTTCATTCCAAGAACAGTTTTTATTTGGAAATGCACCTCCACAACCTGGTGGCAGTCTGAGGGCACATGCCGTTGGCTTGCTGGTTTGCTCTCTTTTCCAGCCCAGGGCATGGGGTCCTTGGGGTTAAGGCACAAGGTCAAGTTCTCAAGGATCAACATCCCAGACAGCGGTCAGCAGTCAGGGGCTTGGGGCTGGTGCCAAAAATGAACTAGGCTCCATTCTGGACTGTGTCATGGTTGGAGGGCCAGAGCTCCTGGCACCGGGACCTTAGCTCCCTCTTCTGCAGGGGCTGGCATCACCCACAGGCCAGCTGTGGCCGGGTTCTGGTGGGTATGAGGTTGGGGGAAGAGGGGAGAGCAGAGGCTAATTTTCTGGTGCTGGGTCCAGTTTATCTTCCTGAGGGGTGGAAGCTGAGATGGGCACCTCATCCCCACCGTTGAGAGACTTCTGCTGCTCACCGCTGCTGGGTGAGGGGGTCCGGGTGCCCTGGGATCCCCAGCGGGTCAAGCGCTTTAGGGAGGAGTCACGGCGGGCAAGTAGATGCGGCTGGAAGCCTGTGAAGGAGCTACTGGTGGTGGGACGCTTATCTGGCAAAGAAAAGGCAACCGCAAGTAAGGAGTAAGGCAACTTAAAGAGAGAGGTTGAGGGGCCTTGTCTGAGCCCTTGGGGGAGAGGAGAACCTCCTGAACTTCAATCCCGTGCAGCCTCTCTAGATTTGAAGGTATCCCTTTCTCCCTCCCTTCCCCCGCCCCACTCCAGAGAAAGTTCCAGGCTTTCCCCCTTCTCACCTCCAGGCTCAATTGGATGCATGAGCCGGTTCATCTGAACATTCCAGTGTTTCACATTGGTGCTGGCCTGCCGCAACTTCCGCTGGGCAGCCTGTGGGGTCAGAGCGGAGAGCGTGTCAGAGACACCATCCTCCACAGGGTGTCTTGACATTTTCAGGTCTGCAGGCCCCTTAGAATCTGACGAAGGCTATTGATCATCTCCCCAGAAAAACTCACATATTTCATAAATAGTTATGTAGATGAACTTCCAATTTCAGGGGTCTCGTGAACTCCCGAAAGGGTCAAAAATTGTCATCATTATAGTTCCATTTGTTAAGCAGCTAAGAGGTGTAAGTATGTTTATCATTTTAGTTAATCTCCAGAGCAGATGCTAACAACAAACCAGTGCAAAAGAAGTTAAAATGATGGGGTGCCTAACTGCTCAGTCAGTTAGGCATCTGCCTTCGGCTTGGACCATGATCCCAGGGTCCTGGGATGGAGCCCCACATCAGGCTCTCTGCTCAGTGGGGAGTCTGCTTCTCCCTCTCCGTCTGCTCCTCCCCCTGCTTGTGCTCTCTCTCCCCCTCTCTCTCTGTTGAATGAATGAATGAATAAATAAATAAAATATTTTTTTAAAAAAAAGAATTTAAGTGACTTCCCCGGGGACCTATGTTGAGCTGTAAACCACCACACCACACTACCTCTCCAGGACCAAAAGCAAAACCTCTGCTCCACCGGTCCCCTAGCCCTTAGCAGTGGTTGTCAGGTGAGGGAATCACAGAGGAATTTCCCCTTTCTATGTTACGTGTTTCTGTGTCTGGATTTTTTACAATGACCAAGCCAAAATAAAATTATATTAATAGAACATAAAAAATTTGGGGTGCCTGAGTGGCTCAGTTGGTTAGGCGCCTGCCTTTGGCACAGGTCATGATCCCAGGGTCCTGGGATGGAGCCTGCATCCAGGGTTCCCTGCTCAGTGGGGAGTATGTTTCATTCTCTCCCTCTACCCCTGCCCCCAGCTTGTACTCTCTTTCTCTCTCAAATAAATAAAATCTTTAAAAGAAATTAAAAAAAATAATAAAAACAACAACAACCAAAAAACCCCTTTTCTATGGAGATGAGAGCCAAAGTACAGGGATAGCAAGGTAGGAGCTTGGAAGAGGATGAGGAAAAAAATTTGCCCAGGTTGAAAATAATGATAAAAATAGCAGCTAATGTTTCTTCCACACTTGCTACATACTAAATATCACACCCACTAGCTCCTTTAGTCTTCAGGCCATGCTTATTAAAGGCCACATGAGGGACTCGAAACTCAGAGAGGTTAGGCAATCTGCCTGAGGTAACACAGCGGGGAGACGGTCGACTCAGAGTTTGAGGGAAGGCTCCAGGTCCTGTGCGTGAGGAGCTCACCCCGTCGCCCACCCCCATCCCAGGCCTCACCTCCACGTCCTCGTCGGCCCTCTGCCGGTTCTGCCGCACCTCCTCCAGCTGCTGCTGGGCTTGCTGCAGGGAGCGGCTCTGCAACGCCATCTCCTGCTGCAGCTCTTGCTTCTCCTGCTGCGCCCGCTCGATGTAGCGCTCCTGCTCCTCCTTCAGCTGCAGCAGCTGCTTCAGTTTCTCCTCCTCCTCCTCTAGCAGTCTGCCGAGGGGGGGCGCGCACTGGGTCGTCTCCAGAGCCAAGGCACCTCGCAGGTGCTCAACAAGGAGGACGCAGTGGAAGCAGGGAAGGGGAACGAGAAGGGGCCCCTCAGTCCTACCTGGTCTGGGCAAGGCGCACGGCCTCCTCGTCCCGCCGAGCTTTCACCTCCAGGTGCAAGGCCTCCTCGAGTCTCTGCTGCATCTCCTCCAGCTCCTGGATCCGCTGCCTTTGCCGGGCAGCCTCCTCCTTCTTCAGTTCCATTTCAGCCTGCATGGAGGCCCGGGCCTGTGCCGGGGCGCGGAGCCATGTCATCGGGGGCACCGCGTGGGGTAGAGGAGCCTGCAGGTGCGCTGCCCTTTCCCTAGGACTCCTCTAGGCTGGTCCACATAGCTCTCTGTCCCAGTGAGGGTCTGGGGAGTTCCTTCATGTCGGGATTCCTTCCTGATCTGATCTCTTTCTGGGAGCCTTACTAGGTCAGATAATGGTCAGTGAACAGATGCTACATGGGGGGGGGGGTAAGTCACCCCCTGCCTAGCACCAGCCTTAATAATTATTATTATGTGTTATAATATTAGGTATTATGACTATAATTAGGGCTAGTGCCAGGCAGGAGAGACTATAATTATAATAATTGTTATAACAACTAAAGGTGTTTCCTAATTTGATCCTCATCATACCTCTAGGAGCAGTTAGCATCAACATGTCACTGATAAGTGACTGAGCCACAGAGAGGCTAAGTAACTTGCCTGAGATCACAAGGCTCCTAAGTAGGCAGAGAGGCGATCCGATCCAGGTGTCTCTAACTCCAGCTCTAGATCTCTTAAATCCTATATCTGATTGCCTCTACATGTCTAGTCCGCCTCCACATTCGTCCCTCCTTCCTCCCATCCTGCATTCCCCAAACTGGTTTCTCTGTACACTTACATCAAGTCTAGTCCGATCTAGTCTAGCGTTGGTCCAAACTCATTCCCGACTATGGGGGTCTTTAGCAGCATCTCTGTCCAAGCCCCGCCCCAGCCCAGGTCTCCTCTACCACCTATCGCCCTCAGCTCCTGCCCCGCCCCATCTTTCATCTCAAGCCATCCCACGGCCAGGTTCCTGTACCCCCATCCCCTCCTTACGCCGCCCCTGGCACAGGGCCGTTTCCCAGATGCAGGTTTCAAGTGCCGGGCTCTGTCCCAAGTCCCTCATTCCAAGCTCCGCCTCCATGCAACTCCTTCCCCGGCCCGCGGGCGCCGCCCCCGGCCACGCCCCCAGCCCGCGGCTCCGGGCCTTGTCTCTCCGCACCCCCACCTCCCCGCCCCGGCCGGGAGCCGGCCCCACCTGCTCCGCCTCGCGCAGTTGGCCCTCCAGCGCCTGCTGCAGCTCCCGGTGCTGGCTGCGGCGTCGCTCCTCCTCCTCCTGCAGCAGGCGCTCGGCCTGCCTCTGCGCCTCCTGTAGCAGCTCCAGCTCCTGCAGCTTCCTCTCCTTCTCCTCCTGCAGCTGCTGCAGGCGCAGCAGCTCCTCCTCCTTGGCCGCCCGGCGTCGCTCCCTCTGCTCCCGCTGCTCGCGCCTCTTCTGCTTCAGGTCCTTGTGCAACGACGTCTTCCCCTCGGCCTGCAGCCGGATCGCGGTCTGGATGGCTGCGGAGGGACAGACAGGGTCAGCAGGGCGCCAGCCGGGAGCAGCGGGGTCCTCGAGGTGGCCCACCTCCAGAAAGGGGCCTTCGAGGCGGCTCGAGGCAGTCTCCAGCCTCCCGCTGGGCAGTGTCATCGCCCTCCTTTTCACAGGGGAGGCGACTGAGGTCCAGCCAGACCCAGGCCACCCAGCGAGCACTCACCAGCTGTCCATTCCTGGCGCTGGCGCGTGTCTGAGGCGCTCATCTCGTACGTGCGGGTGGCTGTCTTCACACAGAACATGCAGCGCTTCCCCTCTCGGTCTGGCAGCACCTGGAATAGGGCAGGTGGTCCCAGACAGGCTGGCTTCACTGGGGTCGGGGTGCCGCAGGGTGCTCCAGCTCCATCCCCTACCCGTTCTTGCTGACCTCCTTCCCGGGCACTGCTCCCAGTCTGCCGGGAGCCTATGTGGCCTGGCAAAGAGGTTAGTTCTGGGTGCGCTCCTGTCCCCGCAAGTCTTGTAGCCTCTGCTCTTTGGAGGTACGGTGGGGAAGTTTTCATCTTGGTGTCTCTCCGTGGGGCCTGGCACCTAGTCCATTACTGAGTGTGGGTGCAGATCATTCTTGAACACCTTCCATGACAGGGTCCTCACTACCCAAATAATTCATTTTCACATAGCCCTGCCTGTTGGGTAAGTTCTCCATTCATTCATTCCACGGATATCTTAGAGTGCCTCCTGAGTGCGGCTCATTGTTCTAGGCATTTAGGATACTGAGGTGGGACTAACAGACCAAATCCCTGCCTTCCCTAAGCTTATATTTTACTGGAAAATACAGCTACCACTTTTTGAGATTCTCCTCCTTCCTCTTTTTTAAAGATTTTATTTTTAAGCAGTCTCTTACACCCAACATGGGACTTGAAAACTCACAGCCTTGAGATCAAGAGACACACTCCATTGACTGAGCCAGCTGGGTGTCCCATGTATTGAGCTTCTTGTGCTCTCGAGGCTGAACTAGTGTTTAGATGCATCATTTTATTCATAACCCAGGACAACCTTGCCAAGCAGGCATTATTAGTTCCACTTTTTACAGAAAAAGAAACTGAGGCTTTACTAGGTCCAGGAACATGCCCAGTTCACACTGCCTGTTGGTGGTGGAGCTGGGCTTTCTGCCTAATATCTATGCTCCATTCTCAGTGACACCTGTTTCCTTATGTGGCAAAAATGGAGAGAACCTAGGATGGCTACAATAATTTTTTTAAATTTTATTTATTTATTTGAGAGAGAGAGAGAGAGAAAGAGAACAAGTGGGGTGAGGGGCAGAGGGAGAAGCAGACTGCCCCATGAGCAACGAGCCTGACAAAGGACTCAATCCCAGGCCCCTGGGATCATGACCTAAGCCAAAGGGAGATGCTTCACTGAGGCACCCAGGTGCCTTTTAAGAATAATTTTTTAAAAATGTAAAATAGGGACGCCTGGGTGTCTCAGTTGGTTGGATGACTGCCTTCGGCTCAGGTCATGATCCCGGAGTTCCGGGATCGAGTCCCGCATCAGGCTCCCAGCTCCACGGGGAGTCTGCTTCTCCCTCTGACCTTCTCCTCGCTCATGCTCTCTCTCAAATAAATAAATAAATCTTAAAAAAAATGTAAAATAACACATGTTGACAAGGATATGGACAAAGTGGAACTCTCATACACTGCTGATGAGAAATGTGAGATGGTACAGCTGGTTTGGAAAACAATTTGGCTATTCCTTAAAAAGTTAAGCATAGAATTACCATATGATCTAGCAATTCTACTCAGTATGAACCCAGAGACATGAAAACATATGCTTACCCAGAAACTTCTGCATGGATGGCCAAACCAGCATTATTCACAATGGCCAAAGGATGGGAATGACCCATTGTCCATCAGTCCATGAGTGGATAAACAAAATGTGGTCTATCTACGTGATGGGATATTATTCAGTCATAAAAAGGACTGAAGTCCTAACCCGTGCCACAACATGGATGGACTTTGGAACTTTACACTGAAGAAAAGCCAGTCACAGAGGGACAAACTATTAGCTGATTCCATTCCATTCTAGGTACCCAGAATAGGCAAATTCATGGAGACAGAAAGTAGAATAGAGGATACCAGGGACTGGGGAGAAAGAAGGGATGAGTTATTTCTTAATAGGTAGAGAATTTTTCTTTGCGATGATGAAAAAGTTTTAGAAATAGATAGTGGTGAGGGTTACACAACATCGTGAATGTATTTAATGCTAAGAATTGTACACTTAAAATGGTTAAAATGGCAAATTTCACGTTAGGGGTGTGTGTGTGTGTAGGTGTATATATACATTTTTTTAAAAACTACAATTTAAAATAATTGTTTTATGTCTCCTAAAATAATAACAGACAGAGAGCAAAGGGGGGAAAGGGGAGGGGAAGCACTGGAGGACAGGGTTGTGGAGAAAGACTAGGGATGAATAGAATTGCCAAAGTGAATGGAATTTGGGTGAAGGAGAAAAACTTTTTAAGGGGATTTTTGGAAAGTTTTGCTGTGGGGGTACCGACTTGGCTCAGTCGGTTAAGTCTCTGACTCTTGATTTTGGTTCAGGTCGTGATGTCAGAGTCATAAGATGCAGCCGTGCAGTGGGCTCCTTGCTGAGCGTGGAGGCTGCTTAAGATTCTCTTTCAGGGCACGTGGGTGGCTCAGTCGGTTAAGCAGCTGACTCTTGATTTTGGCTCAAGTCATGATCTCCGGGTGCTGGGATTCTCCTTCTCCCTCTGCCCCTCCCCTACCCCATGCCCACCCCTCTCTCTCTCAATAAGTAAATAAATCTTTTTTTAAAAAAGGATTCTCTTGGGGGCACCTGGGTAGCTCAGTGGGTTAAGCCTCTGCCTTAGGCTCAGGTCATGATCTCAGGATCCTGGGATGGAGCCCCACATCGGGCTCTCTGCTCAGTGGGTAGTCGGTTTCCCCCTCTCTCTCTGCCTGCCTCTCTGCCTACTTGTGATCTCTCTTTCTGTTAAATAGATAAATAAACTATTAAAAAAAAAAAGGAGGGTCGCCTGGGTGGCTCAGTGGATTAAAGCCTCTGCCTTCGGCTCGGATCATGATCCCAGGGTCCTGGGATCGAGCCCTACATCGGGCTCTCTGCTCAGTAGGGAGCCTGCTTCCTCCTCTCTCTCTGCCTGCCTCTCTGCTTACTTGTGATCTCTGTCTGTCAAATAAATAAATAAAACCTTTAAAAAAAAAAATTCTCTCTCCCCCGCCCTCTGCCCCTCCTCCACACCCCTCTGCCACCCACTCTCTTTCTCCCTTTAAAAAAAAAAAAAAAAAGGTTTGCTGTGTAGCGTGAGACATAAGCCATCTCCTCTAAAATCCTTAGCAAAATCCACATTACTCACCAGTGGCTTTAGTATTAGATTTATTGCAGTTTGGGTTTTTGTGTGTTTTATTTTTTTAAAGTGCTGTCATGCATGGGAATGGCCTTGAGGCACCCAGGTATATTTGGGTTACAGTCATTTAAGCAGATGTTTGCCACTGTGGTTTTTCTCCATCCACTCTCCTCCTGAGCCTCTTGCTTTTATACCACACTGGAGAGCCTCTGGGCCCTGAATTGCACTCCACCCCCTTCACTGGTCCCCCTCACCTCCACGCAGCATTGTGCATCCAGCGGGATGGTACCCCTCTTCTCCTTGCACTCTTCACTCCCGAAATAGCAGAGGGAGCTGGGCTGCAGCTGGAACCAGCGTTCTGCCCAGTTCCTCCGCAGGTGCCCTCGCTTCCACAGGTAGCCCTGTCATAGCCAGAGCCAAGTCAGAGGCGTCACTGCGCCCCTCCCACCACCCCCTCTTCACCCTGTCTTGGGTCCTTCCTGAGTTCCCAGCTTGGCCTGACCTGCTTCAGGACATCTTGGATGAGCTCCTGGTAGACTTCGTGGATGGCCATGCTGAGGGTGTCCCGCCCCACACCTCGAAGACAGCGCCCCGAGTTGAAGAGCTCTAGGAACTGCCAGACGCTGAGCCCTCCGGTGGTCTGGGCGGCCTGGGCTTCCTGGGCCAGAAGCTCCTCCAGCTCACCCAAGCCCACCTCCAAGCTCATGCTGCTGAGCACCTTCTTCAGCAAATATTCCACCTGAAGGAGGGGGGAGCCTGGTGACTAGAGCAGGCAGTGTTGGCTAGGACAATATCGGGATGGGGGGGCCCTCTCCGGCTCCCAGAGCCTGGGCAGAGGTGATCAGGGACAGGGGGTAGGGAAGCCAGACGACTAAACGTTGGTGGAAACCAGGGTGGAGTGGTGCCCAGGTGGGTCAGTCGTTAAGCGTCTGACTTCAGCTCAGGTCATGATCCCGGGGTCCTGGGATTGAGCCCCGCATCAGGCTCCCTACTCAATGGAAATCCTGCTTGTCCCTCTCCCACTCCCCCTGCTTATGTTCCCTCTCTCGCTGTCTCTCTGTCTGTCAAATAAATAAATGAAATCTTAAAAAAAAAAAAAAGAAATCGGGGTAGATTGGAGGGGGATCCTGGAGCCCCAACCCCAATTCAGGCATTCCCTCCCCTCCCCAACTTCCAGTCCCACGTCCCATTCCTTCATGCTTTAAATCAAGGGCAGGGTGAAGGCTGAGGGCTGGGGGCCAGGCAGAGGCAGCAAATCATATAACACGTCAGGGGGGCACAAAGGCCCTCTCATCCAATACCCTTACTTGGCCAATGACCAAAATGAGGCCCAGAGGGGGAAGTGACTTGTTCTAAATCATACAGCAAGTTGGTGGCAGCTAGAACTCGAGTCGTATCCCATCTGAGTCCTTATTCCAAACCCAAGCCCCAACCCTGAGGATCCTTCCCTTCTGGGAGGGCAAGGGGATTGGGGGTGGGTGTAAGCAGGGCAGGGACAGGAAACCTGCTACAGAGGAACAGGAAGTGGCGGTTGGGGTTCATCCTGCTGCAGTTTGTACATACAACGTGTTGATCACGGCAGTGAGCAGCCTTCTGGCCTATGAGGGGCCCCCTTCCCCTGACAGGCGGGGGTCTGACAAGGGTGCCTAGCCGGGTGCCTGTGCAGATGGACACGTGTCCCCTTCCTGCCCCAGCAGCTGCTTGGGACACTCTCTATAGGACTTTCCCTCTGGAGGTTACTGGTCCAGCTGGGAGTGGGTTGGGTGTACCAGTTCAGCGATTAGGCATCTCCCCTCACCCTTCCAGGAGATAAGTCTGAGTGAGGTTAGATACGTTAGGACTTCTTGTGAACACAGAGGACCCCTTCCCACCATACCTAAGACCTAAATTCTCCCTGGCATCTTCACAGCCACCAAAAGGGCAAAAAGTACAGGAGAAGGCTAAATGCATGGGGGAGAGGTGAAGTGGGAAGTGGGGGGGGGGGAGGCATGTGCCCTGGCTTCGTCCATAAGTTGAGGAGGTAGGGGAACACAATCCAGGCCTCTACCCCCAGATGCCCTCTGGAGCCCAGAGCTGGGTGTGCCCTGGCTCTCCTCTATATTATAGAAGACAGGGAGGGAACTGGGGCCAGATTTGGTTGCCCATCCAGCCCTAGAGTAATGGGCCAGACATCCCTGGAAATTCTCCCTTCCCCTCATCTAGTAACCTTTTCAGATTGCCACAGT
The DNA here is from genome assembly GCA_004024625.1 of Mellivora capensis. Classification (NCBI taxonomy): domain Eukaryota; kingdom Metazoa; phylum Chordata; class Mammalia; order Carnivora; family Mustelidae; genus Mellivora; species Mellivora capensis. Next base: position 259,159 of record PISX010000253.1, on the reverse strand, counting down.
GCCTGGAATCCTGCCATTCGATCTTAAATGTTTTCATTTTTAAATGCCCTGTAAGGTATCAGGCATTTACACTGTCATGTAAATAGAATCTGTGGTCATTTTCTTCCTTTGAGGGCTAAGAGAGCACTGAAGGAAGTGTAGTTTTGTTTCTCCTGGGCACAATGACTCTGGTACAGGCAATTTAGGCATCTGGAGACAGCTGGGGGCAGAAAGGCACCAGCATGGGGAGACCAAGAAGAAAGGGGATGCGGGACAGTTACAGAGGCGATTTGGCCTCCTTCAAGGTTTTGCTGAGGCCTGGCCCCAGGGATTCAGTCCCTGGGACTGCCATTGCCCTCACCTCATCAGGAACCATGATCAGAGGGTACTTGTCCTCGGACAGGAAGTTGAAGAGGCACCAGAGGCGGAAGGCATCCTCATTGGAGAGCATGCTGTTCCCGTTGCTGTCTACCCGGTAGTTCTTCTTGGCCGTCAGGGTCCAACAGAGCTCATCAAAGTGTTCCTTAACGAAAGCCCCCTCCTCCACCTGCCACCAGGCCAGCAAGTCAGCCAAAACAGCCAGCCCATTCCAGCTCTCCCACCAGACAAGGCTCTGGCTGCTTTCTTGGGGTCTCTTCCCTGCTCCCCACCCTGTCAAGCTGGGGCTCTCTAACTTGAGGAGTCCCTGAGCTGCTTATCGGGTAACTAGCTGATTCCCACCACCCACCCCCTCCACACCCACCCGAGTCCCCTGCTGATAGAGAGACCTGTCCCTCAGCCCAGGGGAGAAAGGAGGGGAGGCCAAGGGGGGAGGGATGGACAACCAGGAAGAACCCGAGAAGAGAGTGGCGGCTGGGAAGAGCAGGAGCCCTTTGTAAAGGCTATGGCTGGAACAGCAGGCGGCCCAGGCAGGGATGGAGTGGAAGGGTGGAGGCTAGGATAGAGGTGAGAGAGATGGAGGAGGGAGTGAAGGGGGGCAGGGAGGGGGCAAGTGGCTGGAATGTGAAGGATGGAGATGAGAGGGCCTGGATGGACAGTGGGGAGTGTATAGGTGGGAGGAGTTGGGGTGGCAATGTATTGGGGCACTGGGCAGACTGGGAAGTGGGGAGACGCGCCCCCTCAAGTGAGGCCCCACCTTGTCCAGGATGTACTTGTTGAGGTAAGGCATGTATCCCTGGCTGGACACGGGGCCGTCGTCATCATCCCGGAAGTGTTCCTCCAGAGCCACGGGGTCGTGGGGGATGTGAAGAACCGTGTACAGGTTGTGGGACAGCACCTGAGACAGAGTGGCGGTTTGCCTTTCTGTGTCCCAGCCGGAACCAGGCTAGAGGGGTGCTGCCACCTCCCGGCTTGTCCCCATTCCCATCCCAGCTAAGTCTTCTGCATGCATTATTCCATTCAATCATAACTAAAACATAGACATCTGAATACGGGGGAATATGATTCAGCCATACAAAAGAAAGACATCTTGCCATTTGTGACAACATGGGTAGACCTTGAGGGCATTACACTAAGTGAAACAAGTCAGAGAAAAATGTATACCATATGATCTCACTTCTATGTGGAATCTAAAAAACAAATTAACCTCTCATCCCCCTACTGTAACCTCAGAGACAGAAAACAGATTGGTGGTTGCCAGGGGCAGGGGGTAGGGCGGCGGGTATACTGGGTGAAGGGGGTCAAAAGGTACGACTTTCAGTTATAAAATAAGTGACGAGGAGGTATCCTACAACATGGAGACCATAGTCTGGCCTATCTGAAAGTTGCTAAGACTAGATTTTTAAAAATTCTCATCCCAAGAAAAAAAGGTTTTTTTTTTTTAAAGATTTTATTTATTTATTTGACAGAGACAGAGAGATCACAAGTAGGCAGAGAGGCAGGTAGAGAGAAAGGGGGAAGCAGGCTCCCCGCTGAGCAGAGAGCCCGATGCGGGCCTCGATCCCAGGACCCTGGAATCATGACCTGAGCTGAAGGCGGAGGCTTTAACCCACTGAGCCACCCGGGTGCCCCCCAGGAGAAAAGTTTTGTAACTATGTATGGTGATGGATGTTAACTGGACATTGCGGTGATCATTTCACAATATTTATAAATACGGTGTCATTAATTTGTACACTTGAAACGAATATAATGTTATATGACAATTATACCTCAATAAAAACAAAACAAAACAAAAAAACCCTAAACCATACACACCTTACTATGCACCAAGCCCTGACCTAAGCACATTATATATAATTCACTTAACCCCCAACACCGCTGTTAATATCTCCGCTTTACAGATGAGGTAAAAGAGCTGGGATTCAAACCCAAGCAGCCATGTTCTCAGCCACTTCATTGGGTAGGGATGTCCTCTTTCTGCAGACAAGGACACTGAGGGTCAAGAGATCCAAGAACTTGCCCAAGGATCCACAGTGAGCAAGAGTCTGGATTCAAACCCAGCTCCGCAGATCCCAAAACTCAAGGGCTTCCTAGGATGCTGGGCTGTCAATAGGGAGGTGGCTGTCGCCCCAGGGCAGGAGCCCTGAATTTCCCATCATTCCCATCAAAGACTCAGGGTTCAGGCTGCAGTGTGTCTGCTCCAGTAAAGACAAGTGCAGCTTGTCTTTATGACAAGTGCAGCTCTCCCAGTCACTGTCCTTCAAAGATGGAAGGGAGCTGGGGAGGGCTCAGAGCAGGCTTGTGCAAGATGGTGTGTGACATGTGGAAGAAAAGGCCTGGAAGGGATGGTGGCTGGGATGGTGCGGAGGGGAAACACGAGTTGGATAACAAACCACAAAAGAGATTGAAGTTTGAACAAGATCAGGAAAAAATAAAATTGCCTTGGGGATAATTCTGTTGTCGTACGTATCACGGAGGGAATGGTTCAAGTACTCATTACTGGGTCACCTGGGTGGCTCAGTCGGTTGAGTGTCTGACTCCTGATTTCTGCTCCGGTCCTGCTTTTGGGGTCATGAGATCGAGCCCCACATTGGGCTCTGTATCAAGCCAGCAGTCTGCTTGGGATTCTCTCTCTCCCTCTTCTTCTGCCCTCCGCCCCCACTCGCACACACATTCTCTCTAAAAAAATAATAAAATAATAAAGTTCAGGGTAAACAGCTGAGCTGACCTTGAAAGCAGGTGTGCCTGGCTCTGAAGGCTGCCTCACTATTCCAGTGCTGACTCTGAGGCTCTTTCTGCAGGTAGATTGTGAACTCTGGAGACAACCTCTCTGTTCCTATGTCCCACAGCCCCTGTGTCCTCTTCTGCACATGAAAGGCAGTCAATGAATGCTATGTAGAAGGACTGTTCCCACCAGAAGCAGTGAAGCTTAGAATCAGTTCCTGAGACAGGAGCTGGTAACATCCCAGAGGTGGCCCTTCTTTATTCTCTGGTGAGAGGACTGGACGATACGGGACAAAGGATTGAGAATTTTCCCCAGTATTCCCCTGAGCCTCAGGCTCCACTGCAGTAAAGCTGGAAGTTGGAAGGCCCAGCCAGAGGGTGCTTCTCTTTTCCCCTCACTCCCCTCTGGGCAGCCATCCTTGACCCCCACCTCCATCCCTACCCTCATCCCCGAGCTCTTCAGATCATCTCTTGAGCCAGGTTTTTTGTTTTGATCACAGGTAGACAGAGAAGCAGGCAGAGAGAGAGGAGGAAGCAGGCTCCCTGATGAGCAGAGAGCCCGATGCGGGGCTCGATCCCAGGACCCTGGGATCATGATCTGAGCGGAAAGCAGAGGCTTTAACCCACTGAGCCATCCAGGCGCCCCTCCTGCTCCAGGTTTGGTTCTACTTCTCTTGTTCTAAAAGACAGGCAGTTTCTTCCTGATGAACTCTGCCCTTTCCACCATATTTGGTAATGGAGCCTCGCCTTTTTTTTTTTTTTTTTTTTTTTTTTTTTTGGAGAAGCACCTCTCCTCCATTCACTAATATCTGTTATGGACTCTGCACACTGGCCCACCTGGCTGTGGGGGTGGGCATATAGGAGTCATGGTGATTGGCTCAAGGAAGGACACATGACCAATCGTGGGCCAATGAGAATCAAAGCCTTATGATTTTTTTTTTTCTTCCTCTAGTGGAAAGAGGTATATTCTTCCACGGAATTGTTAAACTGTTTGAAGGGAGATAAATACCTTCACCCTCTGCGTCTCTGTTTCATTGTCAGCAAAACAGTGGGATAATGCCTGTTCCGTGGACAAGCTGTGAGGATAGAGTGAGAGGACATATGGAGACAGCCAGAGTTAAATCTGCACCGAGCAAATGTTAGATCCCTAACTATATAGAAAGTGAGATTTTTTTTTTAACCTAACGAATTGACATAGATCAGAAGACTGATAACATCAGGTACTGACTGAAGAGGTTGTGGAGAAATAGGGCCATTCTCAAATGTCCTACTGTTGAGGTTTGAATTGATAATCTTCCTGGAGGGCAAGAATGTATCAAACTTAAAATTGGGAATGACCCCAGCACTTTTTTTTAAAAAAATATTTTATTTATTTATTTGTCAGAGAGAGAGAGAGAGCGAGCACAGGCAGACAGAGTGGCAGGCAGAGGCAGAGGGAGAAGCAGGCTCCCTGCCAAGCAAGGAGCCCGATGTGGGACTCGATCCCAGGACGCTGGGATCATGACCTGAGCCGAAGGCAGCTGCTTAACCAACTGAGCCACCCAGGCGTCCCTTTTTTTTTTTTTTTTAAGATTTATTTATTTCAGAGAGAGGGAGAGAGAGAGAGAGAGAGAGAGTGTGTGTGTGTGTGTGTGTGTAAGCTGGGGGAGGGGCAGAAGGAGAGGGGAAGCAGACTCCCCGCTCAGCGGGGAGGGCTTGATCTCCCAACCCAGAGATCATGACCTGAGCCAAAACAAGAGTTGGTTGCCAAACCGACTGCAACTGCGCCACCCAGACGCCCTGCCCCTCACATTTCTAAGCATCTAACCTGGAGAACAAGGGAACAGGGCTATACATACAAGAATCTTCACTGAGGCCTTGTTTATAAAAACGAGCAATTGGAGACAGCTTGAGGCTCCTTCAGTAGGGACAGGTACATTGCGTCATGGACCTATGTGTGGTTGGAAAGATTTTCCATCTGCCACTTGCAAGCTTATGGGCAAGTGGTTTAACTTCTCTAAGACCTTGGTCTCTGTGAAGATAGAAAGTTGGCCTACTCCAAAGGGATTCTTAGAATGAAGAGCTTAGCACAGCACCTGGTGCCTCGCTCATTGTTTAATGAAAGTTGTGTGTTATTTTTATTACGTTATATATGAACAGACACGGAAAGATAGGCATACTATACGGGCTGGTGAAAGAAGCAGCTATAGAATGAAATGTTTATAAAATAAATGTGTGCAAAGATTAGGTTGAACCATAGCAAATTTTAATAGCTGTTTTAATAGGCTGAAACAATAAAATGTCAGCAATTTCATATGGTTCAACCTAATCTTTGTACACATGTTTATGTGTATGTAGGAAAAATCTAGAGCACTCAGCAAACTGTTAACAGCTATCACCCCACCATCCTTCCCCAGGGAGGGGAGGAACTTTCATTATCTTTAACATTACCTTTGTCTTTGAATTTTAACTACTACCATGTTTTACTTATAGAATAAATTTCATCTTCTTTAAAATTATATTCTTCTGCACTCTGATTTTTTTTTCAAACAGGAGCATATATTGTTTTTATGACAAAAACTTTAAAACTATAGAGATAAAAAGCAAAGAGTGCCATTAACCACTGTTATTAATGTACCCTGTTATTAAGTTGCTCTATAATAACATTCCTCTGCTATGCCCTTTTTGTGTGAGCATTTCTGGGTGCTCTACATTCCTTGAGGGCAGAAAGGACTCTAAGTTCAGGCCTGATTCCAGAGCTCAGTACCATGTCCCACATATGATAAATGTTTTGACTGACTCCTCAAGTCTAACTTAAATGGTCCAATGGTTTCCTGTTGTTCTTGGAGTAAAATTCCAAGTCCTTCCAGAGGCCTTGGGCCCCCTAGAACCTGGCCCGCCACACCTTCTCTGGCTTCATCCCTTTTGCTCCCTTCTCTGGAGCTACTCTGGCCCTCTTGACATTCCTCAGAATGTCAGCCACACACTTGCCTCAGGGCCTTTGCCCTTGCTATGCCTTCAGCCTGGAACATTCTTCTCCCAGGTCCAGGCATGGCACACACCCTCTTCTCCTTCCTGTCTTTACTTAGATGTCACCTTCTCAAGGAGGACTTCTCCAGACCACCTTATTTAAATCTATAACCCCATCCCCTCTACCCCCCCATCTCTATCCCCGTTTCCGCTTTATTTGCTTCCATGTCATGTATCATTTTCTATCACGTGATACATTCTTAAGTTTGTTTTTCATCTGTATTCTCTGACTAGAATGTCAGCCCCTCAAGGGTGGGGATTTTTGTCCCTTTTATTCACCTCTGTATTCATGGTTATATCACAGGGTCTGGCATATAATGGACATGCAATGACTATCTGTTGAATGAACTGAAATGCATTACGGGAAGAAGTAGGAAAAATACTGGGGCACCTGGTGGCTCAGTGGGTTAAGGCCTCTGCCTTCGGCTCAGGTCATGATCCCAGGGTCCTAGGATCGAGCCCCCCATTGGGCTCTCTGCTCGGCAGGGAGCCTGCTTCTCCCCCTCCCCTCTCTCTGCCTGCCTCTCTGCCTACTTGTGATCTCTGTCTGTCAAATAAATAAATACAATCTTTAAAAAAAAAAAAGAAGTAGGAAAAACACAAAAGTCAGATGGACACAAACTGAATCTCTCTGTGCAAATGAACCTCATTGGGACTCAGTGTTCATAGGTCTAAAAACAGGGTTCAAAGAGATGACATACAAAATCTCTGCCACCCTAGGATAGAAGGGGCCACACAACCACAGTTATCTTAGCTGTTGCTTGCCTTGGTTCCCTCGTCCACACTGTCCTCTAAGACCTGCCTTCCTCACCTGTACCTTTTGCCAGTGGCATCTGAGGGGTCCGCGACAGAGGCTCCAATCTCTGTGAGCCGTCAGGTATCAGGACAAGAAGGAATAAAAGCACCAGACACCAGGGGGCGGAGGGGGGGACAGCTCAGGGCCTCTCCCCAGAGAGCTCGGCAGACCTCAGACTGCCAGGCTTCCTGTGCCTGGGCGCCGGTTGAGTAGGGTTGGGGCTAGAGGTGGGGAGAGAGCGTGACCGGAGGAGGGTCACACTGGAAAGGAAATGGCAGGGGTAGAGGCCAGAATGTGCGGGAGTGCACTGGCTGATTTCAGTCAATCCTCAGCCCTGGAGGCAGGGCCTCTCATTATCCTTCCTTTACCGACCAAGGCACAGAGAGGTGATGTGTCTTCCTGAATGTCTACCTCTAAAAGGCCTGCCCTTGATCTCTCCACCACTGTGAGCTCTGGCTGAGCCTCAGAATCACCTGGGGAGCTGCTGAAACCGACAAGCACTGGGGCCCTGCCCCTCCCAACTGACTCAGAGTTTCCAGGGGTGGGGTCCAGGTGTTTGTAGCTTTCACCAGCTGCCCTTCAGGGGCCCTCAGAGAGGACTCCCACAGTCTCACCACCCAGCCAGGCAGCCCCTGACCTTGGAGTTGGCAGCCATTGACCTTTGAGAGGCTTCATTTACGCACTGTTTCCTCTGAAGCCGTGTGGGGAAGTGGTTCTCCTGGAGGGGCTTGTGAGTTCCCTAAAAACTCGAGTGTGGGGATGGGGCAGATGCCACGCCCATGGTCCTGTGGTTCCCAGCCTTCACTGGCGCACACAGGACAGGTTTGGGAACTCATGCACAGCATCGAGTAATGGCTGCTGAGAGAATGAATGATCTCTCTCTTGCCTAGATGGCCTATGGCTGGTTTTTTTTTTTTTAATGAATCTAGGTACCACGTGATTCTTTTATAATATACAGACCCATTTAAGAGTTCCTGAATGTATTTTTCTCAGCCAGCAGGTACTAGAGCATAACTATTATCCCAAGGGAGGAACACCGGGAATTTTAAAAGGTGGGAATCTCTAGATGAGCTGTGTGTCTCCTGACAGCAAGAAAAGGCTAGAAAGGGGGTGTGGGAGGGGGGACGCCTGGGTGGCTCAGTCCGTGAAGCATCTGCCTTCGACTCCGATCATGATCTCGGGGTCCTGGGATCCACCCCGAGTCGGCTCCCTGCTGAGCAGGGAGTCTGCTTCTCTTTTTCTCTCTGTCTACCCCACCCACCGTTCATGTTCCCCTGCTCTCTCTCAAATAAATAAATAAATAAATAAATAAAATCTTTTTAAAAAGTAAAAGAAAAAGAAAGAGCTAGAAGGGGTTGAGGATAGGCACCAAAGACAAGACAGGCTGGGAAAAGGTAAAGGAGAGGCCGCATCCAGGGTCAATTTCATCTACTTCATGTACTTTGTTAAAATTTCTTTTAGTAGGCTGACTGGTGATCACCCGTTCAACCCTCTGCCTTTACAGGTGAGAAACTAGAGGTTCAGAGACAGTGCACACTTGCCCAAGGTCATCGAGCTGGGGAGCAGGCCTGTGTGGTTCTCAGTCAGGGGCTCTGCACATCACTAAATCATCCCGTCACTCCCTGCCATCCCAGCCCGAGACCAGTGGCAGGGAGGGGTCAGAACAAAGCTGAAGATCTGGCGCCTGGGTGGCTCAGTGGGTTAAGCATCTGCTTTTGGCTCAGGTCATGATCCTAGGGTCCTGGGATTGAGCCCCGCATTGGGCTCCCTGCTCAGGGGGGAGTCTGCCTTTCTCTCTCCCACTGCCTGCCATTCTGCCTACTTGTGTGAACTCTCCCCGTCTATCAAATAAATAAATAAAATCTTAAGAAAAAAATATAGTTAAAAAAATAAAATAAAGTAAGTGGTTTAGTAAAGACAATGTTTAAAAAAAAAAAAAAAGTGTGAAGATCCCAGCCAGCAGATTCCTGGACTGGAATTGCTCTTAACTTTCTTGCCACCAAAGTGAGGGTTGTCCCCCTCCAGACACAGAGCCTGAAACTCAGGAGTCTGGAAGACCTGAAAAAGCCAAGTCAGGAAGGCCCCAGTTTACCCTCCATGCCCACCCCAGTTCCTGCCAGTCAAGGGGAAGGGGCAGGCCTGCTTCCTCCTAAGAGCTCACTAAGCCGGAGACATACTGCTCCATCCACATCCTTAATTCCAGGGCCCTCACCCAATTCTCAGCGGATTTCCCTCTAGGCCTAGTACCAAGGCTGCTCCCCAGGGAAGAAAGGAAATCCATCATTGCCAAGGCTCTCCTCCTTGCAGCCGTCTGGCAGGACTCTTACTCCCTCCCAGAGTTCTTTAGATAAGGAGGTTCTGGGGACCCTGGGAAAACTCAGTGAGTCCTCAACTCCTGGGAAATTTGGTGCTCCGCCTAAATCCTTCCTGGGAAGAAGTGTCATGCCTATTGGTCTAATTGTACTTTTCCCAACGCATTTAGACAAAGGCCATTGTACCACTACAAGAATTCAAACAGAGGAAAACCCATCTGCTCTCTCCCCCAAGCTTTTTCTTCTGCAGAGAGCACAATCCTGACTCCTCGGGCTACTTCTCAGAGGCCTGGCTGCTCTTCCTCCTCCCTCATCACGGCTTTGCCCACGACAGCCAGTGATAGCCCAACACATCAGGGAAGTGGTGACTGTCACAGAAAGACACTGCTTGCTGGGCTGGTGCATGTCTCCCTGCCAGGTCCCAGTCCAGGGCCCTAAGGCCAGGGACAGTGTTAGTGGGGACAGACTAACCCCAAGGTCTTTTCCCTTCTCCCCCAAGTCTTTTCAGGGGTGGGGTTTATCCCCCCCCCCCCCCCCCCCGGTATCTCTGTCATCTGCTTCTTCCTCTGACTTCTGACCACTTCTCTATTGCTCCTTTGTCTTTCCGGCATCCCTGCCCCCATCACTATCGCCACTTCCTCCTGTTCCAGTATCTCCCACTATGGTCTCAGGGAAGAGCTGCCTTCCCTATCCTTCTCTTGCATGACATGGGCCCCACTGTGTCTGCCTGACCCACCAACCGGCCCGAGACTCCCACTGCTAGCAGCGATTCCCACTACTAGCAATGGACACGTTTTCTGTTGAGTGGGGGAGAAAACTTCCTTTGCTCTTCTGTGACCAAAGGCTGCTGGCAGTGGGCTCAGTGTGAGCAGTGATGTGGTGCAGATGGTGGCCAGTTCAAGTATGTGAGCTCCTAACAGAATCTTCCCTGCAGATACTCAGTGTGTGGGGGTGAGGAGTGGGCATCAGTCCAGGTGGAGGCCGAGAAAAGAGGGATAAGGCAGGAAGCCTTACTGGCTGAGGGCACCAGGAAGAGGGGTGGCCACTTTCTATGCGAGGGGCAGGCATAGAGAGCCTGGAGTGGATACAGGGGCTACAGGTAATAGAGACAGAAGACAGTACCTTGGAGACAACAAACTATGGAGGTTGGGACTGTTCCTATCCTGAAGCCCCCACTAGATGACATGATCTGCAATAAAAGGATTTAAGTAAAATGTAAGGAAGAGCCTGCCTATTGAGGAATCCTCCTCAAGGATCAAAAGGAGTAGTGGCCTATCTTTCCTGGGGGAGTCAAGAATGCTAAGGGATAGATTATGGGACAGGACCAGTTTGGGACATCCAAGTTTACTGTGTCCTAGTTCAGCAAAAGAGGGGGTTGGTATGGGGGTGGGGCACAACGCCTACCCTGCCTTTTTCATCTCTCCCAGATTTGTAAGCACCTCCTATCTTGGTTATTAAAAATGGAGGCTTCCTTGAGGGTGCTCAGAAGGGACACCAGAAATCTAGGGCCTAGCTTCACGCCAGGCCCATAGTCACTTGGTCAACATGTGAACCGAATGAATAATCATCAGTAAGGCAGGTCACTGAGAGCTGAGGCTTACCCTGCTTCTGTCTCCCAGGGTCCCCAGGTTCCAGTGGCCTGGGAACTTGCTTCTTCCCCACTGACCAGCGTGGAGAAGGCAGCACTAAGCCAGGACTGGAGAAAGGAAGGAGAGAAACTTGCTGGTCTCCCAGGCATTGTCTAGGACCGAGCACTGAACTGTAGGGCAATCACCAATGGGGCTCTTCCTGGGCTCAGATTCAACCCCTTCCCTGCCTGAGGTCCCAAGGCCAAAGAGAACAGTTTCCCAACCTGGGAAGAGTGGGCAGCCACAGAGCAGGGTCTCGGTCCTTGCCCCTTCCCAGTGCTGTTGCATCTGAGAGACAGGGCTCAGAGGAGCTGTTCTCTGGCAAAGGCGACCCAGTCAGCCTGGTTTGGAATTGGGAGAGGCTCTTTAAGCCTCTCACTCAGCTCCGGGAGGAAGTGACTGACAAGTACTAGCTAACTGTCTTACTTCAAAGCCAGGAGGAAGCAGCAGGAGGGAGTAGGGTGCGTATCCTGCTTCACTCTGGGGAGATGTGTACTCATCGCATGGAGTGTAGGATGTAGCCTGGCCCATTGGCCTTCAAAACCTTATGATGTCACCTCCACCCTCCAGAGAGTTGGGGGTGGGCAGGTCTCGGGGCAAAGGCTCTGCATGTTACCTCCCTGGGGCCCCAGAGCGCAGGCAGCAGCATCCACCCGGTGGCGACGTCCCAGCTACCGGGTCCCGGCTCCCCTCCCCAGGCCTGGGCCTCTGCATGGCTGAGTTCCAACCGCACAGCGTCCCCGCCCGGCTCCTGGGCGCCAGGGGCCGAGGCGGCGCTCCCGCCGGCCACCCCGGGCCCCGGAGGCCCCTCACCTTGAGCTGGGACTTGGAGACCTTGCCGCTCTTCTCCACGTCCAGGGCAGTGAAGGCGTACCAGATGGATTTGAGCAGCTCCTTGCGCAGGGCCATGGCTGAGGTGCCCGCCCGGCCCGGGGGCGGCTCTGACACCGAGATCCGGTTTCAGGAAATGCGAACTGCTGCGGAGACCGCAGAGGGGCCATGGCGCGGAGCAAGAGCTCCACCTGCCTGCTCGCGCGGGCTCCCCGTGCTGCTGGGGGCTGTCGCTCTGGCCGTGCTCCAGGCCCACTCTCCGCGCACCTCCTGGGAGCCCAGCCGCGGAGAGCCTACTGCTGTCCAGTGTGGCTCCCGAGACGTGGGGCCCTTTACAAGTCTCCCCAGCCCCAGAAACTTCTGGGGCTTCCTGGGTTCCCAGAGGAAGCTTGCTGAGGGGATGAAGGAAAAACAAAACAAAAAACAAAAAACAAAACAACAAAAAAACCAAAGCAACCCCCCGTCCCGGCCCCCACTTTGGGAGGGTGGTGGTAGAGGGTGTCCTGCCTTGCTTGCACACTTCCCAGGCAGGAGGCCTTGCTCGAGCTACTAACCTCCCTGAGCAGTTCCCTCAGGGAAGAGCGGGAAGAATACCCACCTCACCCAGTTGTAAGGTCTGGGCATGGGTGTGAGGCAGAGCAGGGATGGGACAAAGCATGCCTTTTAGGGCTGTCTAATATCACTGTGGTGGTGGGGCTCCTCCCAAGCGGAAGAAAACAAAGGCAAGGACACACAGTTGGCAGAGGAACTGGGCCAGGGCACCTCTCCAGGTCAGGCGGGCTTGGCCCATGACTTGTTGCCTACCCATCCTCTGGGCTCTGGCTCTAGAAGGCCTCAGCTCAGAGCGCTGCCCACTCTGGGGCCCATTGGCCCTGAGAATGGGAGCCTGTTTCTGAATCACAGGGCGGTGCGGTGGGAGGGTGAACCTTGTGCAGGGGGTGGGGGCAGTTCCTGGTGTGCCGACAGCAGGAGGCCTGGCACTCAGGGCCCTCCACGGCTGTGCTTCTCTTTCTTCAGATCCATTGTCTGTGAGGGCCAGGACGCGCCCGCCCGGAACAGTGGTCATGAGTGTTGGAAGAAGCCTGCTTGGGTACCTGAGACAACCCTCTTCCTAGGGGCATGTTCCAGCCCCCTCTGCTTCCAAGGAGCTGCTGGCATGAGAACCTGGGCTGGGGGGAGGGTTCCATTCCCAGGTGGCAGGAAGGGACTGGGCACACCCATCACCTTGGAGACAGGAAAAGAGGCCCCTCCAGTCCCTGCAATGCTTCCATGCCAGAGGAGGCAAACCCAAAGAGTTCTTCCCACCATGTCCCCTCCCCCACGTCCCTCCCTTCCCACGAGGGCTGGTCAGCCCTCCCACACTTTTCACTAAGGTCCAGTGGTAACTTTGGAATTCCACCACATGGTCCCAGTGGGCATCCCCAGAGCTGGGACTTCAGCACCAGAGTAGCAGTCACCGGAGACCCTCACCAACCTTGGCAAAGGCACCTCCTACCCCCACTCCACACTGGGGCTTTGCCTACTTGGAGACACTGACTATGCGCAGAGTGGGGGCTGGGCATGGAAGGGCTCGATATCACACAAGGTAAGGTAGGAAAAAACACAGTTCCTCTGGGCCAACCATCCCAATGCCTGAGATCCAACCAGAGCCTGGAAACAGTGGTTACCCTGGGCCCGTCTGCCACCGTGGAGCCCACCTGCTCGGGTACGGGCAAGAAGCCACTTTACACCCGTGTCTCTGGTAGGCCAGTCCCACCAGTCTGGCACTGAGGCCCGGTGGGGTTGGTCCGGGGATACAGGGCTGGAGCCTAATTCGACCAGCCCTGGTATCAGGGCCCAAAGTCGAAAGGAGGGAGGCAGGGGCCCAGGTGGAAACTTGGAACTTTTATTAAATACTCATTCATCCATCTGCCACCACCAACCAGAGCAGGAAAAAAAAATTATCAAAATGGAATTAAAAAAAAAAAAAAAAACCAAAACAAATTCAACCCAATCCCCAGTATGTACAAGGCCACTCCCTACCTCTCTGCCGGAGAGGAGAGGGGCAGCTGGGGGTGGCTGGGGCTGGGCACCTTTTCTCCAGCCACAGCGGCCTGAGCGGTTCTGTGGTGGCAGGAAACCCTGCTGCCAAGTGGCCAGGCACCTTGGCAGGCTTCCAGGGAGGTGGTTATTGCTGGGAGGAGCAGGGCTGGGCCTGGTCTGCTCCTGCTGGGCTGAGAGCTGGTGGCCCCTTCCCCTGGTGGGCGGTGACCAGTCAGAACAGAGGACCAGTCCCCACAGCAGTCCCAGTCGCCATCTGAGAAGGGGAGTGGACTGAGGTCAGAAGGGTGTTCTCTGGAGGAAGGAGAGTGGGCACCCAGCTGATTCTGAGGAGGGGATGCCCCAGTGCAGCCTGGTGATCAGCTTGTCCTCTTTAGCTCCTGACACCCTCCTCTGATTCCAGCTGTGCAGCCCTCCCCTGGGGCAGGGCCCCCGGCGTCCCCTTCATTTAGGCTGTTTTCCTGCTGCCGTCTCTCCCCGGAGACCTCTGTGGCCACCTTCCAAGTGTCGGCCACAGCCCGGGCCCTTGGAGCAGGGATGCCTGTGCGGCATGGGGCCTCCTCCAACTCGCTGTGGAATCCAGCCCCCTGGGATTCAGCAGCCATTCTCTGACTCTGTGGCCTCCAGGGTCACGGCCCCTTGCTGCATGGCAGCGGTGGCCACGCTAATGGCCTCTTCTAAGGTCTGCTGCTCCTCCAGCTGTGGAGAAGGGGGGAGAGAAGCAAGGAGAGAGTCAGCCATTCCCCACCAGACTCTAGTACTAGTGAGTATATGGCCTGCTTTGCTGAATCCCCTCCATCCACCCAGTGCCACATACTGAACACTCAGTGGGGCCCCTGTGAATGGCAAGTTCGCTGATAGAGTCCCAATGGTCCAGGGTCAGAGAGAGGGGCCTGTTCATAGAAGGGGATGACTGGCTGGAGGGGACCTCAGTAATCATCTACTTGAGCCCACTTATTTTCCTGATGAAGAAACGGAGGCATAAAGAGACAAAGGGTTTAGACCACCTGGCATTCTTTTTTGGGCCAAATGCCCTTCTCTTCAAGATCTCTGTCTCCTTCCTCTCCCCTCCTTATTCCCTCCTTTCTCAGGCTCTGGGACCTCAACCCACCTGCACTGCAATGTGTGTTCCGCTGGCTGTGGCCAACAGTGCCACCTGTTGGTGATGGAGGGATCCTACACTTGAGTCGTCGGCCACCACAGCCCCAGAGGTAATGATTGTAACCTGAAATATAAAAGAATGAGATTTTTCCAAGCCACCCATGTTATTCTCCCTTCCCTCAAGCCAAATAAAAATCCTTTCAAGCAAGGTGGCGGGGAACAAGCCAGAAGGGGATGGATAAAACCATTACGGGTCAGATTAGTTAGCATGGGGCTCAGAGCTGAGTGAGGTGGCAATTTAGGGATTTGGATTCATAGAAAGTCAGAGCTGCAAAAGACCCAGGGGTAATTTAATCTCATTTGAAAATGGACTGAAGCCCGTGGAAAAGTGACCTGCCTGTGGTGGCAAAGCGAGTTAGAGGTAGATCAAGATTTAGACACTGTCTCTTGACCCCCAGTGAAACGCTTTTCCAGAGAACTGATGACGCAGAGGAGCCATGGGGGGAAATCTTGGTCCCCATAAGAAGGCTGGACGAGGCTGGCCGGCAAGTTAATGCCCACCCCACAAAAAGGAAGGACAAGAGAACAAGAAACCCCAAGCAAACCGCCTGGTCATACGGGCTGCGTCTGCGTGCCATCCGCGCTGACCATGGTGACCGTATGTGTGCCAGCTGCGGCAAGGTCATCGTCCTCACTGGGTATGGTGAGGGTGGTGCTGCTGTGCTGGGTCACCATGCTGATAGCACTCCCCAGGGCCTGAAGGTCTTCCGGGGACAGGCTGACCTGGCGACAGGAAGGAAGATGAGCTGGGAGTGCAGTGGCAGGCTGTCTGAGAGCCCCTGGGGACAGGGACCTGCGCTCGCAGACAAGGTTAGCTTCCTGAGAAGCTGGAAGACTCGCTTCATGTCACAGAGGAGGAGGGGGACAGGGACAAGCAAGGAAAACGGGTCTTCATTTGCCAAGAGGAGACACTAGAAGAATTCTGTTGACCGCTCCTATCTACCACCACTTCGCCTCGGGGCTCGGTTCTATTCAGTCTGGGGTCTCCACCCCAATTTCATCCTCACGTCAACCCCAAGAGAGGTGTGCTTGTCAGTGACGGTGCTGACAAGGGTCTTCTCATACCGCTGGCTAGAAACCCTCGGCCTCCAGACCCCACACCACGCTCTGGTCCCCACATCAACACGCCTCTCTTGAGAAATGTCTCAGACGATCAGGACCTGTCAGCCTCCACATCAACAGGGAAGCTACTAATTGCTCTCGAAGTTCTAGAGGCTGAGGTGAAACCTCGAGGAGAAGGGGCTGGCTGACAAGACTTGGGTCCCTGAGCCTCAGCTCTCTGAGCTCCACAAGGTGAAAAAGAGAACCTGGGCAGGGGTGGGGCTGTCAGAACTTGGGGAGTCCCTGGAGTGAGAAAGGGGACCAGCCTGAGTGGCTCACCCTTCCCCCCACCCCGCCCCCCACTCCCGGGGGCCTGTACCTGCTGGGCGCCATCCTGAGTGATCAGAGCCACCTGGGGGGCCCCGTCCTCCTCGGTCACCATGGCCACCTGGGCTGGCAGGTCATCGCCCTCTTCCTTTACCTCCGAGAGGTAGGCAACGCGGGAGCGTTTGGGCGGCGGACTCTCCTCGGCGGCGCAGGCGGCTGCGAGAGGAGAGCCCGAGCTGACACCTGCCACCGGCGGGCCCCGGGGAGGCCTGGCCTGTCCCCGCTCTCACCTCCTGCCCGGAGCCCTCACCGTCGAGCTGCTGCTGCTCGTACAGGGCCTGCTCACTCTCCTCCGTGGCCTCGAGCTCGCCGTGGGCGCTGCGCTTGTGCATGGCCAGCGTGGAGGTCTGCCGGTAGGTCTTGCCGCACGCGCTGCATGTGTACGGCTTGCAGTGCGTGTGTACCACATGGTGCTTGTACAGGCTCGAGTACTCGGTGAAGCGCTTCCCGCAGCCTGGCACTGTGCACACGTATGGCTTCTCCCCTGGGGACACTGGGCTGTGAGGGGGCGGGAACTGGGGCTGGCAAGGGGAAAGCTAAGGGGCCAGGGCGGGGGTGGGCAGGGCAGGGGAGGAGAGGCATTGAGACCTGGGACTCTCAACAGACACGGCTGGGGGTGACGGCCAGCAGAACAGAGGGGACAGGAGTGTGGGCCCGCTGAGCCCAGAGCAAAGGCCGGGGCTCGTGAAGGGACTGGTGGGGGGACAAGGCGGGGCTCGTGAAGGTGGAGGTTGTGAATAGGAGAGGCAAGAGATAGAGAGGGAGGACTGACATAGCAGGGGTGACGGGGGAGAGAGGGGACATGTATGCCAAGAGATGACACAGAAGGCTGGACGAGCGATGTGACATTGGGGAGGGCGAGCATATGCAGGAGTCTATTATAGACAGTGGAGGAGGGGTGGAGCTAAGGGTGACATTTCAGTTTGCTTTTCCCCCATCACGCCTGACCTTGGCCTTTTCCTGGAAGCTCAGTCAGAAGGGGAGAGCTCAGGGTGGGTGCAAGGAGGTGGCAGGGAGCTGGAGAGGGCCAGTGGGACCTGCTGGACGGGACCGGACTGGAAAGGGAGGAACCCACTGAGCCCCCTCTCTCCGCCCACAGGCCAGCCTGCAGCAGCCAGCAGGAGGGCTTGGGGCTCGGAGTTGAGAACATGTCTCAGGCCAGAAGCCCAGAGGCGAGAGGGCCAGGGCCTCAGAAGGGTTGCTTCTCGCATGCCGGCTGGCCCACCTGTGTGGATGCGCACGTGGTTCTTGTAGTTGGTGGCGCTGGTGAAGCCGCGGCCACAGTGCGGCTCGGGGCAGGTGTAGGGCCGCTCGCCTGTGTGGGTGCGCACGTGTACCTTGCGGATGTTCGATGTGGTGAAGGAGCGGCCGCAGCCCTCGAAGGGGCACCGGAATGGGCGTTCACCTGCGAACATGGGGTGCGTGGCGTGGGCTGGCTCAGGGAGGGCGTTGCACCGGAGTCAGGAGCTCCAGGTCCCAGTGTGAACAGGGCAAGGCCCGGCCTACCGGTGTGGGTCCGGACGTGCTTCTGCAGGTCTCCTGAGGTCTTGAAGGCCTTGCTGCACAGCTCCTCTGGGCACTTATATGGCTTTTCACCAGTGTGGGTGCGCACATGGCTCTTCAGCCCATATCCTGTCCGTGGGTGGGAGGGAGGGATGAGAAGAACGCACCAGGGAGCCTCAGCCCCCACGGCCTCATTATCCTAACTCAGAGGCTCTCCATCTTCAGGTGGGCTCTGTGTGGCTCCACGCTCCTCAAGCACAAGAAGCCTGTGTCGGCCTCTATCCCTACTCAACCCCGGGCAGATCAAAGGGGCTGGAAAAGCCCACGCTGCTCTCCTCCCCTCTTCCGGGCAGCCGGTGCCATTCTGGAATGTGCATCTGAGAGCCACGGCTAGAGGTTTCCAAGGGGAAATGAAGTCCAGAGAGACGCATGGCCCAAATACTCCATAGCCGATGGAGGAGGCGGGGGTCTCTCTACCAAGCCCCGCTGATCCCTTTGCCGGCCTGGATTATGTTGCCCCCAATAACAGGGTTTCTACCAGACGGGCCCTGCAAGTCAGAGCGCTTGGGCAGCAGTTTCTCGAGGAAGGCAGGAAATTCCCAAAGTGAATCTAGAAATTTCCACCCTCAGGTGGAAGCAGTCCACCTTCAGTCTTCTTCCAGGTAGGTTACCTGTAGCAAAGGCCTTTCCACAGCTGGGGAAATCACACCTGTACGGACGGTCACCCGTATGAGCTCTTTCGTGCACCTGTGAGGATAAGCAACCATGGGATCAGGGGGACTGGGGTATGCAGGGGCTCTTCAGTTGTCTTTAGAGCTCAGAGTATCGATAATGGCCAACTCCTTTATTCTGTCTCTTTAGCTGAGAGGCCACCTCCTCCAGAGGGCCCTCCCCGATTCTCTTCCTTCCTGCATTCTTCATGCCTGTCACCGGCCCCTGCGCTGACACTTCGGTACACTCATCTCTTCCTTTCAGTAGGGCAGGGACCGGTACTAGTCAAAGCGGGAAGGTATGATTACAGCCTGGTGGGGAAAACAGTAAAGCTGAGAGGTGTGCGTGACAGCCTTACCTTTAAGTGATGAGCAGTGGTGTAGAGACGCCCACAGCCTTTGTAGCCACAGCGGAATGCTCTGTCCCCGACCTGCTGTCCTTTGCCGTTATGGGGAACCTGGCTGTCATGCAGGACCTGAGGAAAAAAAATCTTGAGGTTCCTATCTGTATCCTCCTCAATGACCAGAGAGAAGAGGTGAGATATAGGCCCTAGCTGGCAGCTTATGACCCAACATGCGGGGCTAAGCCTGCCAGGGGAGAAGGGCAATGGTGGGGGAGATGGACCGAGAAAGACAGGAAACAGGCACTGAAGCACTCTGCAGAGGAAGCAGGGCTGACTTGTGGCCCCACCTACCTGTCAAGGATAGAGGGAGGACTCAATGTCACAGGGGCTGTGACAGCTATGGAAGACAGGCCACCTCCCAGACAGCTAGGTAAGGTGGCCATTCAGGCCACCCCCAAGCTAGGCTTTTAAAAAACATATTTTTAAAACATTTGTTTATTTATGAGGGGGGCGGAGCGTGCAAGGAGCATGGCGGGGGAGGGGCAGAGGGAAAAGAGAATCTCAAGTAGACTCCTTGCTGAGCGTGGAGCCGGACACGGGGCTCAATCTCAGGACACTGAGATCATGACCTGAGCTGAAACCAAGAGTCAGGCACTCAACCAACTGTGCCACCCAGGTACTCCTTAAGATTTTATTTTTTGTTATTTTTATTTTTTAAAGATTTTATTTATTTGACAGATGGAGATCACAAGTAGGCAGAGAAGCAGGCAGAGAGAGAGGGGGAAGCAGACTCCCTGCCGAGCAGAGAGCCCGATGTGGGGCTCGATCTCAGGACCCTGGGATCATGACCTGAGCCGAAGGCAGAGGCTTTAACCCACTGAGCTACCCAGGCGCCCCAAGATTTTATTTTTAAAAAAGATTTTATTTATTTACTCATGAGACACACACAGAGAGAGGCAGAGGGCGAAGCAGGCTCCCCAAGAAGCACGGAGCCTGATGTGGGACTCAATCCCAGGACCCCAGAATCATGACCTGAGCCGAAGGTAGATGCTTAACCATTTGAGCCACCCAGGCGCCCCTTAAGATTTTATTTGTAAGTAATCTCTACACCCAGTATGGGATTTGAACCCACAACCCCGAGATCAGAAGTCCCACGCTCCACTGACTGAGCCAGCCAAGTGCCCCAGCAACTCCACTCTTGACCACATGCACCTAGGAGGCTGCAGCTCCAGGCACTGTTATCCTCTGATATGAGGAGACCCCTCCTTCCCTGTGGGAAGCCCATGCTCAGCAGGGGCATCAACAAGGGGGCCTGCTGTGGGGATACGCTCACCTGGGTTCACCAGGGTGAGGTACAAGCAGCAAACTGCAGAAACACCTGGGACGGGGCCTGCTGGTCCTCACCAGGAGTTTCAGCTCTAACTACAGCACCCAGCTGACTGACTGGGAGCACCAAGTCCTCCCTGGTCATCTCTCTTGGGGACACTGCTGGAGCCACCCACTTCACACCTGCCCCGGGGCTTCAGGGAGCCTTTACTGCTTTTCCACTTTCCTGAGCAGGGTCCCATTGGGACTGTCCCTTAGTCTTCATTTCCAGGACACTTTGGCCTGCCCAGGAGCTCCTGAAATGGAACTCTGGAAGGGATGGGAAGTAGGAGACGAACTGGTGAGGCCAAATTCATGGCGAGGTCTGTCAGCTCCAGGTCAGGGGGCCAAGTAGCTGACAAAATTTCACAGACACTTAGATAGCTGGGGAGTTGGAGGGGGACAGTGTCACAGGTGGCCGGGCCTGCTTGGCAGGCTAACCCACTCAGGTGTTAAGATTTCATTCCCATGCCTCACTGGTTCTCGGGGAATCAAGGAACTTCAGGGTTGGACATGACCTCTGAGGTCATCTAGTCCTGTCTCATCCTTTCAGAGGCGCGAGCTGAGGCCTGGGAGCAGAATGACTCACTCAAGGTCAGACTAGATAGTAGCAGCTCTCAGGGCTTGTGATTCAAAGCCCAGTTGTCTTTCTAAAAGCAGCAAGTCTCAAAGAGCCCAAAGCAGTCTGCTATCGAGTTCTGTGCTTCATGTTGGAAAGACACGAGAGTTTCCTCTTCTCCTGTGATACTGCAGCATAGTCTCATTATAAAAACAACTGCCCCCCCCCAGTCTTTGTGTAACATTTGTGGCCCGGGGATCCCTGCCGTTTTCACCCCAGGGAGGGTACCCCCCTGGTCTGGCATGCTCATAGATCTCATTGCCCCCATCCCCCGTGGGCGGGACCACCACTCCGGCAGAGACAGCGCTGATTGACCCCGGGAGAGCCCAGCTCTTCCTCCCTCGCAGCTGAGCTATGGTACCGGCCCTGTGGTCCAAGAATCCCAGCTGCTCTGCCGCATCAGCCCCCGCCCCGGCCTACTGAGGTTACATCCCCAAATGACTACATGAGTTGCCGAGAACAAATAAATCTGAGACCAGCTGACCTCGGTGGCCCAGAAAACTAACAAAAGTCGCTGGCTCTAAGTTGCCACCATACAGCTGTCACGGTCCCTTGCAGCCACCTTCCCTCAGCAGAGATGGCATACACTAGAGGGAGCGTCAATAGCGGTCGGTGGCCCCAGTTATGCTGTCATGTGCACTGTGGACGGTGATGTGAGAGACATGTTGGGGGAGCCGGTGTGAAGGGGCAAGAAGGGGAGTCATAGGAGAGCTCTTGTCCCCTACAGTGGTGATGGTCAGGTGGCCGAGAGAGTGAAAGGGCCACGTCAGGCTTGGCGAGCTCACCTTGCTGGCATACTGCTCCAGGGCCACCACCGTGTCTGCAGTGAAGCCCTCGTCATCCTCTGTGGCCAGGTCCTCCAAGCCCACCTCCGTCTGCACGGCCAGGATGGCGCTGTCTGCTGGCACAGCCACGGGGTGGTGAATGTAGGCAGTGGAGCCATCTTCCAGCTGGACGGCTTCCAGGGCGCTGGGGTCATAGCCCTCTGCAGGGAACATGCGGTTAGTCCCGAGGCCACACAAGGGCAAGGCATACTGCGGGCACCCTGGCTTTAAGGTAACAAAAGGCACATATGCCAAGGAAGCCTTCAGCATCTCCTGGTCACCCCCTTGGTAAGTCACTCTGGCTGGCCCTTCTTCAGGAGCTGACTCTCCCAAGAAAAAGGTCTCCTATGCAGCTCTGGGAACTCACAAGGTCCCTGAGGACCCGAGGGGACCATCATCATCTTCACCTTCATGACCACAAGAACCTTCTAACTGATGGCCCTCCAATTATCTCCAGGCCACACAGCACCCAGAGAGATCTTTGCAGGACACAGAGGAAATCATGTTACCCGATGGTTCTACCACTTCCCACCAGTCTCAGGATAAAGACCAATAACCAAACCCTTATCTTGACATGCTGGGCCCTGCCTCTCTCATCTTACCTACCTCACTCCCCCCACCGCCCTGGCTCCTAGCATGGAATGAAACATGCCATTCTTCCTCCTCCCATCTCTGAGACTCACATGCTCTTCCTTCTGTTCCCTGCTGTTCCTCTTCCTCCAGCTAAGTCCACCCTTCAGCTCTCAGCCTGAGCGTCACGTTCGCAGAGAAGCCCTCCCTGTGCTGATCTCTGCTTATGACGATCAGTTCTTCGGTGACCATTTGTCTCACTTCTGTTTCTCCCACTAGCCTCTAGGAGAGCAGCGGCAGTGCCCGCCTTGTCCTCACTTGTACACACCACACCTAGAGCAAGGCCTGGCATGCAGTCGTTGCTCAAGAAACTGCTGGTAGAAGGACTAAACCATTATTCCTCAGTACTTAGAGACTTCAGTCTTAAATGTTACTAAGTTTTTACTCCTGGCCTTGGATGACATCCTGGGGTCCTGTTTAAAGCCCCAAGACTTTGCAGCTGTGTTAGGGACAAAGCCACCATCGAGGTCCATGCCAGTGAGCCCAGGGGCTCAGTTTCCCGGAGGCAAAAAATGCCCCTCCAAGGGTGGGCACCAGGGAAGGTAGGTGAGCCTGCTAATCCCAGCGAGCGTGGACACTGCAGCTCCCATGGCCATGCCCCAACCTCAGCCAATTCTGCCTCCCTTCCATCCTGCCAGTCGTGATGACTGTGACCCCACCTTTGGGTGTGCGGTGTATGTAGGCCATGCTGCCATCTTCCAGCTGCACAGGCTGTCCATCCTCGAAGGAGAGAGCTTCTGTAAGGAGAGCAATCCTTGCCTTTCTCTGGAGCTCGATGTCAACCCAGCCCTCCCTCGGTGGGCGCTCCCTGGCCTCCAGGATGCTGGGGTATCTTGGGGTGCCCTCACCTTTCTGCACCGTCACTTGGTGAATATATGCGGTGGTCCCGTCCTCGAGCTGGATCACTTGCCCTTCCAGCAGCTTCTCTCCTGTGAAGGTGGAAATGTAGAGAAGCAGTTCAGGCCCTGAAGAGGGTCAAGGGACACCTGCCTGCTTCTTGAAGAGGTCTGTTTGAGGCACAGTTTGCTTGTCTAAGCATGGGTGACATGCCCTTCGTCCCCTGCTCCTTGCCTCCCTAGGCCTGGGCCTTAGATGTACCGGGGGTGAAGACATCTCACCATGAGGAACCCTAGAGCCCCCAACAGATTCCCTTCCTCTACTCAAGGAGGAGCGCCTTCATTTATTATTCCATCCATGCCCGGTGAAGTGGGGACCTCCAGCCTAACTGTGAGCTGCCGAGAATGATCTAAATAGAGAACAAAAAAGGCCCTGAAACCTGGAAAGACCTCAGTGGGTCGAAATTCGGCACTCTAACTGAACTAACAAAATGAAATACATTCCTTGTCTCCCACTGTGCAGTATGCCCGGAACTAGACTGTCTAATCAGGCAGTATAGCTTGTGGTTAAAAGCAAGTGGCTCTGGAACTGTCCAGGAGTCCTGGGTTTGAGTTTCAGCTCTACCTCTGACTAGCTGTGTGTTCTACGACAGTTTATGTAACTTTTCTGTGCCTCAGTTTCCCCCTCCTGAAAAGAGGATTAAAAACTGTGTTTCTGTCACTGGGTTGCTGTGAGGGTTAAATGGATTAAGGAATGTAAAACAATACCAGGAGCGTGGGTGGTCAGCACTCAGTAAGCCTTTTTTTTGAAGATTTATTTATTTGATAGAGGATGAGTGGCAGGGGAGGGGCAGAAAGAGGAGAGAGAACTTTAGCAGACTCCCATGCTGAGCGTGGAGCCCATCGTGGGGCTCAATTCCGAGACCCTGAGATCACGACCTGAGCAGAAACCAAAAGTTGGATGCCCAACCAACTGCGCCCCCCAGGAGCTCCAAGCCTTAGCTTTTATCATCAGAAACCCAATCTCCATTTCAGAAGAAACAGAAAATAAAGCAACGGGGAGCTAATGTGGACGCAACTGCCATGCTATGGCGTGTTCTCTAGGCCTGTTCCACTGCCACCGTGGGGAACATCTCCTTCACTCATCTGATGTTTTCATTTCATTTTTCTAATTAAAAGATGACTCACCTAAGACGACAAGCAGTATAAAATGTAACAAGACTCCAGAGTTCCTGAGATATTACTCTTCCTTTACCTCAGATCTTTACTGTGAAGCACTTTTTTTTTTCTTTTTAAAGATTTCATTTATTTATTTTTAGAGAAAGTGGAGGGTTGAGGGGGAAGCTTATTGGGAAGCACTTAGAAGAGCAGGCTCTTTGGTTTAGAATTAGGATTAGACAAGGACGCCTGGGTGGCTGAGTCAGTTAATTGTCTGCCTTCCACTCGGGTCATGATTCCAGGGTCCTGGGATCGAGTCCCACATCGGGCTCCTTGTTCAGCAGGGAGCCTGCTTCTCCCTCGGCCTGCTGTTCCCCCTGCTTGTGCATGCTCTCTGACAAATATAGGATTAGACAGGCCTCTCCTGATATCCAGTGAGTTTCCCAGGGGATGAGGGGGAAAGAAGCAAGAAAGGTAAGAAGGGAGAGGGGAAAGTTCGTGACAAGTGGTTTGCTTACTCCATTCTTCCCAAGTTTCAGGTTTAGCAATTTGAGCTCTGATGATGTGGGAAAAAGACCAGGCAGCTGCCTCTGGCCTAAGTCTGCTATCTCTCCCTCAGAAAAATCCCCAGACTTGCCTCCATGCCGTCTTCTTGGGTCAGTAACCCACAGTTTTACAACTTAGCTAAAGACCGGTGAGGCAGAGACAAAGGTAAGAAGGAGGAAAAAGGCAGTTAGCAGAGGGAGTGGGACCCCCTCACCTCCACCGATCAGCGAGCCATGGGCTTCCCTGCATTTGACGCCTTCTCTGTCACGGCCAGGGTAACGCACTCAGGGTTCTGAGAGCAGGACCAGAGTTTCTGCTGGCACAGCCACTGCTACTTCAAGGCACGAGACCAAAGGTTGAGAAGGGTACTTGAGACAAGATTTCAACCTAGAATCCCCTCTCACAGCAGAGACGACAATGCGAAGGGCCAGGCGGGAAGGATGGCTGGCTGACACAGCCTCCATGTCCCACGATGGAGAGGTGGCCGTATGTTCCCGTTGGCGCCAGTGCATTCTGGTTTGCAGGACACTCTCCCGCTCTCAAAAATGTTGGGCTTGAATAACACCTTTTATGCTCACCCTGATGACCGACAAATCTCATAAACTTTTAGAGCTGCCTAAGCTGGTCCCAAAGAGAGAGGGCTGCTGACAAGGACAGTGCCCTGGTCACGAGCTTCAGAGGAGCTCGCTGAGGGGGAGAGATGCCGTCTAGGACAGTGTGGTCCTGGTTCCCGAAGGCCGGCTCCCCCCTCAGGAGTGTGAAATCGATTGTGAGTCTATGTGCACACACGCTGTGGTGCCATGAAGCAGCCAGAGAACAGAGAGGAGAGAGAGAGAGAAACAGGGGGTGTGGGGATGCAAGGAGACCCACACATGAAAGGGAAAGACCTAGGAAAACAGGGTGGCTTTCTCAGGCCAAGTGTGGCCACTCGACCATGCATTCACTCGACCATTAATTCACACACGGTCATTTCCATGCTTCCTAAGTTCTTCTGTCTCATCCTGCTGCGCCTGCCACAGAGGGGCAAGACCCGTGATAGGGAGTCTGCAAAGAGTTTCAAGCTTCCAAAGTATTCTAGAGAAGTGCTGCTCTCAAGTGGACAGACAAAGCCAACCAGGCCCACACATCATGGACAGCTCTTGACAAAAAACCTTTCCAGAAGGCAACCCTCCCCACCCCAACACTGTGGTAGGGAAAGAGCTTACTGATGAGATTAAGGGGCCTCACCGACATCATCAGGAAGCAGACAATTTAAAATAAAATCAACAGACAATTTCTCTTGGGAACTGACATACACTTGCACAATGTGTTGAAACGAAGGCGGGCAATGTTGCAATGACAGCGCATTCACGAGGACGGTGGTGCTCAGAGTCCGGAAGAGGCAAAATAAAGCGCAGGAGCGAGGCGATGTTGGCCCAGTGCTGTCCGAGGAGGACAGGCAGGCCATCTGGCATGCCTGAGAATGCTGGTGAGAAAGGAGGCTGTCAGAGCAGTGAGCGTCCCTGGCCCGAAGGCCCTGTCCTTCAGTGACACTCAGTTCTGACTTTACAACACACCTTGATTTTAAGTTTCAGGGAGAATGGAATTTCAGTTGATTCCAAATTTCAGATAAACAGCCAATTCTTTTTCAGTACTTAGCGTTATTATTTTATTATGTTTGTTTGTTTGTTTTTAAGATTTCATTTATTTATTTCAGAGGGAAAGAGAGCACACAAGCAGGGGCAGAGGGAAAGGGAGACGCAAACTCCTCACTGAGCAGGAAGCCCAACATGGGGCTTGATCCCAGGAACCCTGGATCACAACCCGAGCCTAAGGTAGACACTTAACCAACTGAGTCACCCAGGTGCCCCATTATTTTACTAGTTTTAGTGCTTAATCCCATGTTTATACATATCTATCCCATGCAGTATTTGGAATATACTTGTACTACAAAATTATTCATTGTCTATCTGCAATTCAGTTTTTTTTTTCCCAATTCAAATTTAAGTGTATACCCTTGTATTTTTATTCTGAGAACCTTACTAGGGCCTAAGGCATGAGATCTATGCTTGGGTGTCCCCCTCTGTACATGGCTTAATTTACTCGAAAGTTTCCAGAGAGCACCCAGAAACTGGACAGGGAATTTATTTGAAAAGCAGGAAGTCATATAACCAGCACAGTGTTCATTCATTTCCAGAAATATTTATAAACTACTTACTGCACATAAGAAATTCTGCCTTTCAGAGGTCCTGGTTCCAGCTGGGCTAGTCAGATTTTCTAGGCTGGCCTGCCTCAATGGCATTTTCTTTTAAAGAGTTCCCTTTTTGTCAATGACCTCATGAAATTCTCATGCTGAGTAAGTTGTGGCATGCAAGCAGGAGGGCACAGTGGTGGTGAGACTCTAAGAAGGGGACATTCCTCTTCAGAGGCTGGGGGACAGGATGAGATTCTGGGGTACCTGGAAATACTCACCTTTGACAGCTTGCTGGACATAGGCTGTCGTCCCATCACTGAGGGTCACCGTTTGCAGCCCCAAGCTCTCCATGGCAAACTGCTACTCGTACACTCAGACATGAAGTTGGCTTCTGGCCAGCACCAAGAGCCACAGCTGAGGTCAGAGATTTCCTTCTGGGTCACAAGTCTGAGAAAATGGACAGTGTCACATTAGGAACTGCACAGCTTCTTCCTGCTACAAGGATACATAAAGAATGAATGAATGAGGCCAGCTAAGAAGAAAGGGAGATGAATTCTTCTAAGTGTAGAACTATGTTTGCTTTTGTGAAGAAGGTTCAAGATAGAAATACTAAAGAATTTCTAAAAGTTGAGCATACAACAGAAGTACGCCAGCCAAACTGGTTACAAAGTAAGATTCATTGATCAAAACCCACTTTTAGGGCGCCTGGGTGGCTCAGTGGGTTAAGCCTCTGTCTTTGGCTCGGGTCATGATCTCACGGTCCTGGGATCGAGCCCCTCATCGGGCTCTCTGTTCAGTGGGGAGTCTGCTTCCCTCTCCTACTCTGCCTGCCTCTCTGCCTACTTGTGACCTCTCTCTCTGTGTCAAATAAATAAATCAAATCTTAAAAAAAACCCACCCACTTTTAAATTCACTCTTCTGGGGCACCTGGGTGGCTCAGTTCATTAAGCACCTGCCTTCAGCTCAGGTCATGATCTCAAGGTCCTGGGATCAAGCCCCACATCAGGCTCCCTGCTCAGTGGGGAGTCTGCTTCTCACTCTCCCTCTGCCCCTCCCCCTGCTTCTGCTTGCTCTCTCTGTCTCTCTCAAATAAATAAGTAAAATCTTTAAACTAACTCTCCTTAGGAGAAAGCCACATTAAAGGCAGGCTGCCAGTCCCAGTGCTGCTGGTTCTGGGGAGCACACATCACATCTCTACACATTCCGATAGCTCTCCTATGCTCAGCTCAATCTAACCACTGGCCTTGTTGACCATCGTCAGTGAACATCCCACAGGCATCACAAACAGAACGAGCCCCAACAGACTCAAGATGTGCTCCCTGGAACTGTTCCTCTTCCAGTATCCCCTATCCCTGGAATGGCACTTCCAGCCACCCAGAATCGGTGGGGTTATCCTTGATTCCTCCTTTTCCCTCAAAAGTCTAGATACACCACTACCCAACACCATACACAAAAATTAACACAAAAGGGATTAAACATTTGAATGTAAAACCTGAAACTATAGAACTTCTAGAAAAAAACATAGGTGGTAAGCTCCCTGACATGGTCTTGGCCATAATTTTTTGGATTTGACACTGAAAGCAAAGGAAACAAAAGCGAAAATAAACAAGTGGGACTATATCAAACTAAAAAAATTCCTGCACAGCGAAGGAAACCATCAACAAAATGAAAAGGCAACCCACAGAAAGGGAGAAAATCACATATCTGATAAGGGGTTAATATCCAGGAGATATGAACAGCTCATACAACTTAATAGCAAAAACTCCAAACCATTCAATTAAAAACCAGGCAGAGGATCTGAATTGACATTTTCC
The DNA here is from genome assembly GCA_004024625.1 of Mellivora capensis. Lineage (NCBI taxonomy): Eukaryota > Metazoa > Chordata > Mammalia > Carnivora > Mustelidae > Mellivora > Mellivora capensis. The sequence goes on along the minus strand of PISX010000253.1, from coordinate 230,351 downwards.
AAAGAAGACATCCTAATGGCCAACAGGTACATGAAAAGATGCTCAACATCCCTAATCATGAGAGAAATGCAAATCAAAGCCACAATGAGATACCACCTGTTAGAATGCCTATTATCAAAAAGACACAAAATAGCAAGTGTTGGGGAGGATGTGGAGAAAAGGGAACCCTTGTGCACTGTTGGTGGGAATGGAAATTGGTGTAAATTGGAAAACGGTATGGAGGTTCCTCAAAAACTTAAAAATAAAACTACCATTTGATCCAGCAGTTCCACTTCTGGGTATCTGTCCAAAGAAAATAAAAACACTGACTCGAAAAAACACACACATTCAGCATTATTTACAATAGCCAAGGCCTGGAAACAACTCCAGTGTCCACGGATGGATGAATGGATAAAGAAACTGTAGTGCATATATACAACAGGATACTATTTAGTCACAAAAAAAGGGGGAATCTTGCCATCTGTGACAACATGAATGGATCTAGATGGTATTATGCTAAGTGAAATAAGTCAAAGACAAATACCATGTGATCTCACTCATGGAATATTAAAAAAAAACAAAAAACACCCAAACTCATAGGTACAGAGAGCAGATTGGTGGTTGCCAGAGGCAAGGGTTAGGGATAGGCAAAATGGATCAAGAGAGTCAAAAGGTACAAACTTCCAGTTACAAAATATAAGTCGTGGGGATGTAAGGTATAGCATGATAGCATGGGGACCATAGTTAATAATACTGAATTGCATATCTGACTGTTGCTAGAATAAATCTTGAAAATTCCCAACTCAAGAAAACAATCTGTAATTACATAGGGCGATGGATATTGACCAAACTAACTGTGGTAATCATTTCAGAATACACGCAAATGTCATTATGTTGCATATCTAAAACTTAAATATAATGTTGTACATCAATTATACCTCAATTAAAAACAATTTTAAAAAGCTTAAGAAGTCTATGTATTTACTTCGGATGAGTATCACCTCTCACATCTCAACTACTCTGAGAGCCTCCTAATGTATGTCCTCAAATAAACCCTTGCCTATTTCCTAGGCATTTTGTAATATTGTGTCAGAGTGACTAAAAAAAAAAAAAAAAAAAAAAAGCACAGGGGTACCTGAGTGGCTCAGTGAGTTAAGCATCTGCCTTCAGCTCAGGTTGTGATCTCAGGGTCCTGGGATTGAGCCCCATGTCAGGTTCCCTGGTCAGCAGGGAATCTGCTTCTCCCTCTCCCCGCCCCCTCCCCCGCTCGTGCTCTGTCTAATAAATACAATCTTTGGGGGGGAAAAAAAAAGTGCAAACCTAAATCCACTATTTCCGTGATCAGAACTCCTCGGCGCTACCTCTTCCTAGCACTCACACTCCTATAGTCATCTCCTCCAGTACTCATCACTTGTCCCTTTCACATCTGTTGCCCACACAGGACTTTGGGCTCCAGCCTGGTTTCTGGTTCACTGTGGGCGCTCTGCAAATCCTTGTGCAGTGACTCACCGGGTCCTTGTGTGCAAGGAGGGGGCTGCTGGGGCATCCTCCTGGCAGGACTTCCTTTGCCTTGGCATTTACCCTACTTGAGCCAGAGCCCACAGTTGTGAAGCCTTGTTCAAGATTTAGCGGTTAAGAGTCTCACTGCCAGCCAACCACAGAATTACCCTGGACTTGGGATCTGGACTGCCTACTTGGTACCCACTATCTGCCGACTGATCTTCTCAGTCAGTGCTGCCCAAACTGTTTTCATGGAGAGAAGGATGTTTGTATGTGGCCGATGCTGCCGCTTGAAGCCAGGAGCAACCAGCTGGGGCTCTGGCAGCCCCAAGGGCTGAGCTGGTCAGTATCTTTACATAACTATAGCCTACTTTTGACACGCTGGTTGGGATGTTCTACTTTAGACTTAGCATCCCCGCTAGAATTATTCATTCATTCTGCCCATAAACATTTACTGAATGGCTACGCTACTACGAGCAGTAATAGTGAACAGTGCTGTAAAGGAACAGTGTACTGGGTGTTTTATACATAGTAACTCATTTAATCCTCACAAAACGATCCAGTAATTAAATACTGTGATTATCCTCATTTTATATTTGAGGGAACTGAAGCCCAAGATACTAACTTGGCTCAAGGTTGTACAGCTAGTAAGTGCAAGAGGAGGATTTTGAATCCAGGCCATCTGGCTCCAGAGTATGTTCTTAATACTTTTTATTATTATTATTATTATTATTATGCGGCCTAGTACATTTTTAGCTAAAGCCACCTGAAAACACTATTGATGCAAGCTTATGCATTTTTCTGACAAGAAGGGAGTTTAAAGATTGCATGAATGTCTTACAGGGATTAAAGGTAAAGGACCACTGCTCTAGATGGGAATTCTGGCAACTGACCCATTTTATACTGTCTACTAGGATCCTGGCAGTGATCCCAACCTTGCTGAGAGCCCCGATAACCACAAGTTCTGGTCCTGGTCTCTCTTGGTCTGCTCCATGACCCTCAACTTTCAGAGTCTTAAGCAGGGAGAGAAATTCTTTTGGTAACCTGTTTCTGTTAACAGCATTGTCAGAGTAAGGACACACATGAGACCCAGGTCTGAAAACAAAGCCAATTATAGGTTGAAACAGGATTACAAAATGGCCTCAAATCTTTACAGCTGGCTCCTGTAGCAACGGCTGGTTTAATTGAGCACATCTGTACTCTACTGGGACTTTCTGAGGAAAATCCATGGCACGATTACCAACACGGGTTCTGGGGTCAGACAGCCTGGCTTTATCCCAGGCTCTACCTCTCTGAAGCTGTGTACCCTTGGGCAAGTCACTGAACCTCTCTGAGTTTCAGATGCCACTTATTAAAAAAAAAAAAATGGGGCTACTAACAGCACCTTCTCCACAGGTTGCTGTAAGGGTTAAATAAGGTCACATATGTCAGCATTTAGCAGTGCTGGCACATAAGAAGTACCCTAGAAAAACTGGCTCTGAGGAGCAGGGATGCAAGAGGAACGGAAAGGGAAGTGCTTTCGAAGTGACAGGCATTTCTAAAAAGTAGCTAAAGAGTGACAAGGCCGTAGACTAGAAGTCTGCAGAAATGGCTTCTAATCTCAATTCTATCTCCTGCAACCGCCTCCTGAGCCATAGGCTCAGGACGTGAAGCGCTGCCCTGGAAGTCCCTAAAATCCTTCTCACTGCTCGTGCTAATTATATTTACCACAGACACAGCCCTGAAGAGTGCCAGTCACTGTTCAAAGTGCTTTATCTATATTAACTCTTTTAATCTTAAAAATAACCCTATGAAGAAATTAGATCCATTATTCTCACTTTACGGATGAGGTGACTGTAGCTTAGAGGCAGTCATTTATTCCAAGGTCCCACAGCCAGGGAAGGGCGGAAGCCAGGATTCCAAGCCAGGCTGGCCGGCCCGGGCCCGTCCCTCTCAATACACAGTGCATTTCTTCCTTCTGCCAATCCAGGCTGACACAAAACACTTGACTACTGATTGTTTAACTTTGCTGTCATCCACCGTAACTGAAACCCAGTCCTCCTGGACCTGACCACAATGGAAAGAAGGAAGAGCTGGAAGCCACATTTCCCAAAATAAGGCTTCTTACACTCTAAGAAAACAAATCTCCACTCCCTTTACATGTCCTCATGTCCAGGCTCATGTCCAGGCTAAATGTTCCATTTTCCTCCCTAAGCCCATAATATAAGCCTTTATAAGTGGTCCACTCTGGCTCTCCAGCCCTTCCTGATCTCTGTGCTGCCTTCCACCAGAGACTGACCACAGGTGGGGAGAAGGCGCTCCGTGGCTGCTAGGCGTGTACGCGTGTCTGATGGCCATGTTTCTCCCTTTCCTTTGTGGAATGATGCTTTCCTCAGAATCCTTCTGTGTTGCTACTAAACTAGCAACAGTGATACTGGCAGAGCCAAAGAGAGGCCTGTCACTGCCTCAGGACAGCTGTGACTGCGCATTTCCTGCCCGCACTTGACATTTCAGATTCATAACTCTGGTGGCCTTCGGAGCAAGGAGGGAGAGGGAGCAGGGGCAGCTGCTCTGTTTCTCCTTGTAGGGCAAAAGATTTGTCAGCTCCCCAGTGACCTAAGCTGGGTGTAAGGGAGAGAGAGATGGGGGATGGTGGGGGGGATGGGAGAGAAGAGCCATGACAATGGGTAGGGATGAATAGGGAGTACTCTGGACTCTTCCAGAACTTGCAGCCCGCTTCTCTGTTGCATTTTAAAATGAACTTAATCTATTGTTGGCTCTGATGCAGGGAAGAGCCCTATGGCTTCATAATACATATATGTCTCCTAATGTAAAAACGTAAATTATCATTTATCGGGGAGAGAGAACATTTAGAAAAGCTTTTTGGATACTTTGGATCTTTAGGTCTTTCTATGAAACAAGATGTGCTTCAATTGTCTCCTCAAATCAGAAAGATAAGGGCCACGAAAGACAGAAAATTAGATGGCAGCCATAAATTTGTGTTTCTTCACTTTGGCACGGTTCAGATCTCATCTGACCCACACCAGAGCTAGGCTGTCTTGACTACAGGCACCTGTTCACTCTTCCATCATTTTCTACTAGTCCCAACTCCTCAGACATTTGGAATAAGGCTTTCTGTGTCCTGCTTCAGCCAGCCCAGAGGATAACTGTATTCAGAAGCGAAAAGAAAAGAAAAAAGAAAAGAAAGGGAGGGAGAGAGAAAGAAAGGAAGGAAGGAAGGAAGGAATAAAAAGAAAAATAAATCAAAACATTTGCTTGGAAAGAGAAGAATGTTCAGCTTTGGTGGGAGGGGAGGCAAGGAAGACTTAATTTTCACTCAGAAAACTCGTCATTTGGAAATAAACAAAACTGCTCAGAGAGGACAAAGTGACATTAGGTTAGGAGAGACAGAGGCTGAGCAAGTCAAGCGGCAAACAAATGAGAGCCAGATTTGGAAGAGCTGTAGTAAAATGATTCAATATTTGTTATTCTAGAAAAAGACTTCGGGACGCCTGGGTGGCTCAGTTGGTTAAGCGGCTGCCTTCGGCTCACGTCATGATCCCAGCGTCCTGGGATCGAGTCCCACATCGGGCTCCTTGCTCGGCAGGGAGCCTCCTTCTCCCTCTGCCTCTGCCTGCCATTCTGTCTGCCTGTGCTCGCTCGCTCTCTGACAAATAAATAAATAAAATCTTAAAAAAAAAAAAGAAAAAGAAAAAGACTTCAATGCACACACAAAACCCCTAATGAAACAGGCTTGGTTCTGTGGGTTTCCAAACAGTAAAGAGAAAACAGGAAATTAGTAACAGAAACTTGCATTAACATAAGACACATTTAAAACATCAGCTAAACATCTCTTTGCAAAAAAGGCACACTGATTTTAAAAGCCCAGATCACTTTTTAGTATGGTTCCTATTTGGCTACTACAATTTTTTAGATTTGAATTAGTCACAGAAAAGAGAATAATTAGGCAAAGTGGATTATTTTTAGTTCCATAAGGGCAATAAAAATGTAGACCCTTTTACTGAGGAACAGAATTCATTTAAACTAAAATAGGTAACTTAAAAACCTAATTTTTAGGGACGCCTGGGTGGCTCAGTTGGTTGGGCGGCTGCCTTCGGCTCAGGTCATGATCCCGGCGTCCTGGGATCGAGTCCCACATCGGGCTCCTTGCTCAGTGGGGAGCCTGCTTCTCCCTCTGACTCTGCCTGCCACTCTGTGTGCCTGTGCTCGCTCGCTCTCTCTCCCTCTCTCTGACAAATAAATTAAAACAAAACAAAACAAAAAACCTAATTTTTAGTCATAAGTCTAGGGTGAGTTTTAACACCTTAGTTTATAAACCACCAAACATAGAATCATGGCTGAGTTTCAAATCCACCTTTATTTACTCCATGGAAAGAAAAATCTAGAATAAAGTCTTTTTGGAAAGGTGAACCTAAGGGTGTCCTCTACTGCAATACACAAATTAATACAGAGATTATCAAGTTACATCTGACTTGTTTCTGGGGTCACTGCTGGCTTGGAAAGGGCTATTTTCTTTTTAAAGATGTTATTATTTCTTTGACAGAGAAAGGGAGAGTACACAAGCAGGCGGAGTGGCAGGCAGAGGGAGAGGGAGAAGCAGGCTCCCTGTTGAGCAGAAATCCCAGGACCCAAGACAGACGCTTAACTGACTGAGCCACCCAGGCATCCATGGAAGGGCTATTTGAAAATGAAACCTGCCATCAGCCATCAGGAGGGACTGGATCATCATACTCATTTAGAAGCATCACATTACTTAAAAACATCATCTCAGGACTAAAAGGTTAAATTTTTTCCATCAATTCATCAAAATGGAACAATATCCAAATCTCAGCTAGGAAGAAGAGATAGTTTTTGCTTTTGAAGCAAATGAAAATCAAGTCAAAAGAAGAGTTAGGGGACGCCTGGGTAGCTCAGTTGGTTGAGCAGCTGCCTTCGGCTCAGGTCATGATCCCAGCGTCCTGGAATCGAGTCCCGCGTCAGGCTCCTTGCTCAGCAGGGAGCCTGCTTCTCCCTCTGACTCTGCCTGCCACTCTGCCTGCCTGTGCTCGCTCTCTCTCTGACAAATAAATAAATAAAATCTTAAAAAAAAAAAAAAGAAGAAGAGTTAGGTTTAAAAAAATCAATATTAGGGGAAAATATTAAAGAAAATATGAGACATGATATTAAAAACACATGCAACTTAAATGTACACTTAAAAATGGTTAAGACGGTCAATTTTATGCTACGTACATTGTGCCACAATAAAAAAAACTGGGTGGAAAAAAACCACACACAGACACATACAAACTTCCAAGAACAGTATCAAATTCCCACTGGAATAAGATTAGAGTATGAAGGGGCGCCTGGGTGGCTCAGTGGGTTAAGCCACTGCCTTTGGCTCAGGGTCCTGGGATCGAGCCCCGCATCGGGCTCTCTGCTCAGCGGGAAGCCTGCCTCCCCACCCTCTCTGCCTGGCTCTCTGTCTACTTGTGATCTCCCTTTCTGTCAAATAAATAAATAAAATTAAAAAAAAAAAAAGATTAGAGTATGAATTCATGCAGGGAAAAACACTAGTAGTAAATAAATAATACAAAAAAGGTGCACTCTCATTAATAATTAAAGTACAAGAAAGAATAATTATGGTGGTATTATACTTATCCCATTACCATAAATCAAAGGAAAAGTATTAACATCCAACAGACAATGAGATACCACCACACACCTATCATAATAGCCCAAATCCAAAACAGTGGTAACACCATATGCTGGCAAGGATGTGGAGGAACGGGAACTTTCATTCATTACTGGTGGGGATACAAAATGGTACTGCGGAAGGCAGTTTGGCAGGTCCCTACAAAATCAAACAGTCTTACCAAATGATCCAGGGTTCCTACTTTTAAATGGGTTGACAACTTACACCCACAGAAAACCTGCACATGGATGTCTATAGCAGTCTATTCATCATTGCCAAAAGCTGGAAGCAACGGAGATGTCCTTGAATAAACAAACTGGGATACACCCAGACAATGGAATATTTTCCGGTGATAAAAAAGAAATGAGCTATTAAGTCACGAAAAGACATGGAGGAAACTTACATGCATTTTGCTAAGTGGAAGAAGCCCATCTGAAAAGGCTATACACAGTATGGTTCCAACTATATGACTTTGGGAAAAGGCAAAACTAGAGAGATACGAATAATATCAGTGGTTGCCATGGGGTGTGGCGGGTGGGAGAGGAGGGATGTGCAGATGGAGTGCAGGGCATTTTTAGGTGAGTGGAGCGGTTCCATAATGCTGGACATATACCTGACATTATGTATTTGTCAAATCCCATAGAATAGACGCACAAAGAGTGAACCATAATGTAAACTATGAACTTTGGTTACTAATAATGCATCAATATTAGTTCATCAATTGTAGCAAATATACCACACCAATGTAAGATGTTATTGATAGGGAAAACCAGGAACTGGGGCATAAAGGGGGGTAAATAAGAACTCTCTGTATATTCTTTTCTTTTCTTTTTTTAAAAAAGATTTTATTTATTTATTTATTTATCAGTCAGTCAGAGAGAGAAAGAAAGAGTGCACAAACAGGGGGAACAGCAGGCCGAGGGAGAAGCAGGGTCTCCGCTGAGCAAGGAGCCTGATGCAGGACTTCATCCCAGGACCCTGGGATCATGACCTGTGCTGAAGGCAGATGCCTAACCGACTGAGCCACCCAAGCACCTCTCTCTCTCTCTCTCTCTCTTTTTTTTTTAAAGATTTTACTTGAGAAAAAATGAACCAGAGCATGCGCTGGAGGAGGGGCAGAGAGAGAGGAAGAGGGAGAAGCAAACTGTCCACTGAGCAGGGAGCCCAAAGCAGAGTTTGATCCCAGGATCCCGGAATCATGACCAAAGGCAGACATTTAACCTGAGCCACCCAGGCGCCCCAGGAACTCTCTGCATTTTCTATTCAATTTTTCTATAAGCCTACAAATGCTCTAAGAAATAAAGTCTGTTATTAAAAAAAAAAAATCCAATCATCAATGTTAGTGAAGCCAGGAGGCAGGCACAAATGGGCATTGCAGACAGCACTAGAGACTGCTCCAGGCTTTCCAGAGGACAGACATGAATGCTTAACCCCACCGGGGAAGGCTCAGGATCTGAGATCTAAGAACCTTGTCTTCATAATTCATTCTACAAAAAAAATACACAGAAAACAGAGCTACTTGCACCGGGTGCTTGTTTAAGCCTTTCGGACAAGAACCATGAAGCCCATCCGGATGAATGGAGGAAAGTGAACAAACAAACATTAAATGAAACAAGACATAAGGTTCAACACTCATCCAGTTTCAACTTGCGGACATCTTAACTCCAAGTGAGGTCAAGAGAGAGTCTAAAAAGAGAAGAGCAGGTGCGCTAAAAGGAAGAGGTATAACCTTTAAAAAAGATAAAGTCGCTGAAATGAAAAGAAACCAGCATGGAGCTGAGAGGTACTTCTCCAGTGGACACTAAATGCATTTGCCTGGTTATCAGCTCCTCCCTCTTGGGTCTCCCTTTATTCCCCCTGCAGCCCTCCCATCACTAGCTGCATCTCGTCCCTGCCAAGTCCTGCAGAAAAAGACATCTATTTCTCCTTTAATTCATGCTAGTCTAAGGACTGAGGTAGGGAACTCCTTCCTCTAGGACTTTCCTTTCTCCTAACCACCGGAGGTCTGGCAGTTATTTTCACACGCGGTATTCTTCAAACTGGGCTGTGTTTGGCTTTGCATGTCTTGTGGAATAAAATGTCAAAGTGGAACACCATTCAGTATGCTATGCCGATCTGTAGGTGATCTGTATATATTTTTTAAGATTTTATTTATTTATTTGACAGAAAGCGAGAGAGCATAAGCAGGAGAGCAGCAGAGGGAAAGGGAGAAAAAGAAGCAGGCTTCCCACTGAGCAGGGAGCCCAATGCAGTGCTCGATCCGAGGACCCTGGGATCATGACCTGAGCCAAAGGCAGATGCTTAACAGACTGAGCCACCCAGGCACCCTGGTGATCTGTTTCTTTTTAACTCAGAGCAATGTCTATGAGACTGTGGGGGAAACACACAGAGCCTTCTATTGCTGGGGGAGTATAGAGTGGTATGAGCTCTAATGAGGGCAATTTAGCAGTATGGATCAAAAGTATAAATGTACCTACCATCTGATCTAGCAATTTCATGTCTAGTCTGCAGGAAGACATACATATGTGGAAAATGGCACGGGTCTAAGGTGAGTCATGGCACCCCTGTACGTAGTAATAGCAAAAACATTAAAAGCAGCATAAGGGTCTGTCGGTATGGAACTCCTATACAATGCAAACATAGGTAAATGAGGAAGGTCCTCACATATTGACATGCAAAGATCTCTAAAACATATTACAGAAAAAAATGGGAAGGTATAAAACAGTGCCTTCTGTAGGTAGTCTGTGGCAAGACGGTGGAGAAATGACTGTCTAGGGTTGCCAGCAGGATAACTAGTGAAGGGGGAATAGCAATGCAAGGCTGACTTTTCACTGAACTCGGGCCTTGGGAATGTATTATCTATGTTAAAGAAACAAATACAAATACATGAATAAAAGAGGAAAGTCTGAGAGCATGCCTTGCACTCCTTTTGTTGGCTGTAACAATATTCGATTCTCCGTTCATGAGGCATGGCTAGTCCAATGCTGACAGCATGGATTTGAGGTTATAGGTTTATAGCAAACCCACATCTGACAACTGAGTTTGACAATTCGTGGACAATATGGAAAGGTGATCAAGCTGAGCAGGAGGCAACAGCAAACCTGCTGGGACCTGAGAACTTGCTGCTCTAGGTCACAAGGGTGGAGGGGTTGGTCCGGCTGAGTGATGGCCAAGCAGAGGCTGCCTTTCTCCCTCCCTGTTTCTGCGGCCTCAGACAGGAATTCCTAGGTTGAGAGGATGATATTCTCAGACAGAGAGAACTCTGATCTCAGGGACATCCTCCACATCTAAGCCTCAGGTCAGTTCTACAATCTCATGGAGTCCCCATTTCCTTGGTTCTTATAGTAACTGCATGGGTGTCATGCTTCACCAACTATCCCACAGCAGCGGGGACATCAATAAATGCAGTGAGAAACAGTACAAAGCTAGCAAGTTGTATCTGGGCTTCTCAGAGATGAACGATTTATTGAGGGCAAGCTTGGGGCGACCAGAAGTGCTCAGACTTCCAGCTGGGGCCAGTCTAATGTGCTGTGAGCTTTGAATATCACATCCAACAAACCAGATGTTTTTGATTCTGAGCTCGAAATGAGGAGCCTCAAGAGGCTGTGTGCTTCATACCAGCAAAACAGGGATAACTGCATAGGATCCGTGAGACCCTCACGTCCACACCCATTTCTCTACCTTGACTGGGAGCTGCCAGGGAAAGAGGCAGCTGAGGTTCTGTCAGTAGCTTAAGGCCACCGGTTAAAGACAACGGGTTTAGCTAAACTTGGTTTCACCTCAGTGGTTTTGTTTCACTCACCAGGACAAAATTTCCCCATTCCATTAAATGTAAGATGATGATTACATATCCACTCTAAACAAATTTTGTGGGTGATCTGTCAACAAAGATGGGCTGTATCCTGTACTCTTGTTGAGATGGTCAGAGACCCTCCTTACAATATAAACACTGAGATCTAAATGACACAAGGATAAACACGGCACAGCGACTGTGTTTCCAGATGCAGTGAGGGAGTCACTCTGAGACCGTATGTGACTTAAATACTGTATTTAAGTATTAAGTATCAAGCATGAATACTTAAATACAGTATTTAAGTATTATGAGTCCTTAAATCAGATTCTGCTGGGGGGGGAAATAACACACTCCTACATCCTGTTAGACTGCTTACAACTTACATTGCAGGAGAGCTTGCGTTTTGGCATAATCAGCACCTAACAAAGAATGTGTCCCCAGACACTAAAGGAATAATACCATTAGATCACATAGCTAACCGAGCTCTTTAGCTCAAATCTAAATCCTCAATCAGCTCTACTTAACTGTGATGAGCTCTAATGGCAACTCCTGAGACCAGATTTGAAGCCATCTACTACAGAATGAGGAGCTCCTGAAGATCCTAGCAGAGGAGTAAATGCTGAGTGAAAGAATGAAGGAGGGAAGAAACGTAGTCCCACCACCCCGGCTCTTCCCCAGCCCCAGCTAGGAGGACCACGTTTCCTCACTTGGGATAGCATCTTGCCTCATCTCTGACATCCACATTCACTTTTCTCCCAGACCCCGGTCAAGCACAGGCTTCCCCTCGCCAGTGTCACACCAGACCACCAGACTGGCCTGTTTCCTAGGCACTCAGCAGCAAAGCTGCACCGAGAAGCTAGCCTGTGGTGTTCCACGAGGGCTGGATGCATCTCCTCTGTCTGTACCCTCTGTGTCCAGCACTCACTGCATGTTACTTCAGTGAAAGAAGGAATCTTAACACCAACACTGCTACCTGGTATAGGGCTCAGCAGTTTTCAGAACGCTCTCAGATATACAGATACGTTATCTTGTTCACTCTGAGCACTAATCCATTGCCTCTCACAATGGGTGTGGGCTGAGAAAAGGGCTGTTTGCAGTCCAACGCAGTCCTTTTGCAGATGAAGATCTGGAGGCCAGAGCTGTGGGACGGAGTTCCAAAGGATCACCCAGCTGTCTGGGGGCACAGCCGGGCCTCTCATCTGAACTGCCAGCGTTCTTCCACTGTACTGCCCTGTCTCTTGCGCAGGAATAGCATTCTTTCAGCTCTTAGGTGAGCAGAAATTTACGCATGTCTCATAGACTTGTCTATCCCGCTGCTTATGCAACATCTCTGTGTCCCCAAACACCTGAAACTTAACACATTTGCAAGTGAACTCCTTAGCCACCCCTTCTCACACCCTGGCCCCTCCTCCAGGCCCCCCCTTTCAGTAAATGGTAACTCCATCCTTCAGTCGTTCAGGCCAAAAATGAAGGAACCAGTCTTGACTTCTCTATTTCTCACATGCCATATCCAATCCATCAGCAGATCCTGCTGGCTCCTCTTTCAAAACAGAACCAGAATCCAACCACTTCTCACTCTTCCACTGCTTTAACTTTGGGTCCAAGCCATCAGCAACCCTTGCCTGGACTCTTACAATAGCCTCCTAAGCAGCTTCCCTCCTCCTACTCTTGCCTTCTACAGGTTATTCTCACCAAAGCAGCCAGAATGATCCTGAATGTCAGATCATGTCACTTACCTATTTAGAGCCCTCCAATGGCTCCTCTCACAATAAACCCCTGACATGATCTGCCACCAACCCACTCCCACCCCTGCATCTCTTGCTGTTTCCCCTGTCTTACTCTACTGCAGCCAGACTGGCTGGCATCTTCGTGTTCCTCAAATATGAAATAGATGAGGCAGACTCCTCCTCTGGGGCCTTTGCACTTGCTGTTCCCTCTAACTGGAATGTATTTCCCCTAGATATATGCTTGACTCACCGCTTAACTTCTTACAGGTTTTCTACTCCAATGTTACCCTTTCAATGAGAACTTCCTTAACCAGCCTATTTAAAATTTAACACCCTGACTCCTGGTACTCTCTCCCTTCTCTGCTTAATTTTCCCAACATAGATTTTACTTGTTTATTTGTTTAGTATATGTCTCACCCCCATGGTGAGCTCCTTAAGTCCTGGAACTCTGTCTTATTCACTGCTCTATCTCTGGGTACTAGTAGATAGCCAACAAACATTTGTGGAAGGAATGAATGAATAAGAGAACGAATGAACACTCACCTCTTTAAGATCTCCCAGTAATCTGAAGGCCTTAGGCCAGAAGGGGAAGACCCTAGCTGAGCTCTGCTCTCTCCTTCACCTCCCACCCTCCACACGGCCTTACCTTCTCAGGTTCTGGGCAATGGGTGCTTGCTGCCAGCATGTTCCAATTTCTGGGTCACTGGAACAAAATTCTGCTGGGTGCTAATTTTTGTATTTAGCATCCTGCTATCTCACCAACACAAGAGGTCAGGGATAGGTTAGACTAAATATACTACTTAACCTAGATAATAGTACTGACTCAGTAACATTTGTGTTGAGGTGTTTTCCAAGGAACATTGCTAAGTTTGCACTTGTTCATCTACCTTTTTTTTTTTTAACTTCTATTATGGATTTCAAACATATGCAAAACTAGAAAGAATAGTGTAATGCGTCCCATGAACCTATTACCCAACTTCGACAACTGCCAACATTTTGCCAATCTGATTTCCCCTAGTCCCTGCTTGTCTTTGCAACCCCCAGTAAATATCTCACCTGGCTATTTTCTTGAGAACTGGTCTGTATATAATAGACCCTGGCCTTGTTACCATTGTGTCCTAGCAACTAGGGCAACCAATCCCTCTAGTCTTACCAAATATACAGTGAAAACGAGCACTCACGCCCATTCCCCCAGCCGACCAATGACTGAAAAAGGAAGTGTCTAAATTCCAGACTGTTTAAATCAAGGGACTTGCCCATTACTCTTCGGCAGCATCGGCAGCGATCTGGGGATAGGGGGTTGTTGTGGCTACAAAAAGAACACAGATGAGAAGTTTTTGTTTGTACCTGATGCAGAATTTCTGAGTGAGTTCATTCAACTCAGTATTTATGGTCTGCCTCATAATATAAGGGACCAGACTAAGATGCCAGAAAATGAAGAAACCCCAGCCTCTCTTCTCAAGGAGATCACGTGGGGCTGGGGAATGGGTGGGAAGTACACAAATAACTAAAATCCATGGCAGAATATGCTCTGTGCCCTAAAACAGATTAAGCAAGCCTAAGGCAAAATCTTCTTTCAAAAATCAATTTGTAGCTACCAGGACTTACCCCTTCCTTACTCTGAGGTCTGTCCTCTGCTATTATTTAGTGCTGTAACAGACAACAAGAACATTACTGGACACCTGGGAATTTGGTGACCCACAGAATAGACTTTGGGATGTAGATCTTTAATCTCACATTTTGCTATTCACCATCCAGTGTTGCGATGGGAGGGAATGGAAAGTCCTCCCAGAGTCTGGAAAACAATGGGGCTAATCTGGGGCACCTGGGTGGCTCAGTGGGTTAAGCCTCTGCCTTCGGCTCAGGTCATGATCTCAGGGTCCTGGGATCGAGCCCCGCATCGGGTTCTCTGCTCAGCGGGGAGTCTGCTTCCCCCCCACCCCCCGCCTGCCTCTCTGCCTACTTGTGATCTCTGTCAAATAAATACAATCTTAAAAAAAACCCAAAACACACAATGGAGCTAATTCAACACTGGCAGAAAGTAACACCCAAAGCATTCGACCCTGAGGGCATATACACCAAGCAGCTTCAGAAATGAAGAGGATCCTAGGAGTGTGTCAAGGGGACCAGGCTAGATCAATTCAGAAGGATTTCCAAGATCTCTCTCCTTGCTACCTAAAGGATGGTGATCTTGGTGATCTATGGTCAGAAGTTCCCAGAGAAGAGTGTAGTTCCTTGGACAAACCATAGAGGCCAATGAGGTTTGGCCCAACAGTGCTGTGTATAAAGGCAGGAGAACTGAGTGGCAGGGTCATTCATTGGAGCCCTGTAGTTACGTGCACAGAAGAGTGGGAAAAAGGACAGAGTTGGGATGATGGATGGCATTTATTTGCATCATAATCGATGTTACCAAAATTGGTGAGGTGAGGATGGCCAGGAGAAAATAGGGCTGGAAAAGGCACTATGAGAAGGGGCAGGGATGCAGGGAGAGGAAAAAGGGGGAAGATAATTCTGGTTTGAAAAGGTGCTCATTGATGACAAGGAGGAGGATGCCACAAGATCTGGGAATATGGGAGGCAGGATCCTTTAGGATACTGTGCAGAACATGAAGAGGAGGGATCTTAGAATGGGAGGGTGTACAGGTATGAAAGATGGGTTCACATTGGGATGGAAGGGGCTCATTTCATTGAAGCTGGGGGAAGGAAGTCACTAGATAAAGGGCTAATTCGATGAAGGTTCTAGGTAACAGAACTTGGCTGAGGATAGAAGGGTAGAAGTGAGGCAGCTAGATCACTGAGAAGAGACTGAAAATAGGAAATCATATGAGGAAAGACTACTGGGCCAGAGGGTTCAGAGTATCTGAACTCCTGGCAGGGAAGGGACTTAGCAGGATAAGCGGGTTTGGGATAAAGTGGCAGTGAGGTAACAGCCCCCTTTGGGGCAAGTGAGATCATGGAGTGAAGGCTGTGAGAGGATATGTGGACAAAAAATGAAGAGAGGTATTAAGGTGCGAGGGTCTCAGGGCACGTGGGGTGGAAAGTCACGAACATTGGGTTGAGGAATTCACTAAGCCATGGAGCAAAGGGTAACAGAAACCCTGGGCATCATGGAATGAGCTGATGTTGTGCTTAGGAATCATTAGAAAATAAGGAACAAGGGGCTCAGGGTGACCTGGAAAACTGCAGGTTTAGGGCAGAAGGTAGTGGAGCAAGTGGGTTTTGAAGACTGTGGGCTCAAATACTCGCTCTGCTACGTATCTGTTTCAGGTTCTTTATTTATTTGAAGCCAAACCAAACCTACAGAAATGCGAAATGGTGGCAGATATAGTAATAACCATCTCCTGGAGTTGTCGAAAGGTAAATTTAATTTATACATATAAAGCGTGCAACAGTAAGCGCTCAGCCAATCATAATTAAAGAGGGACGAAATAAACCGTCAGAGGAGGAGGACGCAGCAAAGATAAGAGAATGGGTATTCCAAGAGCTCAGGGGTAGAAAAGCAACGTAATGCATGGGCCTTGTCTTGTCTGTTGAATCCCTAGTACCCAGGACAGAGTAAGGCCCATAGAAGTTTCTCAGTTTGTATTTAAGGGTTCCCATGGGCCAGGCATGGTGCCAAATGCACCATCTCAGGCAAGATTATTACCCTCCCTTAGCAGAGTGGAGGCTGAGGGTTCAGACAGGTCTAAATGGTATGCCTGCCGTGCCGTAGCTGAAGAGCCAGAGTGAGATCAGAACCAGGTCTCTTATCACATCAATGCCCCTAGCTGAAGCGCTCTGCTATCCTGTTAACTGATAGGGCCTGGTCAAGGAAAAAAGGTACAGGCTATTAAGAGTGTAGGGGGTCATGGGAGTGAGGGAATATGGTTCACGAAGCAAGTGGACCCTGCGGTGAGGTGACTAGATATAAACTTCTAGCGAGGGTATAAAAATGATTGTAAACAACAAATACTATCTTGACTGAGAACTGCAGAATTTCACAGTTGGAAGGAAACTCTGAGATCGCTTAACCCAGCCTTATCACAGATGGCAAGCTGAGGCCCGGTGAGGAAGGGACTTGTCCCAGGTTTCCAAAGCACCATGGTGGCAGAGCTGGGACTTGAGTTCTGGAATCACACACTCGATCCAGAACTCTTTGATGCCTCCAACTACTGCTACTATTTCATATTCATCTTATATCTTCCTGGGCACCAGTGTGGTGCTAGGGGACTTCTAAGTCATGTGCTGATTGACACTGAGGGGCTGAGGGTGCGGAGAGGGAAGTCGGTGAGGGTGATTTTAGGATGAAGGAGGGAGCATGGAATGAGGATCATGAGGTTACAGGGCAAAGAAGGGATTATTAGATATTGAGGGTTATGTAGATGACTAGGTGGGAACTATTGGAGTAGGGCTTAAAGAGTTACCAGGAAAGGTTTGAAAGGAGTCGCCAAGTTTGTGGGCGAACACAGGATAGAACAGTGGGAGTTACCGGACCAATGGGGTCATTGAGAAGGTTGGGGGGGTCACCTAGGAGGGGAGTAGGGGTCTCGGGTCTTGAGTCACTGGACTAGAGCTGAGGGAGTCACTGGGTCGGTGGGTCCCTGGGCAGAGCTGGGGAAATTCCTGGGTTGGCAGAGTCAACGAATAAGAATTGAGGATTACCTGTAGAGGTTTTAGGGTCAGTGGGTGGGGTGTAGGGTCCCAGAGGTGGAGGCGGGCGTGGGGTTTGGGAGCCAGGGTGGGGTTTAGAAGTCATGGGGGAGGAGTCCCGGGGCGGAAAGAAGGGGCAGGGATGGGGGCCGGGGCCCCGGGTGGGGGAGGGGTCAGGTCGCCGTCTAGCCGCCCGGACGCTGGGCTAGGGCCGGAGGAGGGTGGGCACGCCGGGCTCGGGACCTTCCCGGGGCCCTGCGCCCGCCCGGCCTCCCACCTGGGCACGGTGGACCCACTCTTCCCGCAGCCACCAACCTGACAGCCCCCGAGGGCGACTCCGCCGACAGACCGCCATGCACCGGGCCCCGCCACCAGCGCCGGCCCCGCAACCCGCCTGCGCCATAGCCCGCCCGCCCGCGCGCAGCTTGCCTCGCGCGATATCCAGGTTCCAGGGCCGCCGCACTTTCCTCTCCTCGCGGCGCGCCTCTACCGGGCCCCGGAACCCGTATAGAAAATACAGGGCACGCTCCACCCCGCACCCCCCGTCGCCGCGGCAGCAGTCCTACTTATCCAGGTTCCCGGGCCCCTGGAGTCCAGGCGGCCGGGCCCTGAACCATGCCCCTCGGAGCCCCGCCCCGCCCTCCCCGGCCGGGTGACGTACGGCCCGCGAAGGCCGAGCGCCCAGGGAGGGCGTGATGACGTCACGACGCCCCGGTCAGGGCCTGGGCGCGGTAGGCGAGCCGGGTCGTCGCTATAGCAATGGGGAGCTGCCACCTGTCCCTCCGAGGGATTCGGTCCACCTGAGGCCTGAGGCGGCGGTGGCCGGGAGGAGCCCGAGGCCCCGAGGGCTCCGCGCCGTCCTGTCGGCTGCCTGCGGGCGAGAAGGGCGCTTCAGGAACCGGGAAGGACAGGAGAGTTAGGTTGTGAGGGAAGCCGTTCCCGCGGGTTCCACTGCCCGCACTGGGGATGCGGACCTTCTCCTTGGGGTTCAGAGCCCGGGGCTTCCTCCTGCTCCTAACCACCCCGGAGAGCTTTACTGTGCGCAGCAACCCCCGCCCCGCCCCCCCGCGGCACTGCCTAGATCTTCGAGCCATCCCTCTGAAGGAAGCAATTGCAGGTATTACTAGCTCCTTCTCGAAAAGGACGTCACTAAGGAGCCGTGAGGGACTTGCCTCTCTAGGGAGGGCGCCCTGACGGTCCTCGTGGGCTCTCACTCTCATTCCCCCGTCAGCCCCACCAGCAGCCTTAAAACCAGCTACTCCGCACTGTAGGCTCGCCTGGGGTGAACAAGACCAAACCCTTTTGCCTTTTCCCCTCTCCCAGGAGGGAGGGGCTACGATTGGGGAATTTGCAGAAATCCAAGGGAGTGAGCTTTTGGTAAAACGTTAAAAATAACTGAGAGGAGTTAGATAAGAAACTGGCAACGGTTGCTTCTTAGGAGAGGAACTGGGTGCCTGGAGGAATGGGGTGAGAAACTTTTCCCTTTCTGTGCTTTTCGACTTTTTTTTTCTTTGTATCCTCCCTCCCCTCACCCCAAAAATTTTAATTAAAAAAAAAAAAGAATTTTCAAAGGAAGTATTCTGATAAAATAGAAACATTTGCAAAGTACACGGTTTGGGACCTATGGTAGCTAACAATGCCATTGAGGGCACTGACAGCCTCCTACCTCCCCTGTCAGGAGAGCTTAACCAGAAAGCTCGATTTTCAAGTTGAGGCATCCCCTCTTGCCTATCTTATTTGTTTTGACACAACCTTTCCAGAGGTGGGACTGGAGTCAGAGTTCTCTTCAGGCTCTCTGCTTCAGTGGGTAGTGAGTGACAATGGATGGCCCATGCTTATGGTTAGTAAGTGAGCCTTTCTCTAACTCCTGGTATAGAAATAAACAGCCTGGCCACTGTGGTGCCCCTTCTGTTACTCTCTGGTGGAAGTTTGACGAGTTATTTCACATGCCTGTGGAGAGAATAAATAGTGTGTCCTGTAGCATAAACTCCTGGTTAGAAATAGAGCATGGAATAGAACTCGAGTTGTCCTAATTTGTCTCCCCACCACCTTTTTCCATAATAAAAAATACATTTGTCCTTTCTCACATTCCATGCAGATCCTAATCTGATTGGCTAATCACTTCCCCTATTACACAAAACGAACAAATGAACAAAAACTTCACTTCCCCTATTACACAAAACGAACAAAAGTGAACAAAACCTCTGGAAAATCAGTGTGTGACTTTGAAGTAATAAGATTTTGATGGTGTGTAATTTCAGGTACTCAGAACTAATTTGGAGGACCGAAGGTCATTTCTAGCAGCTTGTGTTCTGCCTTTGAGCCCCACCTTGACAATATACCATCATATAGGCCAGTGGTCTTTTTTTTGAAAATGTTATTTATTTATTTTCTTTAGAGAGATAGAGCGCACAAGTGAAGGAAGGGGCAGATGGAGGGGAACAAGCCAAATTCCCACTGAGCAGGGAGCTCAATGTGGGGCTCTATCCCAGGATCCTGGGATCATAATCTGATCTGGATGAAGGCAGACGCGAAATCACTAGTTAATAAGTGAGAAGTAGGAGAGAAGTCATGTTATCCCCTTGGCAGATATGGATATATGCTTGTGTTGAATTCTGATGTTTGGCTTTGGGGGACATTAAATAAGAATCGTGTTTAAAAATCAGAAATGACTCTCAATTAATTTTTTTAGGTTTCATGACAAGGTTTTTCTTACATATTTAATAAAAAAGAAAAGTATAGGGGCACCTGGGTGGTTCAGTGGGTTAAGCCTCTGCCTTCGGCTCAGGGCATGATCTCAAAGTCCTGGGATCGAGTTCCACATTGGGCTCTCTGATCAGCTGAGCGCCTGCTTCCCCCTCTCTCTCTGCCTGCCTCTCTGCCTACTTGTGATTTCTTTCTCTGTGTGTCAAATAAATAAAATCTTAAAAAAAGAAAAGAAAAGTATACTTGCTAGGAAATAATGGATTGAACCGCTAACAAGAAAATAGTAAACATTTTATAAGATGAAATAAGAGGACTGATTGTAATAGGAATATTTTTGTATGAATGGAAAAAACAACCCCTACCTCCTACTCCCCAGGTTTTTATATCCTGGATCATGGATGAAGATTCAGTGTAGGGGAGGGATATAACTTTCTTTTGTAAATTAGAACAAGGACTATTCTGAAAGAGGAGGTGGGATGGAGTGTGGGTAAGTATGGTAGCTAGTTCCCAAACGGATTCGTTTGAGGGAAGATTTCTAATAGAAGTTGAAGATCTGGAAACTTATTTCCTTAAAATGCTCCTCATATTGATTTCCTTGCCTACTACCTCTTGGAAGGTCTGCACATAGCCTTGGGAAGAATTCCTTGTAAAGTCTTCATGTGCCCTGTTTTAAAGACTGTTTGATATAAGCAGACTCAGCTGTACTGGCCCTGATTATACATTAATCAGGGACATTTTCACAAATGTCCTAGGAAGAAGGTGGAAGACTTGGTGTTTTGGAATAAAAGAGGGTTAAGAGATAAGTCAGAAAGAATGGCCCCAAGCTGGTGTAGTCATTATAGTCCTATATCCGTCCTTGGCTTTGCAGTTCTAGAAACGTGATTTTGTCCATTCACAGAAGTATTCATGTTTTGTCACACTAAATCAAACTTACAGGAAGTTAATATATAAAATGGAATGCCAGTGAGTGAGTTTATACTCATAGTCACCAGGTAGACTGGATTTTCTCTCCTGTTGGCAAATGTATGTGGAAGGATCAGTTGTAATCAGAATCTTACATACTCTGAGGAGTATGGGTCTTGGGTATGGCTATTGTTATCAAGCTGTGATAGCCTGATGCACAATGCAGGGCATATAACAGAAGCTCAGTAATTGAGAAATGAACGCACCTATCCTTTATAGATGCTAACAGGGAAGTTTAAGATTCTAGTAGGCCAACCTGGACTTATTTTTTGATCAGGTAGATTTTGCCTTGTTTCTCTTAAATTGCTATATCATATGGATATTAAATCTGATAAAATTTCATGTCAGGGAATTACATAATTGAAGCAAATTTTATCTGTCATCTCTGAGCCCAGGAATTGGGACTGTTCATTTGTAACAGACTGGAGATTGTGTTCCTGTGCCCTGTGGTAGTAATGGTCATAGTGGCTAAATGATGTTTCAGAATTCTTTTGGGTGGCCAAGAGTGTATTGCATAAAAAGAACAACCTTGGGTGACTCTCAGCATTGGTATTTTCCTAGAGTGGGACATCTTAATTAGGGAGTCTGTGACCTGGCTAGTATTGGGAACTGTTCTCTAGTGAGGAAAAATGATACCCTAAACTCCTCTTACTCCCTAGATACCTCTTAGGGGATAATTCTTGATACTGCCTTTAAAAATAGAGAGACAGGGACACCTGGGTGGCTTAGTCGGTTGAGCCACTGCCTTCTGCTCGGGTCATGATCCCAGAGTCCTGGGATCAAGTCCCGAATCTCCTTGCTCGGTGGGGAGCCTGCTTCTGTCTGCCTCTGCCTGCCCCTCTGCCTGCTTGTGCGCTCCCTCGCTCGCTCTCTCTCTCTGACAAATAAATAAATAAATAAATTCTTAAAAATAGAGAAACAAGCCTTTTTTTTTTTTTTTAAGATTTTATTTATTTATTTGACAGAGATTACAAGTAGGCAAGAGAGGCAGGCAGGGAGAAAGAGGAGGAAGCAGGCTCTCCGCGGGGCAGAGAGCCCAATGTGGGGCTCAGTCCCAGGACCCTGGGATCATGACCTGAGCCGAAAGCAGAGGCTTTAACCCACTGAGCCACCCAGGCGCCCAGAGACAAGCCTTTTCAAATTCCAAAATCATTAGGAATAAGATGGATAAATGAAAAAATTTTGTAAGTCCTATCTGGAAGCCAGAAGACACTTTGTTTCCTCAAAGTTTTTTCCAGCTCTAGAATAAACTATTGAGACAGAGGAATAGATGCCAGGCCAGGGAGTTTCATTTAGTATTTTAATAATAATAATAAAAAAAGACAATACAAAATCCAAACATTTCTTTTTACAGGTTCAGATAGTTTTTTTTTTTCCCCAAGTGCAAAATACTCTATGAACTGCATCATTTGCTGTTTATTGTTGATTGTGTAGGAGACACTTACTATATTGGCAGCAGTGGAAGGCAGATATAAATACAACATTTTGAGATTCTTTTTCTGCATTTAAAAAAAAAGCCTCCCACATGGTAATGATTATTCTCTGAAACTTCAGTTAACTCACACAGAAGAACAGATTTTTCAGTTTATCCAAACTGCTACAATGTGTTGTCTAGATAAGCTGATAACAGGATTGGAGGTTCTATTCTCTCTAATCATACATTTTCTTAAAGGGTTCCTAGTCCAAATAATGGCCCAAGGACAAGGTGTGCTATCTTTGAGACAGGTCCGATTTAAAGATAGCCTTGTGTTGTTTGCTTCCACTTTGTGCTTTAGAAAGAAGCCAAGCAGGTTAACATTATTTTCTGCTTATGGTCATTCATGTTTTGTCTCCCTCCCCCTAGTTTGAGCCTGTTACATTGAGATTAAGCAGCAAATAACAAGTTTGAATGCTCTATCATGTTTTCTGACAGTTTGAGAAATGACCTACCAATCCACTAGAGTCCCCTCAAACATGCCTATGGAGAACACTTCTCAGATGCAAAAAAATTTCCTTAGGGCTGGAGACCAGAGCTGTATTACTGACCTTGGATCAACACATCTGAGCCTCCATTACCTCAAAATAACCCAGTCCTCAGGAAGGCAGAGCAGTCACAGCTCAGTGTCTGCCTTTGGGGATTTATAGACCTGGGGTATAGCTCAAGTCCGGGCTCTGGTCAGTTCTCCTGACTGAGCGTTCCCTCAGGTGTAGGGAATGGACTTGGCCTAATAATACAGAAAGAGGGAGGCAGAGAAGTAAGAAGGGATTGCCATGTTGCTGAGGGTTTAAGTGCCTTTCTGATGTGCATCACTTGGTGCTGTCTTTACAGAAATGGCTTCCCATTCCCAGACTCAGATCAGGGCAGGTTTTGTACCAAGATAAATGAAACCTCACAGTACTGTGGCCCTGTGAACACCCCCATCCTGCAGAGAGGCCTCGGGACTGGTTCATGAAGCGTTTCCGTTTATTCTGTCTACTTATTTCCTTATACTGGTAAAAACCTTTTTTTTCTGTCTGGCCTGTAAAGGCCTAGAGAGTCCCTGAGTATTGACTCCTCATTCAGTCCACTTAACCCCTGGTTTGATGTCCCAGGACTAGCTTCCTCCATAGGTTCAGCAGTAGCTTTGTCTGGATTGTTACCTTGGATGACCTAAACTAAACTTGGTGGGCATTAGCAGTTCTTTACCTGCTCACCAAGATCTGTCTTGACATCAGTTAAGAAGCCTAGTGGTCTGTACTTTCCATTCTGTGGGAATCATTTGCAGTTTCCAGGAACCATGGAATAAGTTATTGGAGGAAATATGTTTATGGGGTGACGGGAAAGGAGGAGAGCAAGGAGAAGCCAGACCCTGAAGGCATAAATTGGGAAGTACTCTGCTTAGCTTTCTAAGAGAGATGCAGTGGTAGGGAGAGAATCAGAAAGTTGGTGGAGAATTAGTATGATCGGAGTGGATTAAAGCAGTTTTCAGGAATTTCCTGGGAAGTGTGGCTACTTCTATTAAATGACCATTTCTTGTATGGAAGCAGCCATTTTGTATCTTTATAGCAGGGCCCTCTTTGACTCAGAGAGACAAAGCCAGATACTCTACTGCCAAGGGCTGAGGTATTGGCTAAAGGCAGTGGGGGAGTTAGCTTTGACTTTGGCTGCCTACTGCCTAAGGCTATCTTTGGTGGATGAATGCTAATGATTAGGGAGTGAGGAGATGGCACAAGCTTCTTTATTTAGTGTCAGCTCTCCTGGGGGAGCAGTAACCTGGGATAGTCACTTAGAAATGAAACCTAGAAGTTAATTGGTAGCCTTCGATTGAACAAAACTACAGCTTTGGGGGAAGTAAAAGGAGCAAATGGAAAATACATTTATAGGCAGTAGTGGAATGAGGGTAGAATGTGTGCAGGATGTGGTCTTGGGCATGGACTTGATTCTTCCTTTTGAAAAGCAGTAGTGGAGGAAGCTAAGCTGAAGTCAACTCCCAGAGGGGATGGCAAACAGGTAGGGGTAGGCAGAGTGGCCAAGGTCAGGCAAACTTCATGCTTTGATAACTGTCTTATTCTTGGTTCCTTTAGCCTTGTTTGTGACCTCAGGCCCCTGAGTCAGCTCATCCCCAGGGCCTTTGTCCTGATCCTCTTCCATGTGTGCACCAGGGGAAAACAGGATGAAGGCAGGGAAAAGATGGAGGCTTTCCCTATTTGGGTGTGGAGAATCACTGACCAATTCCATTGGCCTCTACAATCATGAGGTCCATGTTGAATCCATAGAGAGGCATAGGGATGGCAGGATTGGTTTAGCAAACACAGGTCCCTCTCCTTCCTGCTCCATCAAGTCCCCAGAATTACTCTCCTACACATCAGGTGTCTATGAACTAAGATTTGGTTTCCCCCAGCTGAAGGCTCCAAAAGTCTGGATGACCACTGGTGGGGAAGCAGAGACAGATCAGATGCTCCAGCACTCAAGGTTCATGAGATCCAAAACCTTTTTCCTTCCACTTCAAACATACACTCTTTTCTCTTGGGCAGCTATAAATAGGTTTGTTCTAATAGAGGAAAAAACCAAAAACAAAAAAACAAAACCAGAAAACGAAACCCCTCCCTTTAGACAACATAGGAAGACTCAAAATGATTGCACTTATTAGCTGTGGACAGGGTGGGCAGAAGGCTTGCCAAGTGTGCACACATTTCTCTTGCTGCCCACAGCCTGGGGCCAGAGGTAGGTGGCTCTAGGTTGGCTGCAGAGCAGAGTCCTCTTTGGTGGAGCCCACAAGCCATCTGGGGCTACAAGGGAAAGACAACTTGGGGACAAGGCCCAGGCTGGCTTCTGATCAGCAGCCATGTTTCTTTAAGGACAACACTTAGCAAGGGGAGTAGGGCTCCCCCAGGGAGCACTCAGGTAGGGGTGAGGAGATGGCTGGGCCAGGACGACAAGTAAGAAAAGGGATTAGTGTTTGAGGCTGGCTTCCAATTGTTCTGGAGTCTAGTCCTTTAGATGATAGGTTTTCTTTCTTTCTTTCTTCTTTTTCTTTCTTTCTTTTTCTTTTTTTCTTTTTTCTTTCCTTTTTTTTTTTTTTTTTTTTTTTTTTTTTTTTTTTTTTTTTTTTTTTTTTTTTTTTTTTTTTTTTTTTTTTTTTTTTTTTTTTTTTTTTTTTTTTTTTGGTGATGCTTTAAAACCTGGTTTCTGTCCTGCAGAGCTATAGTCTTTCTGTTGGGGAGTGACAGCAGCACATTCAACATGGTAATGCCTGCTGCTTTTCCTCATTCAGCTGGTGTCCACTAGCCCAGTGGCATGGGCCTTGTGTAAGCCCTCATGAATTGGACCCCAAGCAGACATGTGGGGGAAGAAGGAAAGAAGCTGTATAGACAAGAAAGCCAGCTGTGTGGACAGGTAGGGCTTGAACCACGTACCCCAGAGGACCAGTGTTGGCATTAGGCCTATAAGTCAGGGACTTCTTTGGCAGATCCTGGGTTGTTAAAATCACCCTGGGGGGCACAACCAGGGGACATTTTGGCTCCTGACTAGCAAGGCACAACCCTATAAGAAGGGCAGAAGCCCTTCTTCCCCCTGCCCCATTCCCCACTAGACCCATTTCCTTCGTGGCCCTCTAGCACCCCTCCAGGCTGATGAGGCCATAGATGTGAGCTGGTGAAATGGTCAGTGTGGCTGGGAAGGGGAAGGGGACACTGTTCTTTCACCCCTCAGGGGCAATAGAGCCAGCATTTAATGGCTTTTCCAGGGAGCGTGTAGGAAAAGGGACCACAGTAAAGAGAGAGAGGAAGAAAGACAGAGGCAGAGAGAGACAGGAAAGGAAGCTGGAGAGACAGAAAGGAAGAGTGCTTGGTCTATAGTGATTTTTTTTTTCCTCCACAAAGAAAGAGAGGAGAGAGTTCTTCATCTGGGGGTGGGGGCTGCCGGCTCTGAGGGCTAAGGAGTCTGGGGGCTTTAAAACCTGGGTCTTGGGCTTAGGGGCACTATTTGTAGGGCCTCAGGAAACTGGAAACTTTGGAGCGGAGTAGCTTGATGAAGGATTTTGGCAGCATCTCCTTGTGCTTCTCTGTGTACTTGAAGTAGTTCTGGGGGTGGGCCAGCACCTCAAAGAAGGCCTTGATGAGCTTCTTATCCTGCAGAGGACGGCAGGCGGCAATGTCAGCCTCGGCATTGGGGGTGGGAAAGAGGGACACCAGCCTCAATTCAGAAGCAGCCCGTCTTGATGTTGAATAGGCATGCCCAGAGGTGAACTCTGGATTTCCATCCCCACCATCTGTTCTTCTTTTAGAATCCTACAACTCCATCACCGCAGCTCCATCCTTCCATTGCTCACACCCCAGTCCTTGGAGTCATCCTTGACTCCTCTCTCCCGCCCACAACCACAGCAAATCCTGTTGATTCTACCTTCAAAATATATCTGGGATCTGACCATTTCCCACAGCCTCCACAGCTACCGCCCTGTCCAGGCCACCACCATCTCTCACTTGGACAACTTGCAGTAGCCTCCTACCCTGCTTCCCTGCTCCCTGCGTCTGCCTATCCTCGTCCGTCTACAGACTTTTCTCCCCCACTGCAGCCAGAGTGACTTTTTCAGTTTTTAATTTGATCATGTCCTTTTTCTATTCAAAACGCTTCTCTGGTTTCTTTTTTCGCTCAGTAAAGCCCAGTCTCTTGCATGGCCCACAAGCTGAACGTGATCTGTACCCTGTTCTCTGTCCTCCAGTCCCCCTTGACTTTCTTACTCTGCTGAGTTCCCCTGGCCTTCTCAGGGTTCTCAAATATGCCACACCACCCCATGCTTCTTGGCTTGAAATGCTCCTTTCCTGATCTTCTAAGGGGTCGCCCTTTACTTCACTCGGGTCTCTTCTCAGAGGCCTTTCCTAACCATTCTGTCTGAAACAGCAACATGGTGTGTGGAGAGCCTACCAGGTGCCAGGCACTGTGCACAAAGACTCAGGTCTTCTGGCTTCTAGGCTAGTATGCATCCTATGGCATCAGCAGATTTTTAAAATAAGAGGCAGGGCCTCCGGCCCCTGGTCCCCACTACTTTATGTGTTGGAGTTCCATAGCACATCTGAAATAAGGGTTCAGATGTTTTTAAAACATGTTCAGAAAGCACTGCTGAAATGATTTTCTTTGTAGTCTGCAGGTTCTAGGAGATTTTTGTCATTGTGTCTCTTATTTTGACAATAATGCAAACATGACTTTAGTAATCATAAAGATAAAATTTGTCCTTGCATTGATAATTTATGAAGGATAACACTGTGGCTAGGACTGTAGCTTGCCAAGTAAGGCTTTCTCAAACTGGGATCCACAGACCCAGGGGAGTCTAGTTCATTCTTCAACGTAGGTAACATTTCTTTTCCTTTAAAACAGGTTTTGCTGAATTAACTCTGAGGCACGCTGTGCTAGATCTGCTCCTTTTCTGTGGAAACTGAGGAGGGAGGCAGGGAAGGGAGGGACCTAATGCGGAAGCATCTTTTTATACCTCACTTCCTCCCAATTTTTTTGGTACAAGCGGTCGGAGACATTTCATCTCCTCCTCTTCCCCCACAGTGTGAGGTAGTGTGAGGGACCCTGCAGTCAGATGGGCTTGGACGCACTGGGCAAGTTCTATAACCCTGTGCTTCAGTTTTCTTACAAGTAAAGTGGGAATCATGAAAGTACCTATTTCACAGAGCTCTTATGTATATCAAGTGAGAATACTCCTGTAAGCCCTCAGCCCACTGCCTGCACATTGCTACATGCTCATTAAAGGCTGGCTGCTCTTATTTCTGTGCACATTCACTTGCCTTTAAAATCTCCTGGTGGTTTTCAGAGGCGTAGAGCCGGCCGTCTCGAACAATGTCTTCTACTAGCTGCTCATAGTCCTCTGCAAAATCAACCACGGGGAATAGTTGACAGGTAGAAACTCTTCCTGCTCCCCCTGCTCCCTCCTAAGACTCATAAGCCTTGCCTTTCTCACCCACCTCCCTGGCATTCCTGCCCTTGCTCACCATCATAGGTAACATAGGGGATCTGGAAGCCACGAGCGCTGTTGGCCTCGCTCGTCTTAAAGTTGATCCAGAGCTTCCTGGAGCGGGCTGTGAAGGCAATGGGCCGCTCATAGGTCTGGCAGGTCTCATAGGTGGTAATGGAGGATGGTGAGGCTGGGAAGGCAAGCAGCAGGTCAGGAGAACAGCAGGGCAGGCTACCCAAGCCCTCGTGCAGGAGGGTGGTGGGGGCAAGGAGTCATGCTGACAGAGGCTCTCCCCCGTGCATGCACCTTCCCCACCCCAACACACACAGATCCTCTCCCACTGCCCTCTGCTTGTTCCACAACTCCTCTTTGATGCCCAGGCACTCGCAGAGTGTAAAAAATTTGACATTTAAATGAATGGAACAGCAAAAACGCTAGAACAGGAAAGTGACACGCGTAACACTATTGGAGTTCTAATCCCAATGCTGGCTTTCTTACCTCTGCTCTCCCCCAAAATTAGAGCTTTCCTTTGTTAGCCTCTCTCCTCCCAAGGCCTCCCTTCTCACTGCCCCAATTCTTCCTGTCCCCATCTTCTCTCTCTCTCTCTCCCTCCCAACCAGATTTGAACTGCCCTTCCCTGGCCCAGCTCTGCAGCCACCCACAGTTCTTTCTCATGACGAGGACGTCCCCACACTCATCCTCAGATGGCAGGAAGATCTCGGGTACCACGATAAGGATCTTGCGCTTGGGTGGGGGGTTGATGTTCCAGATGCACTCCACGCCAGCTGGATAGTTGCCTGGGTAGTTGGGGGACTCGATATAGCCAGTGAACTCACCCAGCTCCCCACCACACTGGCGATCTGTATCCAAACCCAGGTGCAAGAAAGAGAAGGGAAGTCAGTGGGGAAATGGGTTAGGGATGTTGAAGCGTTTTGAAGTGAAAATCAGACATGTGTAGGCAATTGCCTTTCTGGTTCATTGTCTCTTCTCCAAATTCTGGGTCCACCTTCCTTTCCCCACTCTTAGAACTTTCTCATCTCACTTCTCCTCTCTGTCTCCTCATTACCTGTGTCCAGGGAGAGGGTGCCAGAGGGCCCAGCCCAGAACTGGTATTGGGATGGAGTGGGTTGGGAGTGGGACTTTCCTGCCCACCCACTCCCTAGCCTTTCTCCCTATGGGTTTACTTATCCCACTCCCAACCTCTTCCCATGGCCATCATTCCCAGGCCTCTCTACCCCTTTTCCCATCGTCTGGCCTGCCACGTACTCTTGCACTGGGCCACACTGGTGGAGCCGTCAAAGTCAGTGCTTGTGTTTCCTGGACAGCGGGTGCAGAAGTTCTGACGGAAGTCGGGCTGATAGGAGCCCATGGCACAGCGGATACAGCGATGGATGCTGGTGTTGTAGTAGTGACCGGGGGAGCACTGGACTGCAGGCAAGGGGGGAAGACAGGAGTTAAGATGGCAGGCAAGTGGGAATTCAGGGACATGGGATGAGCAGGACGCATTCATTGTGGAGAAGCAGGAGACTGATGACACCAAAGTCCCTTCCAGGGTCCCAGCCTTTTCTAGTCATGCCAGAATTTAAGCCTAGGGAAAAAAAGACTTGACAGACTGGTCAGCTACTGTGCCAGTCCTTTTCTTTCAGGCACTGAACATCGTCCCAAATGCACACTCATTTGTAGTATTGAGGGGAATGTGCTACCAGTTCTCCAAAGCAGAGGAGTAAATGGGACTGTTATTTATTCCCTGATTCCTAGACTTGGGACCAGTGAGGGTCAGGACGCGTCCTCTGAGTAGGATGGTATGGCTGGTCGGGTAGCTGGGCCCTTCCCAGGCTGGGGAAGAAGGTGGGGCAACACACTTAGGTTGACTCTGAGGACTTGGAGAGTTTTTTGGAAGCAGTTCAAGTTGGGAAGTGTCCAAGTGACTAGCCCATTCACCTTTGGTGTCACAGTCTTGGAAGGAGATGGCCCCCTCATGCTTGGTGGTGAGGCCCCCACCACATGGGAAGCACAAGGTCCGTCCTGCTTCAGGTTGGTAGGTGCCGCGTGGACATGGCTGGCAGGGCTTGAACCCGTCTACGGAGTATTGGCCAGGCAAGCACTGACCTGCAATGAATCAAGGGCCCAGCTCTGATGGGGATGGTCCTCGTCATCCCCATAGGATTACCCGGTCTCAGGGGACAGAGGCACACAAACAGGACGCTGACGAGGAGAGTGGTCTGGAGCGTGGGCCTGCCCTTAGGAGATCCCGTGCCCGTGGGCGTCCCAGTGCCCACCCTACCCCGCTCTGTATTGTTTGTTCCCCTGGCACCTGCACACGTGGTGGCGTTGGTGGCTCCAAGAGGCCCGTGGGCATCACTCCCAGGGCAAAGGTCGCAGGAGAGCTGCCCTTCTCTCTCCTGGAAGGTGCCCGCTGGGCATGGCACACACTGCTCCGTCTGGCCGTGGTAATACGTTCCCTGCGGGCAGCTGACTGAGGGAGAGTCGGCCGCGCTAGCCACCCACCCCCCCCATTTCCCTCCACCCAGGCCTGGGATTCCCCCTCCTGCCCTCACCCCCGCACCCCCCTCCCCCTCCACCGATTCAAGGAGCATGGCTCTTTGTCTGGGAAGAGACAGAATCCTGCTTGAGAAGATCAGGGGCCAAAGCCATGTACAGGAGGGTTGGTGACCCCTCTAGATCTGATATCCCCCTAGATTTCAGCCTGGGACCAGGGAGAGGAGGATGATAGGCGGGAGGGTTTTGGCTGCCTCACAATCTGAGGTACAACTGAGGCCTTAAAGTGTCCTGCTCTGAGGCAGGCCCAAGTTGGGCCTTCCCCACTCCCCTGCTCCCCTTTTCCCCAGCAAGCTCCCTTACCACACTTAGCCCCAGTGCGGTGCTGCCCAGGCCTACAGGCCTCCACCAGCTCTGCTCGCTCCCCAGCTCCTGGGCCGGGCTTGTGCGCCAGTTCGTAATCAAGGCCTGCCAGGCGCAGCAGGAAGCGGTCCTGGTTGATGGACTTCCTAAGCATTTTCAGGGACCCTTTCAGCCGCCGTTCCATTCGCTGTCGGAGGCAGGGGAGTCCACAGGCAGCTGGTGGTAGATGATGGTGTGGGTCAGGGAAGGCAGAGAAAATGGCTGTGAGCAGGAGGGCAGGGAGCAAAGCTAGGAGCTAGGAGGGGCATGGTAAGAAACTAGCTCCTGGGCTTGGTGTTAGGCAGGGTCTGCCCTTGGTATAGGCACTGTCCCTTCCTTTCGCTGCTGAGACCCATGGTTTCCCCACCTCTGACCCCTTGCTTTCCACCCTCCTCCCAGCAGTGCCCCCAGTCCTACCTGTGGTTTCTTCGGCTCTGACCTCTGCCTCCAGTTCCAGGGTGAGCCGAGTGACTTCCTTGCCTGGAGGGGTCCGGGCCCGCCGGCCCTTGCCCTTCCGAGAGGAGTCACACTTGAGGTGGATGAAGGTGACCTGGCAGTCAGAGCAGGGGGCACCACCTGGGGAAGAGGACTTGTCAACCCCAGGGGCAGAAAAAGTACTGGCTCCCAGCTCTCACTGTTCCACCCCAACCCAGACAGACCTCACCAGACCTCCACAACTATTTCAGTTTGCTTTTAATGTAGCATACCAATTATTTGAATGGAGATATCCCAGGACTTCCTTGGGCCCTATGCCTACAAAGCCTCTTCCCCTGCTCTGTCCAGAGTTCAGGACGCCAGTCAGTTTTTGATCTCGCTAAGCAGAGGAGCTGAGGGGTGGGAAGGATGTGGTGGCCAGACAACCCGTTGGGGTGGGAGCCCCAGTCCAGACCTTGCCCCAGGATCCTGCTGGCCTCCTCCATTTTGCCTTTGTTTCGCAGATGCAGACGGCACTTGGCGTCCTTGATCTTGAAGGAGGCCCGCTGTTTAACCGACAGCACTGCAGCCTCTAGAGGGATGGTAGAAGCTCAGCACAGCCTGGGGACCCCGTGGGGGTGGGAACTGCTGTGGAGGGTATCGAGAAGCTGGGCAATAAGCCAGGGGCTTGGCTGGAGAAGGATTATGAAAGCCAGGGGGATCAGATGTTAGGGGCAGAGGGAGCGAGGCAGAAGGGCTGAAGAATGACAGAGCAAGGGAGGGGGCCCAAGAAAAAGTAAGACCAGGAGGATTAATGAAGAGAAGTAAGTAAGAGAGTAAGGTGGGAACAAGGCCTCTGGGCTGGTGCTCACCATGGCAGTGGTTGGAGTTTGTGCTGTTCCCGGTGGGGCCAGCTCGGGCTGGAGTGGCCCTCGGGCTGGGGGTGCCACAGCTCACCGTGAAGCCGTTCTCAGACTCTGAGAGAAGGGGGCTGTCACAGCTCTGACCTGCCCCCACCCCCAACACCTACTGGTTGGAGTAATGCAAGGGAAGCAGAAGAGCTCCCTGCACTTTCCTCCCTGCCAGCCTCATGTACCTGGCAAAAACCGGGCCCGGGAGGGGCAGGTCAGGGCACAGGTGTCCTTCTTGCCAGACCGGTTGCAGCTGAGCATGGCTTTCGAGGCACCAGGACTGCTTTGACATTTTACCGGCTCTAGGAAGGGGAGAGAGACCTGAGGAGGAGAGGGCCTTCCTCTCCCACCCTTCTCCATGATTTGCTAATTTGGAGGAAGAGAATTAGCTACCTGCAGAACTGTGACTGTAAACAGAGACCGATGAGGGGATTGATTCTTTAACAAAAACTTCATGTCTCTAACTCAAATGACTATTCTCCTCCCCTACGGCCTCACAGCTTCTTCAGCGTGGAAGGACCCCACTTCCAAGACCCCAATTTCCAACCTCGCCAGAGTGCAGTGCCATCTCTGGCCAGCAGAGGGCGTTGCCCACCTGTGCAATCTTTGCCGTTCCAGTGCAGCCGGCCCTGGCCGCTGGGACAGGTACACTGGTAGCTGCCGGGAGTGTTGATGCAGCCGAAGCGGCAACCTCCGCGGTTGACGCTGCACTCATCCACATCTGGGGGAAGGAGTAGGGAGACACCGACAATGGCAGGGCGGAGCAGGAGCCACAGAGCGGGCAGTGAGTGAGGACCTCTGCTTAGAGTTCCAGGCACTCTGAGATGACTACTGGCTTGAGAAAAGCTCTAGCCCAGGACCTCGCTCCCTTATCTCTGCCCCCAAAGAACAACTGACTGGGGAGGGGCCCAGCCGACAAGCTTTTTAAAGCTTTCCAGTCCTTCATACCACTGGAGCTGGAATTTGGAAGTTGAGGATGGGAGTTAAGAAGCAGCGACAGGTGGGAGATAGAAATTATGGAGGCAGAATGCTGTTCCTTGATCTTGTCTCCTAGTTGTGTCTTAATTTCTCCCAGGTCATACAATGGACACAGACATGGCACATGCCCCTAGGGACTGCCAGAGCCACAAAGCAACTCAGGACTTTGTTTAGCAGAAGGGTATGGAGGTGAGAGGGGCCCGGTGGTGGAGGGTCTGAATTTGCTGGCTTACCCCCACAGTGGGTGACGCCATACAGCAGGTAGCCGTGATGGCAGAGGCACTGGAAACTTCCCGGTGTGTTGACACATATGTGGTCACAGGTTCGATCAAAAGAACACTCGTCTATATCTGGAAAAACAGGGATGCAAGCCACTGAATCTGACCCTCCCTCATGGCCCAGCCCTAGAATCAGCGATTTAGCAGTGCCTACCCATCCCCTGTCCCCCCTCCGCTCGGAGTCAGGAACTGTGAGATCTGGTGCCCATGGATCAGGGCCACCATATGTGGTTAGGCAGGTCAGATCCTGCCAAGGATTTGAGTTAGGGAGAAATCCATCCCTCCTCCTTGCCAAGAGCAAGGCAGAGCTGGTCTGTCGAGAGGAAGGGGTACATTTGCTAATTTCAGCATGACACTGCTTATGGATACTCTCCACAGTATCCACTGACTTTCTCAGACTCTGGCGCTCTGGCCTCCTTGACGCGCACCTACCCCTAGAACCTCTCCCAAGGCTTTCCCCTTGGCCCATGTCTGCTCACCCTGGCAGTTCCTCTCATTGATGAGAAGCTTATAGCCCTTCTTGCAGCTGCATTCAAAGCTGCCCACTGTGTTGCGGCAAATGTGGTCACAGCCCCCATTGTTCAAGCGGCACTCGTCTATGTCTGGGGAAGCAGGACAAAGTAGAGAGAACCAAAGGTGATACCAAAGCCTGGGGACAACAAATAAGGAGATGACCTCCCTCCTCCCTCACAGAGACAAAGAAAAATCTAGCAGAGCCCTGGGCCTGCCATTCTGACTCCTCTCTCACTCTTTAGTCTCTGTTCTTCCCTGTTCATGGGATCTGTGGTCATAAGGAACACCTTTCCTGAGACTGAACCCTGTTAGAAAGGGGCAGATGGGAAGCAGAGTCAGCCCCTCAGGGAATTGCCTGGAGTAGGAAGTAGGTAGGCATTTGATTCAGGGGGCTAGTTTCTGCCCTTCATTCTGCGATGATGGCCCTTCTCCAAAAGGCTGGTGGATAAGGTTTATCCCTTGCTGTCCCCTACCCCTCCTGACCTGAGAGCCCTAGGTGATGGTGTGGGAGGTGGCACAGAGAGGTGGAGATTCAAAGGGGCAGCCCCTCAGAGAGGAGGAGCTAGGAGAGAGTCAGGCACCGGGACCTCCAGGAGAGCCAGTGAGGCTGGGTAGCTGCTGGGGGAGGGGTTGGGGCCAGGCAGGGGGCTGGATTGGGAGAGGTCTGGAGAGGCTCAGGCCTGAGGCGGCTTTCAGCACTAGGAAGGGAAGGGGGGCCTGTGAGCAGCTTCCTTCCTGAGGTCAAGTTCCCCAAGCTGGTGGCAGACAAGACCCAGGCTACTCACCCCTACTTGGGGGAGGGGGCAGAGAGGGCAGTCTTCCACTTTACTCTCAGCATACCTGTCAACAGTCCTTCTCGGCAGGAAACCTCTCAACTCTGGCTGTCTGACCTGCTGCCCCAGCCCTCCCTGTCTCCCTATCCTCTCTGCCAGCTGCTGGGCCAAAAGACACAAAGAAGGAGCCCAGTCCTCTTTCCAGTCCTCCTTGTGACCAGGGGACCACAGACCTGATGAATCATTATTTTCAGTAGGGCTACCCTCCCTTTTTCCTCCCCCACTCCACCGTTCTCCCAGACCGGGCTTAATAAAAGAAAGGAGAACAGGATGGGGAATGTGGGAAATTATACCATAGTAATAGTTAACACAAGACACTTACCATTTGTCAGGTACTGTTCTAAGTACTTTATATATAATTTATATTTAGCTGATCTAATCCTTACGACAAGCACCATTACTGTAGTGGAACTGAGGCACAGACACTAAGTAACTTGCCCAGGATTGCAGAGCTGGGGTCTGAACCCAGGTAGCCAGGCTCCAGCATCAGCACTCCCAACTGCCACCCTCTTCTCCCTCTGACCAGTGTAGCCTTTCCACTTGGAAAGGTCTGGGGAATGTGGGTTGAGAAGGTTATGGAACACATCTGTGACCTTGTACACACACAGTCAGGGCTCAAATATCCTTCTAGACCCAGGTACAAATGAGAATGGCATGTTCATTAAGCAAGAGGGTTAGGGACCCGTAGGGGGATAGGAATGAGAGTAAGGAAAACAATGTAGGATTGGGGCAGGGAGCACTGCTGGCCAGACTTTTGTGCCCCTTGAGCTGAGGTGGGAAAGGCAGACAAGAGATAAGCCTTAGGCATACCCTCAGTTCTTTATAATCAGGACAGCCTTGAGGAGCTCCTGTAATAGGTACTGTATCTCTGGTCCCAGCCTCAGCCCCTTGCCGCGATGCTCCTGTCCTCTGAGAGCCCTTACCTTTGCAGGTCTTCCTGTCCGGCTGTAGCATGAAGCCCACGGGGCAGCTGCAGTGGACGCCTGTGGCTGCATCGTGGCACTTACTGTCACAGCCCCCGTTGTTGACAGCACAGGTCTCTGTTTAGGAGGGAGGTGGGGGGTGGTAATTGCGTTACTGGCTTGGAGGAGTCCCAAACTCAAGGGGAGTAGAGAGCACAGAGGCGCGAGGGAAGGCCTCAGGCGCCTCCCTGTGCTTTCCAAGGAGCATTCAGTGGAGGCTCCCAGCCCCCTTCCTCCCCACCGCTCCCAGCCCCCATCCCCTCACAAGTGCAGCCAAGCAGTCCGCTTCCCTGCCCCCTACTTGATTGAAACAAGGTGGACAGCAGTGAGGCAGGTACAAGCCAGAGCTGTCAGGCAGGAATGTGCTGAGGGGGTGGAGGAGGTAGAGCGGGGAGGGTGCAGGGAGGGATGGGAGCTAAGGAAGGGCAGTTCTCGGCTGCCAGGGAACAAGAAGGGACACATAGGGGCCTCCTCCTTTTTTCCACCGACTATCTCTCTGGTGTCAGGGTGGGGTAGTTTTGGAAAGAGTGAGCCTGGTGATCCATCCCTAAGACAGCTGAGGGATGGTCACCAATTCATCTTTCTCTTCCTCCTCGCTCAGCTGTCTTAAAAAAAAATCCCAGTTCCAGGCCTGACCGCTCATCCTCAGAGGAGAGGCACATACTTGGTCATTTCCCAGCCCCTGTCCAGCTACCTCCAACTCCTCCCAAGCCCTCCTTTTAGTTCCAGATGGAGATAACTGGCTGTTCCATTTTTGTTTTCCTTTCTAATGAGGAGAGACTGCCTAGGTGAAAGAGGGGGACAAAAGGAGAAGAATCCAGTGGACAAGGCAGGGTATAAGAAGGTAGATGAGAGCCAGAGAACCTCAAAGCTAAGTCTCTTCTATTGCCCCTTCTTGAATGGTAAGTTCTCTCTTTGCTGTGGGGGGTCATAATAGGGGGAGTATGGATGGGTCACTCTCCCTATTTCCTGAATTCAGAGCAGGACATAAACAAGTTTAAACTGCAGCTCAGGAGAGTCAGGTAAACTCAGGGGAAAACCATCAGTTCAAATAGCACAAGGCCCTGACCCAGGGACTCTGGAGGAGGCGTGGGCCATCCTCTGAGGAGGCCCTAGATCTCTCCCTTTGGAGAGACAAAATCCCAAGCTCTCTCCTAGGGAAGAAAAGAGAGTGGTTCTCTGAATCAAGGGAACTGAATGAGAAAAGCAGCAGAGAATACTATCATCTTCTTGAATCTTTCAATCCTAAAACCCAGTGTCAAACCAAGGAGACCGCCAACGCAAGGGTTCTAGAAGAAGCCCGACTCTGCCTGTTGGTCCCCAGTCATGCCCTGTTTGCTCAAACGGCCAGGTTGGGAGTAGCCACAGTGGGATCTCCTGTGTGCCATTCCCACCCTGGTCCCCTGTGGTTCCCCAAGACCATGGGAAGAACCTGGGAGGGAAACTTGAATTCAGTCTCCAAGCCTAGTCATTCCCCCAAGAGTGCTCTTAGCATAAGAAGAGGTCCCCCAAGCCCTAGAGCAGGGAGAGAGGAACAGAGATCCTGGGCCAAGACTAGGTGGGTTCGGAGGGACCCAGGGTTGGGAGCTGCGGAGCTGACACGATGTCCGACCAGGGAGCCGGGCATAGCTGCCCTCCCCCGCAGGGCAGTGTTCACCAGGCCAGGGTTGGACGGCTCTTCAGGTTGCGGTATTAAACCACAGTTTAATCCGTACTTGCTCTGTGCCAGGCACTTAGATGCTCTGCACACACGGTCTCAGTTTTCTCAGCAACCCAAAGGGAGAACTCTGTCTCCCTGTCTACAGAAGAGTTAACTGAGGATCAGAAAGGAAAGTAGCTTCCTGGAGGTTGTATAGTTAGAAAGTGGCAGAGGCAGGATTCAAACTCAGGTCAGTCTGAATTCAGATGTCATGCTGGTACCCGTTATGGTGGGACAGAATGGTGAGTGGCACTGGGACTGTGAGCTGGTGTGGATAAGAACCCAAGGACACGGCCCCAAGGAGGGGATGGCCTCGAACTCTATCCCACCCCTGTCTCAGCCACCTAGTGGGCACAACGGTGAGCTGGAGCTGCTGGGTCTTTTGCTGTGTGGAAGGCAGAGAGAGGGAAGGGGCAGATGGTTGGGAAGGGGTGAGGTGTTAGAAGGGGGGAGAGGGAGAAGGTGGCAGGAGGAAGCAGGAGAGGAGAGGGATAGGAACAAAGAAAGACAAAACCGACATGAAGGCTCCTGGGCCAGCTCTTGGGGACTCAGATGTCCTGTCACCCCATGGGCCCAGTCCCCAGGCTGCAGGGGAGCCCTGCTGGTAGGCTGGAGTCCAGTCAGGCTGGGCCCAGTGGGCATGCGGTTAGTGGGAGCCCCAGCGGGTTAGCCCTTCCCCTAGCAAGCCAGTGAGAGCAAGCGGAGAGAGCAGACATATTTACCATTAGAAACGGCCTGAGGGGGGATGTGCTGCTCTAGCCGCCTTTCCCCTGTTTGACATTGTAAAAAAGCTGTTTAGATGCTGGGCAACAGCCACTGGGGCCCACTGGGCCCCTGCCCCCCCCACCCTCCTCCACCCCTGTAGCCCCAAACCACTAGCCCCAAGTGATGAGCCGGGGGGCTCCTACACTTAGCTCCCCAGCCTTGTCCTGCCCGGTATCTTCAAAGAAGCCAGGTTCCCACCAGGTGACTGAGGGAAAAGAGTCCCAGAGAGGGGCCGTCTTGGGCCCAGTACCACAAAGCATGCCAAAGGCAGAGCTGGGATGCAGTCTCAAATCTTATAAGCTGCCAAATCCCAAAGGGTGCCCACCCTTTTTGCTAAACTATACTGCCCTCTCCGTCTCCCCACTAAATGTGGATGTCCTGGCGGCCCCCAACAATGAAGTTTCCTCTACCAGGGCTGGGGAGAAGAATGAGATTAGGGCAAGGCAAACTAAGATCTATTGGAGAGGAGGGAGAGGAACGCAGGAAGAATATAACCGTGAAGCCTAGAGCTGCCTCATTTGCTCTTTTCTGCCTCGCTTGGCCATGGTCTAGAAGGCAGAATGGGTCTTGCATTAGAGAAGAGCTCAAGCTTACTAGGGGTATTTTCAAAAGCAGCCATGCCCAGGACTATCTGAAGAGAAGGCAACCAGAGAGGGACCTGGCCCCACATTCATGGGTCCAAGCTCTGTCCTGATACATGCAGCTTTTCTTTGGGGACCACATGCAGTTTTTTTTGGGAGGGACTCTGGGGATGTGTGAGTGTGTCCAGGGGATGGTGGGAGGTTTAGGAAGCAGAAGAATTCAACCTAGAAGGAAAAAAAAAAATGAAAGGAGCTGGAACAAACCAGCTAGGAGAAGGCGACATGAAGATTTAAAAATGTCCCAGGGTCTTTGAAGGGTTAGTTCAGAGAGAAACATTGAGTGGGAGAGTTTAATTAAAGACACTTAGAGCCCTTTGTGTGAGTCTGGAGCAGGTGCTCAGAGGACACCTTTAAGAGCATCATTTGCTCCCCTGTTCTTGTGTCTGG
Organism: Mellivora capensis; assembly: GCA_004024625.1. Classification (NCBI taxonomy): domain Eukaryota; kingdom Metazoa; phylum Chordata; class Mammalia; order Carnivora; family Mustelidae; genus Mellivora; species Mellivora capensis. Next base: position 190,687 of record PISX010000253.1, on the reverse strand, counting down.
GGGTTAGGACAGTGCTGTCTGCAGAGATGGATGGGGTTTCTGGAGAGAGATGGGGAGAGTCTAGTTCTTAAGCTGAATGTCACATCTCTGACAAATGCACGGAGCGACTGTGTTCATGCTTCCTCGTCCTCCACATGTTGTAGCCCTTGAGATGACTGGCGTCTCTCTTGTGCCCACAGAACATGCTCGCTCCTGCCTGGCTCCAGACATAGCCCTTCCCTGGGCCCAAACCCTTCCCTTCCATTTCCCCCTTCTCCAGGGGAACACCTTGTCCCATCGTCTTTCTCAGCAGTCTGTGAGCACATAGTAATTGGCCTTCACAAAAGTCCTAAAGACAGAAGGGGTGAGGAATTAAACTTTAGGGATCAAGGAATTAAACCCATCTTTGATACCTGAACGTATGTGAGGTGAGGCCTAGGAATTCAGGAAAAGATATCCGGGTCTTAAGAAGGCCCCAACCAGGGCAAGAGGGATGGAAGGCTGGAACTAGTGGGGCAGTGAAGGGCTGCAGGCAGAGGGGGGTAGGAAACAGGAGGAGATGAGGGCTAGAGGGAGGGGAACGGGCAGGGGTACACAGGACAGAGCGGAAGAAGAAGCCTGGAGTCAGGAAACCCCATTTGTCAGATCAGGGCTGGTTGTTTTATTGCCACTTTGGCAACACTTTATCCTGGGTAACAAAGATGGCCGGGGCCCCGGGGCTGGGGCAGGAGAGCTCGCGGGCGGAGAAGGAGAAGAGGGTGAGCTCTCAGAGTTGTCCCTCACTAGACCTGGCCTTGTTGTCTGGCTCTTCAGTCCACTCACCAGTCATTCTGCGCCCAGCACCCAGGCCCCAGGTGCTCCCCCCTTCCCTGGTGCCCCCATCCCTGGTGGAGTCCCGTTCAGGGGCCTCACCCACCGATGCAAGTCTTCCCGTCGGTATGGAGCACAAACTTGACATGGCAGCCGCACCGGGGACCCTGCTCTGTGTCATCGCACGTGTGCTGGCAGCCACCATTGCCATAGTTGCACGTCACTGTGCAGAGAGGGCGGGAGGCCTGTCAGCTTGCTGCCCGGAGACTGGCCCTCTGCTCTAGTTGCCGCTTCCACATTCCCTCTTCCTCCCACGTCTTGCTGCCCAGTCCCCATGCACTTCCTCTTTGTCGCTCCTGCTCCCCCACCGCCATCCCAGTTATCTCACGTTTGCAGTCCCGTTGGTTCTTGGTGAGCTCGAAGCCAGGGCGGCATTCACAGGCAATACCCCCTTTGGGTGTCTCCCGGCAAATGTGAGCACAGCCGTGGTTCTTATTCATGCAATTCATTCCTTCTAAAAGGGAAGAGGAGGGAGGTGAGTGTTCCTTAACCCTGGATGCCTGGAGGAGGAAGAAAGAAGGGGGCAGTGGGGCCTCGGAGAGTGAGGGAAACCACTGAAGCTAACCGAGGCAGGAGAGGGACTCCCCCTTGCCGGCCCCCATCCTGCCCAGAGCCGGGTGCTAATGAGTGGGGCACAGAGCCATTCTGAATGATGTATAGGCACTGATATCCAACCCCCCAAAACCCTGCACGAGCACCCTCTTCTTCAGACAACTAAAAAGTAGTGTCTTATAGTTACCCAGCACTGTGCTAGGTACTGGTGAATTTAGGAAGGACCCAGGGGCGCCTGGGTGGCTCAGTGGGTTAAAGCCTCTGCCTTCGGCTCAGGTCATGTTCTCAGGGTCCTGGGATCGAGCTCCACATCGGGCTCTCTGCTCAGCAGGGAGCCTGCTTCCCCCTCTCTCCCTCTGCCTGCCTCTCTGCCTACTTGTGATCTCTGTCTGTCAAATCAATAAAATCTTAAAAAAAAAAAAAAAAAAAAGAAGGACCCAGAGAAAAGCAAAACCAAACAAAACAACACACATCTCTTGGGGCGCCTGGCTGGCTCAGTTGGTGGAGCGTGCAACTCTTGATCTCGGGGCTGGAAGTCTGAGCCCCATGTTGGGTGTGATTTTAAAATCTTTAAAACAAACAAACATGATCTCTTTCCTCAAAGAGTGTACAGTCACACCAGGAAGAAGATAATAATGTGAGTGGGAAGTAATTGGTACTGATAATAACCATAAGATTTTTTTTAAAGTAAACTCTGCACCCTCCATGGGGCTCCAGCTCACAACCCGAGACCAAGAGTCACGTGTTCCCCCAACTGAGCCAGCTGAGTGCCCTTCATTACTAGAAGATTTTACTCAACAAGTACGTATTACGCTCCCCACTACATGTAGAGCAGTGTATTAGGTTCTGGAGATCAAAAGACAAACTAGACATAGTCCCTGCCCTCAGGGATGTCACAGTCTTGGGGTGGGGGTGGGAGGCCGAGTCACAGAAACAGACAGTACCCCCTCTTCCTGCCTCACGCTCCCTATCCCATCCAACGAATAAGGCATGGGTGAGACCCTCAGATAACAGCAGCTTAGAGCTCAGCCATCCACAGTTAGGCAAGGTCATGCCTAACTGACCCACTTTGGGTCGGGATACAGAGGACACCCCATAGTAACCTCAACCCCACACTGATCCCAACCCCAAACAAATTCGCCCAGATTTTGCTCCAACCCAGTCTCTGTCCATGGAGACTTCAGGATGTGACTGGGTTGAGGGATGAGAGAGGAAGGAGCCAGTGGAGTTGAGACCAGACAGTGAGTCCTAGCAGGTATCTCCCCGCTGGTGGAGAGAAGCCTGAGAGCATAGGGCTGGGCCCTCCCGGGTCATGGGCTGACCTTCTGGCCGCTGGATGCAGGTGTGCTGGTTGTCGCTGAGGAAGAAGCCCTCTCGGCAGTGGCACTCATAGCTGCCCATCATGTTGACACAGCTCTGCTGACAGCCACCATTGCCCTCGGCGCACTCGTCCACATCTGTGTAGGATGGGTGGTTGGTGAGGCCATGGGGTAGGCTCCAGAGGGTGCGCCGAGACTTCAGAAGACCCTCCCCACCCCAATGCAGCACCCAGCCTTAGGCCAGAAAGTTCTCGCTCACTCATCAGCTAACGTTCCACTGCTCTTGATGAGGCCACCCTCCGAGGGCAGAGCTGGGGAGCTAAGCCAGTGGAGAGGGGAGAGTTGAACCTGTCTCTCCCGGGTGAGGATTTGCCTCCCTTTCCCTCACTTGTTGGAATTGGGTGTGAGCACAGAGGAAATAGGAAAGGAGCCAGGACAAGAGGAACAGGGATGGCGGTAAGGATGGGGATTGGTCAGGGAGAGGAGCTGGGGCATGGCTGCAGCCAGGGAATGAGAGAACTTGGAACTGGCTCCAAGTGCAGGGAGAGCTGTGGCCATGGCACTAGGTCTGGGGGCCAACATGGGTAAAGGCAGCAAGCCTCAACTCCTTGCAGGGCAGGGACCATTTCTGTGGACAGGCCACGGCCCCGTCCTTCCTCCCCTCCCCCCCAAGCCTGGGCTTGCTGCCATAGTCCCTAGCCTTTCTCCTATTTTGGTCTAACAAAACAGTCTAGTGGCTTGGCGGGGAGGGGTGGGAGGAGAGCTGCCAGGCCACACCCTAATTACCACCCCAAATCACCACCTCCAAGTCCCAGAGCCAAGCTCATTCTGGGGCTCCCACTTCAATGCCTTGACTCCATCTCTGTGCTACCTACTGCCTTCCCCAGTCCCTAGCCCTTCTTGGTTTTTCTTGGCCCAGCAGGCATCCGGGAGATTGGTCTCCAAACAGAGTAGCTGGAATTTGAGCTCCTGAGGCCCTATTCTGCCCCTCTTCCCATCCTCCCTGCTGAACCCTGAAACCCTGTCCTTTCCCCCTTCTGGCCAAGGGCAGAAGGGTACAGATCCAGCAGGCTCCTGCCTGAGAGAGGGACCTGGTGTGTAAAGTCAAGGAGGTATACTTTCCTTTGCCTTATTCCTGTCCTTTCCTCTCTCTCACTATAGCCCCGACTTCTCCCCATTCTTGTCTTCCCACTGCCCCATCCTATAGTCCATCCTTCTGTTTGCTCCCTTCTATGCAACCTTGTGATTTTCTGCTCTTTAGCCAAGTTCCTTCCTCTAATTCTCAGTGGAGAAACTGAGGCCTAGGGCATGGATGACTTAGGGTTCCCCTACAAGCCAAAGGTTGAATTGAGACTTTAAACCCCAACCCTAAGGGTAGGGTTAGGTAGAACTTTGCTCCCCCTTGCTCTTTCCATACCTACTCATTCTCTTAACTTCTGGTTAGTTCTCCCCAAAACACAGGGAAACAAGACTTGGTGAGAATCAGGGGCTTAGAAAGGTGAAAGGCAACCAAAGAACATCTCGTCCGGTAGGAAACTCATCACTTCTCTTTCTGAGGGAATCCCTAAAGAGGCCCTCCTGGGTGACTGGGCAAAAAAGAAGTGAGATCCTTCCCTGGTAGAAGAGATGGCCAGGGCTGAGGGGACGGGCCCAGCAGGGCTCAGGCTGTAGAGGCCCGGGTTGGATATAGAAACCTAAAAGTCTGGCCCTAAAATGGGACATGACTGGGTCTAGAGGCAGCTCTGTAGGCTGTCCTAGACTAATGGAGCCTCAGATAATTCATCAGTTTGGTCAGGTGGGGAAGAAGCCTAGCCACTGTTCTGGGCATCATTCCTCCCCTCTCCCTTTCCTGGTCATCTTGTCTTCTAGTCTCCTACTTTTGTTTTGACACCAGGAAGAATTTGGAAAAGGACCCCTAGCTTCACGTTTCAAATCCTTTTCTGCTATGGGCTTCAGTGTTGCTACTTGGGGAAGAATCTGACATGGTCCCAGTAATTTTCCAAAGTGATAACAGACCAAAGTTGAGGGGAGTTCCTTAGAGATTCTCCTATCTCTGACCCAGCTCCTGGGTCAAGGATCAGGTCAGATGGAGGCCTAAGAAGTAAGGAGAGGAGGGCCTGGAGATTACAGAACGAGCTGGGAGAAAACCAGTTTTTAAGGGTCAGAGGCTCCTCAGGACCCATGGGGGACATCGTTGTCATCATCAAACATTCCTCCCGTTTACTGAAGTGTGGAGCCAAATAACCTTCCGGCCATGCTCTGCTCCCTACATCTCCACCCACTTTGTCATCTTCCCGCCCTTGCCCTGGGAGCACTTTCTAGCAGCATCTCCTCTGATGTTTTTCATCCAGCCCCAGGATTATTTCATCCTCAGCACCTGGTCTCAAAGAGGAGGCTGACCTTGTTTTCTATTTTGCAAGAATGCAGCTTTTTGATCACCTTCCTCTCCTTGCCTGGACAGTGGGAAATGCCGGAAACGGCTCCTTCCCCACAAGACAGCCCCTCTGCCCACACCTCCTCTCCCTCCCCTTGGCTCACCCAGACAGTTGTGTCCGTCATGTGCCAGGTGGAATCCATCATAGCAGGTGCATCGGTAATTGCCAGGGATGTTGACACAGTCGTGCACACAACCGGCATTGTCTTCTCGTTCACACTCATCCACATCTGTGGGCAAAGAGGATCTGAGGCAGCTGGCCCACCAGCATGCCCCCCACTGTCCACCCCTGGGCTCAGCCCTGTGGTGGTGTGAATATATGTATGTGTGTGTTTTCATAGTTACTTTCGTAGCGTACAAATCATTTTGCATTTTGCTGTTTTCATCTCAACTTAAGTCATAGGGGCACGTGGGTAGCTCAGCTGGTTAAGTGTCATGATCTTGATTTGGCTCAGGTCACGATCTCAGGGTTGTGAGTTCGAGCCCTGCCTCAGGCTCCACGCTGTGCATGCAGCCTGCTTAGGATTCTCTCCCCCACCCCTCTCTATCAGTCAACCAGTCAATCTAAATAAACTTAAGTCATAAACACTTTCATATGTCTCCACCCAGTCTTTCTAATCACCATGGTACGTGGTTGCAGAATATTTCATTGTGTTGCTCTATCATAATTTATTCATCCTTCCGCAATTGTCGGATTCCTTCCATTTATTTTACTATCATAAATAATGCAAAAAGAACATCTTCTCCAGTATATTATTTTGTTTCTTTGAATTTCCCTTGAATAAGTCCCTGAGAATAAAATTTCTGGGTCAAAGGGTATAATTAACCTTTTAAGATTCCTGCTAGGTATGACAAAATCACTTTTCAATTTATAATGTCACCAAGAATTAATGAGTGTACCTTGTCTGCTACAGTCCTACCAGCACTGAAGGTCATACATTGAAAATAACATCCGAAGCGTGCTTTAATTTGCATGGCTTTAATTATGAGAGGGGAAGAATGTGTTTGTTTATGGTATGAATTCCCCCTGGGGTAAACTGTCTGTTCTCATCCTATGTGGGAACGGTAGAAGGGTCTAGAGATGGAGGTTCCAATGTCAGGGCACCTCAGGCCTCAGTCCCGTGCTTCTGACTCCGCACCCAGCCAAGCTGGGAGGCTGTGAACTCTTCCCACCAGAGCCTCAGCTAGCCTCTATGGTGCCCTCTCTGAGGTAAGAACAGCTACCCCCTCCCAACCCCCTTCCTGGAGCCCACAGGGACTGCAGGTCTTACTGTCATGCACAGTATGGCCAAGGGCAGTGGCACTGACCTCCCCTCCTGGGCGCCCTCCCAGCCTCACCTTTGCAGTGTTTACCATCCCCTGTGTAGCCAGACTTGCAGATGCACTTGTATGACCGTGGGGTGTTCTGGCAGATGGCATCGATGTGGCAGTTGTCGGTCCCCTCCACGCATTCGTCCACATCTGGCAGGGGCCGAGGGGACACGTGAGACCCTCTGTCAGTGCATCCCAGGGGCTGTCTTGAAGGTGGTTCCCCAAGGGCAAAAACCCCTCTCCTCTAAAATGCGGATCGTGACCCCTCCCCCTCCAAGAGCAGGTTTCCCAGCCTTCGGATTTTAGCGTGGGTTGACTTTGTAATTTCAGGAATTCAAAAAGCACCCCCACTCTCCTCAGAAATACTTAATCCATAATGACAACTAAAATTCTGTCATTTGAAATACTCCTCTTTGATTTAAAAACAAACAAAACCCCTTGGACTGGGTAGCACACTTACCTTCACTAGAAATATTCAACTTAGTGTGAATTAGTTTACCTCTCTTGGAAGCACACTTGGGGGGCGGGGGAGAAGCATGGGGACAGTGGCCTCTGGGAAAGTGGCAGGGTCCCGCAGCCCTCAGTAATGGAAGGAAGAAAGGGAGAAGACGGGGCACCCGAGATATCCTCTTCAGCCTCACAGTTCTGCTTGAGACCAGGCCTGCTCCCACTTGCCCACCATGGCGCCAAGAATCTTTAGAGGAAAGAAGTCCCATCCTGGAAGATTTCCCTCAGCCCTTGTGCTGTCAGTAGCAGAGGGACCAGGACTGGGCAGGGGCTGGTACCAGCAACCTGAAACCTGATCAGTGGGGCTCTTGTGACTCTCTGGCTGACTCTGGCTTGTCCAGCCCACCGCCCTGAACTCTCCCATCTAACTCAAGGTACTCCTCTCGCTCCTGGCTCACTTGGACACACGGTGTTCCTCACGGAGCTCTGCTGAAGGAAGAGGCCAAAAAAAGAGGATGGTTCTGAAAGGACAGAGCCAAGAAAACCATTTATCCTCTTTGGGCAAAAGAATCCAACTTTGGGGGCAACGTTATGTTGCGGATAAAGGAGACCTAAAATATGGCAACAGGTTGCATTCAGTTGAGAACGTTTTACGCGGTGTGTTTGCAAAAGGTACTGTGCTGAAGACTGTTGACTCAGCCCAGCCAGAAGGAGAGACAAGGAACATGCGGTGGGGTACGGCTGAGCACCACAGACACAGTAGTCATAAGGGGAGGGGTTCCTCAACCCTACCCTGGCTACACGTTGTCAGAGTTAACGCCCCTAGGAGATGCCCAGCGCCATCCCCAGAGGTCCTGGTCAACGAGCCCACAGTATTTTTTGAACACTCCCCAGGTGAGTCCAACAGGCAGCCAGGCTGGAGAATCTCCGTGAAAAGGAAGATGAGAGGAGGAAGGGACTACTTCTAACTGTGAACTGGGGAACCCAAGCATAGAGGTAGCCATCTGCAAATAAAGAAATGGGATTTGCAGTCAAGACAGCGGACTCTAACCTTGCCTGGCTTTTGTTAAAATGCTGATTCTCAGGCCGCAACCGCCAAACTATGGGATCCAAATCCTTAAGGTGCTTGATATATTTTAACAGACTGTGAATGAATGAGTGGGCCAGTAATCCCTCCAATTTATAGATACCGGGGAGTCCTAGCTTGAAACAGTTAGTTGTCCTCTGATTTTAGGTTTCAAGGAATGCTTCGGGGGCAGGACTGAGGCTTCCTGGGACGAAGAAGAGAACTGAAATTTGGAAAAGTGCCCCCAAATATCCTGCCTCCAGTCTTCTGAGCTTCCATTCAGCTCTGCACTCTGCCTTCCAACTCTCTTTGACTCCTTTGCAGCCATCTGCCATGGCCTGTGATTCCAACTGCTGTAACTCACACTTACTCTCAGACTCCCCCAGGTTCTGCAGTCATGGTGTCTGCCTGCTAGTCCACCCTGGGAACTCATCCCCAGATGAAAGCACATATATATACATATATATAGTATAATGTGATGTTTTATATATATTATATATATATATTATTTTACTTTATATATATAAAATAAAATATCTGGGAAATAGGTTCCTGATGTCCAGAAGCTGGTTCAGACAAAAGATGCTCTAGGATGTGCTGTCTATGGTGGTACCCATGAAGCACCAATGGCTGTTTTAAATTTAAATTAGTTTGAAATCCAGTTGCTCAGTTGCACTAGGCCAAGTGCTCAGTGGCCATTTGTGGCTAATGGCCACCACCAATGGACAGCACTTCCAACATCACAGGAAGTTCTACTGGAGTGCTATTCTTGGAGCTAAGAAGAGATACTCCTAGGCTGGGGTGGACCAAAAAACCCCCTGTGCAGCAGGATTCAAGTTGGGATCAGCATTTTACCATCAGGAGAGGAAAGAGGACATTTCAAGTGTGGTTAAACATGTGAAGAAAGACAAGGTATCCAGAGACCCAAGTCCACATTCTCTGTCCCCACATTTAAACACACCCTTGTGAGTCTTCCAGGCTAGCCTGGGACATTGGACAATCCCAGTGACTAATGATCATTCTGTCCATCCTCCTTTGAGCCTTCTTCTGTCTCTTACCATCCCTTCCCTAGCAGTCAGCAGGGCAATTTGGAAACCCATCGGGAAGCCCTTCCTCTAGGGACATCTCAGAAGGACATGCCTGTCTCTGAATCATTGGGTGCTTCGCTGGAGTCTGCAGCGGGCTATCCGGGCTCTCCGTTCTTTGCTTTGCCTCCAGTTCTGTGCTTACTAGGACCAGAGTGCCCCTGACGCTGGTGGCAGCAAACCCAGGCTTCCCAGCAGATCCTGTAGCCCCTTCCAGCAGCCGGGCTCTTCCCACCATCCTACCCACTCCCTCATCGCCCTGCTCCCGCTGCTTATCCCTCTCCAGCCAAGAGTTTCTGCCCTGGAAGACTATCTCTTACCTCTTCCCTCTACAATGTCTAAGCATTCTCCCCCTGTCCAAGCATTCACATCCATCGTGTTCTTCACATTTGAAATGCAGTTATCTCATCTCTAGCCACACTGTTCCCGGCTTCCCAAATCTGGCTCAAAATGGTCTACCCCAAAGCTCTTCCTGCTAAACCCCATTCCTAAAGAGTTCCTGAACCCAGGGGACTCCGCCTGCCTCTGCTCACTTGCCGCCATTGCGGAGTGGCTCTGCTGATGCTGTCAAGCCCTCTTGTGTGGCATATTTTGCTTCCCTCGCTTGGCTGGTCACTCACTGAGGATGGGTCCTTTCAACCATTTGGATGGAATCTTTTGAAGCAGTTGATGCCCATAGCAGAGCTCTGAGGGGTGCCTGGATGGTTCAGTGGGTTGGGTGCCCGGCTCTTGGTTTTCGCTTGGGTCGTGATCTCAGGGTTGTGAGATCGAGCCCTGGGCCTGCTTGGGATTCTCTTTCTCACTCTTTCTCTGCATCCCCCATCCCACCAAAACAAACAAACAAAGTGGAGCTCTGAAATAGGGGCCCCCATTATATCCAGTGTCTCCTCCTCCTGCCAGTTCATCCTTTCAGAGCTCCCTTCCGCCACATCTGCCCACCCACGATTTATCCGTGCAGGGATCACTTCAATACCCACAGGCATGGTCTCTTCATAGCTCTCAGTAAGCAAGTATTTACTACTGGCCTGACAAACACGTTGACGCTAGTTGGGCATGAATTGGTCTAGACCCGTGGTTCTCAACCCTGGCTGCACACTGGGATTCCCTGGGAGCCTTTAAAAAAAAGTGGCTGTCTAGGCACTCTCCTACACCAGCTGCATTGGGATCTCCAGGGTGTGGCAGGGCTGGGCGGCTGTCTGCCTTCCTTGCCCCTCTCAAATAAAGTGAAGAGACCATTTGCAGGAGCCAAGAAGGCACTGGGGACAGCAAGAGGACAAGAATGTTTGAGGGGTGCCTGGGTGGCTCAGTGGGTTAAAGCCTCTGCCTTCGCCTCAGGTCATGATCCCCGGGTCTTGGGGTTGAGACCCGCATCGGGGGTCTCTGCTCGGCAGGGAGCCTGCTTCCTCCTCTCTCTCTGCCTGCCTCTCTGCCTACTTGTGATCTCTGTCAAATAAATAAATAAAATCTTAAAAAAAAAAAAAGTGTTTGAGAAAAGGGATTCTGGAGTGCTACCGTGCTAGTGTAAATACCAGCCCCACCTGTGTCTGTGGGGTCCTGGGGCAGCCCCTGATCTTCCCTGCTCCCTCCTCTGTGAACGTGTCTCATAATAATGGCACCTCCTCCCGGGGCTGCTGGGGCTGCCGTGCGCATCAGATGGGTTAATACTCGTCAAGTACTTAGCACAGCAGTGCAGGCATATAGTAAGTGCTCAGAAAGGTTGGCTATTTTTGGTCCTTCTCTCCCGCTTTCTCCCCAGTATCGTTTCTGAACCCGTCTCTGCTGCTCCTTCCTCGTACCAGAGTGCCATCTTTGTGGGGACAGGCAGCACCGGGACAGCATGTGATGGCACAGGAAGTGTTAGGGGGACATATCCCTGAAGGTACCTTCCTCAGTGCCTGCTCTACCCGTGCTGGGAACTGCCCGAAGAGGAGGGCAAAGTGAGTGAGCCACTTTGGTTGGGAACCAAAAAGCCACCCTCCGCGATCCCTTGGGAGGGCTCTCCTTTTGTGCCTTTGTGCCCACCTCAGGTATGGCGCTGGATCGAAAGCTGCAGTGGGGGAGAGTGGGGCTGCGGAGATACTCGAGATGAGTCAAGACCTCCCTGCCTTTCCTGGCACGAATGCCCGGGTCTGCAGCTGCAGCTGCAGCGGCTTTCCCAGCGCCAGCTGACATTTCTGCTGGATTTGCTTCTGCGCCTAGCAGAGCGCTCCATATACCCTGCTCAATGTAGCGAGGGAGCATGGGATGTGGGGGTGGCGTTTAGAGGGTGAGAGGGCAGACCGGACCAGAAAGGGTGGATTGTTTGACCAGGGGCAGTCCTAAGATTCCCTTCCGAGGATGGGGAAATATACCCCAAAGGGAAGCAGGAGGACCCCGAAGGAAACACTTCCGTCAGCTTCAAAATTTTGCTAAGGTCCAGCTCAAGGAATAACAGCAAATGGAAAGGAGCAGAAAGCAGGCTGCAGATAAGCAGAAACCCCTAGGGAGAGTCCACACCCCCCCCCCTCCCCTTACATTACCACAGTAGTTCCCCCGACCACTCACAGCAGCAGATTTGAGGGACCTAGTGAGGAGCTCCAAAGCAGCCTGCCTCGTGTCCTAACGGGCCTGCACGACAGTGACATCCTTCCTGCCCCAGCCAGGTTAGCTCCGGGTGACTGGGCTGAGTGCAGGCTCTCTGATCGCCTGACCAATCACTGTCTTGTGATGCCTCTTATGTGCTGCCTGGTACCATTATTTAACTTCTAGTTCACGGGCAATATCTCCCTCTAGAAACCTCCCTGAGGCCATGGCTGCTGAATCTTTGAAATCTACATGGCAGCTGGGAGCTGATCATACGCACTCAGCCACTCAGCAGAGTTACTAAGCATTTGCAACATGCAAACACTGTGCTAGGGGCTGAGCATCCAGCAGTGAACAAGACAGACCCATATCCTGAAGGCATTTAGTCAATATTTGTAAAACATTTACTCGGATGGGTGGATGGATGGATGGAAAGATGGATGGGTTGGTGGGTGAGGAGATGAGGTCCACATTTATGTCATCTTCCCCGTTCTATGTTACCGCAAGGAAAAAGCTTTTTATTTTCCTGTGATCCCACAGCTGTTCTGGGTGGAGGGCAGTCCTAGGAAATTTAGTCTTAAATTAAGGGTAGGGAGATAGGAAACTCAGGGAAAGTAAGAGACCCACTTAAGTGCATCTGTTTGGTGATGCAGAGGCCAGAAGAGACTGGGACCAGTGAATCCAGGGTAGGATTGATAGGGAATCCCATAGGACCCACAGGCTCTCAGTTTCTTCAGATATTATCTGGAGCTGCTCAGGCACCTCTTTGGAGCATCCTTGTCCAACAGGTGTTCCCAGCCTTGGTCCTAAGTAGCACTTGACAGTGGGGCAGCAAGGGTCCACCTGCGACCAGCACACCACTGCTGCTCCTGGTCAGTTCTCTTATCCTTTCCTCCGCATTGCCTCCCACATGTAATTAACACACAAAATAGAACCAGCACGGGCTTCGGCCATGACAACCTGACCTGTATATGTGAGTGTGTACTCTCCCTCTAGATCAATAGGGCAACTAGGGGAACTGGCTGGGGCCTGGCTTCAGAAGCCAGAAGCTCACGCTTCTCGGGCTATGTTCCTGACTTGGAACCGGGCTGAGACTCTGTGACCTCAGCTGTAGCCTGGGCCCGTCCTCAGCCTGGACAGAGGATAGACAGGGGTAAGGGAGGCCTGGAGTCTAGGAAACCACACAGATGACCTCAAAGAGAGGAGACAGAGCACCTTCTTCTTTTTGAAGATATAGCTGAGCCTACTTGATGGAAGGGCCAGGAAAAGCGGTTGGTGCTCAGTGCCCGGTGGGGAATGGGGCGGAACCTGAGAGCTTTGTCACCCAGCAAGAGGCCTTGATGAGTTTCTCTAAGTCCTACCACCTTAACCCTAAACCAGCTCCTTGCTCATCTGAAGTTACCCCAAATGGACAAGAATTTTCTCCTTCTCAATGTGGATGAAACCACCCTGAGTCAGGGGCCTTTAGAGGATGAGTACGTAGGGGATCCTTAGGTAAGAAGGACAGAACAGAACTCTGGAAAGAGCGAGGTGGGGAGGCAGGCAGTGGGCCAAGGCAGGTTCCAGCGTCATGATCATCTGTCTTGTCTCTACATGGATGGAGAAATGACAGCACGAACAGTGATGGTGTATAATGACGTGTGTGGGGATTTCAGGCTGGCTATCTCACATGGGCCTTCCACGACCTAGATGCGGAACCAGCCCAGAGAGGGCCAGCACGAACAGCTTGTGCACAGCCAAACCCGGGTCTTCTGACTCCCAGTCCAGTGTTTGCTCTCCTTACCCTACCATCCGGAAACACCCAGGGGAGGAATCCCTGCCTTGGTCGTTGTCGTGTCTACTCCCACCCCAACTCAGCACAGAGTCCGGGCACGAAGCAAGCATCTGATACATAATCATGGAATGGCCTGGAACTGACACTTGGCTGTCCCCGGTCGGAGAGCCCCAGCAGGCTCTGAGGCTTCGGGCATGGGGGTAGCTGGAAGGAGGGCAGGGCTGAGTGGCGGGCAGGGGAGAAGGCCAGTGCGCCATGGTGGGCGCAGACAGAGCTGCAGCAAGGATGGGGTGGGCAGGTGTCTCCAACTCGGATTCACTATGCCGGGCCAAGCAGCTGGTTAGAAACAAAAACAAACACCGGGATACAGGTTCCTGCTGTTAACAGCTTCAAACCGCCAGAGGAAAACTCCAAATAAATATAATTAGAAACTTGTAAAAACGTCCTTTCTGTAAACTTGCTCCCCAGGGTCTATCCTTTAAGCTCCCCCTTTCTTCCAGCATCCCCCCCTCCAGCCCAGTCCCTGCATACCCTGACTCTCCACCCTCACCCAGGGATTCCTTAGATCTCTTTCCTTATTCTGGATCTTCCCTCCAGCCCAGGCCTCTCCTCAGCTTGGTGCCATCAGGGACCAGATGTGGACAGCCTCTGGCCTGGGGCCCCGAAATCCAAACCCCACAGCTCTCTAGGGCTACGGGTACAGCCACAGGGAAACCATAGGTAAGAGTGAGGGCCACAGTGCTCTACTTAGGGGTCATCTGTTCACCCCAAGGCTCAACCCAATAGCAACTACAAAACAGTACCTCAGTCTGAGATGTTTCAGCTGGAGGAGAATACAGAGGGCTAGGCTTGGAGCTGAGAATACACCATATAGGACCAGGGACTGGGGCCTCGGGGTCCTGCCCAGATAGGATTCAGTTCCCAGAACACAACCATCGCAGCTCCCCTACCCAAAGTGGCTGGAAGCACACACCTTCACACTTGTTCTGTGCACGCACAGAAACACACACTTGTTTTGTTGATGCTCTTTACAGGGGGAAAGAGTCTACCTAAGGACACAGAACAATCAGGTACTTGGGGCCCCAGGAAACTGGGGTGGGGTAGGCAAGGAGTAGCCAAGTGACAGACTCGGGCAGGGAGCAGTAGCGGAGGGCCCAGGAAGAGGGCCTGAGCGTCAGGCAGGAAGGCCCCAGGAGCCTGGGGGCAGGACCAAGAATTGCTCAAGCGTTTTCTGCCTTCCAGCAGGAAGGATTTCAATGAGATGTGCAGAATCTCAGAGCTGAAGGGGGCTCTCCTGATACTCTAGTCCATTCTACAAGTGAGGGAGGGCATTTCAATGATTTCCTCAAGAGCCCCAGTCCTCAGGCTCTGCGTCTACCAACCCACCGCACCAAACGCCCCACCACACGCCATTTGGAGCTGGCAATACTCGGGCATGGGAGGACAGGCTGGTGACAGAGGGGCCACTGGGGGGGAGGGGAGGGCCCGTGTCCCCTTCTAGCCCAGGTGCCTAGCTCCTCTACCCCTTGGGCATCCCTGAGTTAGCTGCTGTATCACTTATCCCCCCACCAGGCGCAGCCATCCCTCTGTTTCCAGACTGCTGTCTTCTAACTGAGCCTGAAGAACTTGTCCCCGGGTCTGGGCCTCTTGCGGGCACTGCCCGTCTCAGAAGCAGCCCTGCAGTTTCCAGCCCTGACAGGGACTCTTTCTTAGAAGTGGTCATGTGCTAGAGGTACGGGACGTCAAGGGAGGCCCACACCCTGACACGAGGGGTCCAGAGCCAGGGGCAGGGCTGGGGGTAAGTTCAGGCAGCGAGCCCCTCTGCCTCCATCTCTGCAAGAGGGTCTGAAATCATCCGTTCCCTTCCCCCACCCTCAATCCACGGCACCGGACCAAGCCATTCCACTTCTTGACTTCTCCAACGAAAACAAAACGCACATTGCCCTGCTTCCTTTTTCCTCTCACCGGAGCATGGCGCACGCACACACACACACACACACACACACGGGTGGATACACACACACACACACACACACACCCCGAATCATGCACACGCACACTCGCACACCCCAGTGAATGCACACCTCGCATTCCCAAACTCACACCCAGGGCCAGCTCCTTTTACAACAGGTCCCGGCCGCTCACATCTCAAACCGGTTCTCATGCTCTCAGATTCCTGAAGGTTTCAGAAAACAATCTCATTTAGGGGTGGCTGATAACTTTCTTCTTTCTCTGCCTGTGGTAATTCTGGCCTTGGTGTCTTCTGCTCCCCTCTCCTTCCGCTCTGAAGAGACTCAAGGAGATGAGGGGTAAGAAGTGGAGAAGTGCTCCCCTGGCCCCAGGCTTCCCCCACCTCCGGGGGGGGGGGGCATGTCACTGAGAGAAGAGAGGTCAAAGGGATTCCTGAGGAATTTCCAAGCAGTCCACTCCCCCCTTCTCCACTCTTCTGGAAAAATGGAGAGGGGGGGAGACAGGCTTAGAAGCAACTGATTGAAGATCAGGCTCCAGGAGTGGGGACTCACTCTCTCTCTCTCTTCCCAGTGTGGCCTAGATAGGGCACAGGCAATAGCCGGCTACCCCCGGGGCCGCCCTCACCCGCTGGTTATGGTTTTCATTTCATATTCTGGAGGGAGGGGCTAGGAGGAACAGTCCCCTCACTGTAAGAGCTGGCCACAGGAGCCCAGGGAAGCGGGGAGGAGAGGAAATAGCCACATTAAAGAGGAAGAGAGGGGTGGGGGAAAGAAAGAGAGAGACACACATACACCCAGACAGAGACCCGGAGAGACGCGTGGAGACAGAGAGACACTGTTTGCTGCCAGATGAACGCTCTCAGTCCCGGGGATGGTGTTACTTGGAAACTCTAAATACATGACTTTATCAACATTTTATCCCTAATGAGAAGAAAAAACAACCAGGTAAACTAAACGGCCAGGCTGGCTCTCCCTGAGCCTGCCCTGGGGATAAGTTTCCCCCTGGGGAGGCCAGGAGACCTTTTCATTCAGCTGTAACCTGAGCCCTAAGCAAGGATTAGGTCTTTTTAACCACTGCTGCACACACCACCCACCCCCCCCACCCCCACCAAAAGCAAAGCAAATTAATGCCTTTAAGTTAACAATTATCTTGGTTATCCAGTCTGTCTACTTTAAAATACACAGACAGGCACTTGAAAAACCCTCAAAACCATGTACCCTCATGCTCACACACTCCTGGTCACACGTGCTGACTCACCCATTCATCCACACTCGGTTCTCAAAGACATGAAAATGTTTGTATCCAGGCTTGACAACCAAGTCACGAGAGACACAGGCACCCAGCTCTACCTCCTGTGGGTGACGGCGGTGAATTTCTCTCTCTCTCTCTCTCTCTTTCACAGACACACA
This sequence comes from Mellivora capensis, assembly GCA_004024625.1. Lineage (NCBI taxonomy): Eukaryota > Metazoa > Chordata > Mammalia > Carnivora > Mustelidae > Mellivora > Mellivora capensis. The sequence goes on along the minus strand of PISX010000253.1, from coordinate 173,908 downwards.
CACACACACACACACTCTATCCAGAGATATAATAATGGCATAAGACAGTTGCCAAGAGTCTTTGTAATTTAAAGAGACCCACTAGCGCTTCGACTAAAAGCACATGGCATCAAAGGCGCACCTGCTGGCGTAACCTGTCTGGGAGCGAGGGATGTCCACAGCACTCCATCTAGGGGTAAGGCTGCCCTGCCCGGTCAGTACTTGTCTTTACTGCATCAGTGGCCTGCAGATTTGGGTCCAGAAACCCTCTACCCCACCGGACCTGTTGTTAGGCCACCTCTGGCAGACCGGGCTGACACGGTTCCTGAACAGCAGCGTCAGAGGGAGCTGAAATGACAGGCTTCGATTCTATGCTGGGCTAGACTTGGGGATCAGAAGGAAGATATGGCCTGAATATAAAGCAGGAAACAAAACTAGGAGGATATAAGTTCCTTCAGGGCAGGGGCCTCCACTCTGGCTGCATCCCCTGCCCCCAGCAGCACCCAGCGGGGTGTCTTGATGAAAAAGGGAGCCCCAGAGCACCTGGGAGGGGTTTTGAGTCCTTCTATCCCCAAAGGATGAGCTGATCTCCCCATGGCACCTGTCCCTTCTAGAAGTTTCCATGAGCCCTGGGAACCCCCCTGAATATACTGTTTGCTCCCTCTTTTGCCCCCAGCACCCCCAGTCTCACTAGGCCACTACAGACACAGGCTCCAACTTGAAAGAGGCCCTTATCTTGTCTCTAGATTACTGAATGAAATCTGTTCCTTCCTTCAGACTAAACTCCCTAGCTAATTCTATGTTATGAGTAAGTCAGCACACACTACAAAAGCCAGCTTTGTTTATGAAAACACAAGCAAATCCACAGTGGGAGAGGGGCTGCTCCCAGGCTGGGGGTGGGAGTGGGCTGTCTGGAACCAGAACTGGAGAGGAGGCAGTTTGGGGTTAGAAGGGGGTGAGGTCTGGTATGTGACAGCTGTGGATCTCTGGTCCTTGGGCTCTGTTAAAGGACAGGTTGGAGACAGGAGGTAGTTGAAGAGGCAGCATTTGGGAGAAGGGACTGGCGTGGATAGGGCACCGTCCTTTCATCAGAGTGGGAGCCCATGCAGCACACAAGAGCACCTTAAGAGCCAAGGGCTCAGGCTCCAGGACACAGCGACCTGACTGCCAGAGACTCAGGCTTCCCCAGCTCCCAAGTTCAACTTTCCCTTCTGGCTCAGCCACTTCCACACCCCATCTTGGCTTCAGGAGCCCCTGGGACAATAGGCAGAATCATATCCTCCTCCGCCAAGCCTTGTCAGGAGGAATTTTCTTTTTGTCCATATAAATCTCTTCCTGGGTGAGGACATGATGGGGGAAGGGTGCAGCAAGAGGTCAAGGGGGGAGGGGAGGCTGTCCCCAAGAGAACTGTAGCCCACCAGCCTGGTTTCTGCCAGCAAAGCCTTGGGACTGGCCAGGCAATGAGCCTGGGGTCAGGGATGGGGGCTGGAGGGCCTCCCTGTCTCTCTCTCTCTTTAATTCCTAGAGGGATCTGTCAGAGCTCCCCGGCCTGGAATTTTACTTTGTTATTTTAATGCAATTCTGACCTGGATTTAAATGGAATTGGAAACCCAAGGCCTTAATAAATAAATATTATGATAAGAAATGAAAGCCATGCAAGATGAAAGAGATTTCCCCCCAAAGAGGCAGAAAGCGACATTCTTGCTGGGAACCAGTCAGAAATTTTCTTCTCTTCTTCAGCCCCCTAACATCCAGTGAGAGACGAGCTGGGCTTTCCAGAAAAGATCCTATTTTTCTTTAACATTTTTCTACTGATAAGACAACAACTGGGAAATTTTGTCTGACTTTGCATCAGGGTTGGGGGTGAGGGGAAGAAATACATGGCGTGGCTGAAAAGTTTCATTCTCTCCGTCTCTCCAGGCCACGACTTAAGTTTCTGGCAGTGTCTGAGAGAAGGGAAGATTCTCTCTCGTACTTTTGGAGGACAGGAAATCTTTCGAAGATGCTGGGGGCGGCAGTGAAGTCGGGCAGAATTCTGAGGTGCGAGGCGACTTCTGCACAGGGCCCCCCAAACTTCTCACTCCTCTGTGTCGCTGCCGGCTCGTCCAGCCTTTCGCCCGGGGCGCAGCGCCCAGAGGTCAGCTCCCCGGCCAGAGTGCGGGTGCACGGTGCTGGGCTCTGACAGCGGCACGCTTTGCCCAGCACCTGCCCTGCCCCTCGGAAATCGCGCCCCCGCCCTCGGGCCCCGCAGCCCCCGCAGCTCCCGCAGTCCCGCCGCCGCGCGCCCCTCCTCCCTTACCTTGCGGGGCTTTGCTGTGCTGGGCGGCGCGGGCGTGGACCAGCAGGACGAGCAGGCAGAGCCCGGGAACGCGCCCCGAGCCCATGGCTGGAGCCACCCGCGGCCGGGCGGCCGGGGCCGGTCTGGCAGCCCCCGGAGGGCGGAAGCCGGCGGGGCCCCCGCGCGCCGGAGGGGGGAAGGGAGGGGGCGCCCCGCGGGAGCCGGGCTGGGGGCTGCGGGCGCGGGGCGCGGACCGCGGCGCCCTCGGCAGGAGGCTCCCGATGCTGCCGGCTTCTCCCGGCCCGACGCCGGGGAAAGCGAGGCGGAGAGCGCAACGAGGCTGGGGGCGCCCGGCGCCAATGACGGAGGGGACCCACCGCCCTCTCCGAGCTGGGCTCTGCTAGCGGCGGCGGCGGTGGCGGGGCTGCTCCGTATAATCCCACCCAATTCCCAGCTTCGCCCGGGGAGAGCTGCCGCCGGAGAGCGCGCAGAGCCCGAGCGAGGGACCTGAGAAAGGGGAGGGGAAACGCAGCGCCAGAAACACGCCCTTTCTGCCTCTCTTTCTTCCTCTCTCGCTCCTTCTCCGTCTCTCGGGCTCAGTCTCTTTTTCTTCGCCTTTCTCCTCCTCCTCCTCTTTCTCCTCCTCTCCTTGCTCCTTTTCGTTTTCTTCCTCCTCCCCCTCCTCCTCCACCACCTCCTTTTTCGTGCTCTTTTTTCTTTCAAATGGGGCCTCGGCGCGGCGGCCGCTCCCCCTGCGCGCCCGGGCGCGGCGGCCCCCTCCCCAGGCTGCCGGGCCGCTGCCTGCAGGAATTTACAATCCGGCGCTGGGGGAGCGGGCCCGGTCTCCATGGAGACGGCTTCCCCGGGAGCAGGGAGGTCAGGCGCAGACCGCGCACAATCAATGGATCAATGCAAGCCCCGCTCGGCTCCAGACCAAACAGCACCCGGCTCCGGCTCGTTCTCTCTCCCTGAGGAAAGAGTGGGGGAGCTAGGGTTCGCCCCGGTGCTCGCAGGAGATGAGGGCCGTGCGACGCAGGTTTGCACGCACACCTCCACGAGGAGACAAAGAGAGGTGGACGGGATCGCACGGGCACTCCGGCACGCCCGCCCGACGCAGCCCGACACGCGGGACTCAGCCACATGGGACCTCGTAAAACCAAGAGGGGCTCCCACTTCGGGCCGAGGGCCGCCCTGCCAAGTCTTACCTCCAGCGTACCCCACACCCCCGCCACCCTCGCGTCTCCGTGCTCCTTCCTAGCTCTGAGTAAACTTTAATTGAGGACCAAGAAGAAAGTAGCCTTCCCCCAGCTCAAACTCCGGGCTCCAGGGCGACTCCTTTGCAGTTCTGGCCTTGGAGGTGGCCCACTGAGTTACCCTACTTATATAGAGGTGGGCTCACATATAAAACGCTCTCATGCCCTCAGCACAGGGGCAAGAGCTAACCCAGGAATGTGCCCATGCGTTTAAACACAGACACAAACATCTGCACATCACGCTTCTCCAAACCTGCCCTCACAGCCTCAGGATGCGGTCCCAGCCAGTCCATTCTGACCTCTTCATATCTCCAACTGCCGGGCAGTGGGGGAAAGATAAATGATATTTGCAAAAAAATAAGGGCAAAAGATATAAAAGAGCCCATGGACACTGCCTTCTGGGTGAATTTACAGCTCAGCATCTTCTCTCCTTTTATCCTAGAGGAAAGAGCCCTTGAAAAGGTGGTGAGGGCTTTCTTGGAGTCTGGGGCTCAGTCAGTCAAGCTCCAGGCAGTTACTTAAGCTTCAGAGCCAATTTTTTTCAGGGGAGAAACAAGCAGGACCCAGACCAACCTCATAAAGCCCTCAGTTTCCCTGGGAGGAAGGGAAATGACCAGAATCACCTTGAAAGTAACTCTGGTCTTAGACAACCTTGACACTGGCAGCCCACATCAGCTAGGTGACAGGTGTGACATGTCAGAGGTCTCCTGAGCCCCTAGGGAGAAGACTTGAGCCCTTCTTTCCCTTGGGATTGAGTAGAAGAGTAGGAGGATGGAAATAGTTTCAAGCATTTGGGGTTTTGTCCTGGTTCTGTCCTGGGACGAAGGTTACCTTTGGGTAAGTCACATCTCAATGAGCCTCAGTGTTATCTAGAAAACAAGAGGGTGGATTAGCTCCTTGGTGGAAAGGAGACAAGAGACAGTGCCCTTAGGTTAGGAAGCCTGGGGGAGGAAGTCTTGAGAACCCTTGGTTGGCATGAGAGATGATGGTAGGGACAGAAGCACACAGATCGCAGGAATGGTGTGGAGGCCACAAAAGGTTGGGTCCAGTGATCTCCCAGGTCCCTTCCAGCTCTGTCACTCTAGGACTCCCTCCCCCCTTCATTCCATTGGCAAACCCCTCCCCTTAAAGCTGCTTTGCCTGTTGTCACCAATTATGTATAGGGCTGGGGGACAAGTACAAACTTGCCATCCTTTCTGTCCCAAACAAGAGAGTGGTTAGAAGAAGAGGAAGGAGAAGAAGAAGAAGAAAGAGGAGGAGAAGAGGAGTTATTAGACGTTGTCAGATGGTGCCTGATCTACATGGGGACACAGGGAGAGAGCTGAAGACCCCCCACGCCCAAGGCAGGGAATGGAGATTGCACAGTGCCTTGCTTTGTTTTGGACACTCGTGTGAACTTCTCTGGGTCCCTAGAGAAGAGGGCTCCTGCTTACCCTCTAAACTGCAGGGTAGGTGGGCATGAAGGATTCTGTAGGGACAGATTAATAGATCACCTCAAACCTTGTCTCTAGTTTAGTGTGATTTCCTGGTCCCCTGAGTATAGCCATTGCCCCGCCTTAGCTGCCAAGTCTCTGGGAGACTCGGTGTCTTTTATTCTAGTTTCCTTTTCCCCCCTCATTCTGCCAACTTTTTCTCCATCCCTCTAGGATCGGGGAAGCTTCCTCCACATCTGGGCAGAAGAGGCAGTTCCCTGCCCTTCTCCCGCCATCCAGTCTGGTCCCAGCCCACCCCCAGCCCTGCACAGGATTCTGTGGGAGCAGAAGCAAGGCTTCTATCTGGGCACTGTTAACTGGGGGGCTGGTCCCACGGCCCTCTGCCCTGTCCACTTCCGCAGGGGCTCATAACTGGGTAGTGACGTGGGAAAATGACAAGGAAGAAATCATGAGATGGCAGTTGCTGGTGGTATTACAAAAGAAGCAGCCTATGCTCGCCATAGCATAGCCTCACCGGCAGGAGCAAAGTATTCCTGGGTTCTCTGGGCCTCCAACACTCTCTTAGGCCATGGTGTGCTTTCTGCCTACACTTTCCTTTGCCGTTGCTTCCGACATTCATTTCCTTCTAATTTCCCCTGCGGAAGTCCAGGGAGAAAACTGGGCTGGGGACCCAGCCTGATGCTGCTTAGGGATACCTCTGCCAGGGCCCACCACACTCAGAGACTTCCCCATCCCTGCCAAGTCTCCTTCCATGAGACTTTGCTTTTTCTTGGCTCCTCAGCTTCCCCATCTATAAAATGGGCCCATCTGGGCTCCTGGGGGGTGCAGTCGGTTAAGTGGCTGCCTTCGGCTCAGGTCATGATCCCAGGGTCCTGGAATCGAGCCCCACATCGGGCTCCCTGCTCAGTGGACAGCCTGCTTCTCCCTCTCCCTCTGCCTGGCGCTCTGCCTACTTGTGCTCTCTATCTCTGTCAAATAAATAAATAAAATCTTAAAATAATAATAATAATAAATGAAAAAAAATTAAATTAGATTTAAAAGGCAAATCTCAGCTCTGTTAACTTTCTAGCTATGTAACTTCAGGTAAGTTATTCAAACTCAGTGAGCTTTGGTTGTCTCATCCCAAAAAGGGAATAAAAACATCCACCTTGAAACGTTATGGCATCAATTGAATGAAATGATGAATGGAAACCCCCCTGGCACACAGTAGGCATTCAGTAGGCAGTGGCTACTGCTGTTCTTCTGACTGCTTCTCGGAAGGAACAAAGGCCAGAGTGTTTGATAATAAAGGTATAGTAGTGCCTGGGAACAAGCAGTCTTGTCCTGGGCCAGACTTTGATGCTGCTGGGTGTAAGAACAACTAACTGGGTTCAATTCTCGCCACCCCCAATAGGTTCTGTCTGTCACATGTTCTTTTTTTTTTTTCAAAGATTTTATTTATTTATTTGAGAGAGAGAACATGGGGGCGGGGAGCGGTAGAGAAAAGGGCAAAGCAGACTCCTGGCTGAGCAGGGAGCCCCACCTGGAGCTCGATCCCAGGACCCCAGGATCATGACCTGAGCCCAAGCCACTCAGGCACCCCTGTCACATGTTCTTACTGAGAAGTTTCCAGAAATGCCATGCATTGAACACACTGCACTCATTAGCATCACTTTCAAGTTGGAGAGTAGGAAAAAAACTCCCCTGCCAGGTACGGTAGCGCCAGAATCCCTCCTTCCCTGCCACCTCACACCTCTTACCAGTGTGAAGAAGACCCAGACACTCAGACAGTTTAGAGCGCATAGCTACCCTTCACTGAGTGCTTTCTGTGTGGGCCAGGCACTGTAACAGGCAATCCACGGGAAGCCTATCAAGCAAGAACTATTATGCCCATTTTGTTGATGGGAAAACTGAGGCTTTTAGTCGGCCAGATGACCGACTAAGAAGGGGCAAAGCCAGGACTTGGGCCCAGACTTGACTCTGAAGCTTGTGCACCTCCTCTATTCTGCTGCCTCCTCCGAATCCACAGAGACCTAACACATTCTGGCCACTGTTACAGTTTAATCATTTGGGACAGGCTGAGGGTCACAGACCAGCCACATCACATATAAGAGGGAATAGGGCAGTCATCTTGCTCTGGAGGATCATGTAAGAGTACAACTTCAAAAGGCTTTAGCCTCTGGGGCTCCCGGGTGATGCAGTCAGTTAAGCATCTGACTTTTGGTTTGATCTCAGGGTCATGAGATCAAGCCCCGGATCCAGCTCTTTGCTCAGTGCTGAGTCTGCTTAAGACTCTCTCTCTCCCTCTTGAGTAAATAAAGAAATATTTTAAAAATTATTTTATTTTAGGGGCGCCTGGGTGGCTCAGTGAGTTAAAGCCTCTGCTTTCGGCTTAGGTCATGATCCCAGGGTCATGGGATAGAGCCCTGCATGGGCTCTCTGCTCAGCAGGGAGCCTGCTTCCCTTCCTCTCTCTCTGCCTGCCTCTCTGCCTAATTGTGATCTCTGTCTCTCAAATAAATAAAATCTTTTTTTTAAATTTTATTTATTTATTTGTCAGAGAGAGAGCAAGTGAACATAGAGTGGCAGGCAGAGGCAGAGGGAGAAGCAGGCCCCCTGCCGAGCAAGGAGCCTGATGTGGGACTCGATCCCAGAACACTGGGACCATGACCTGAGCCGAAGGCAGCTGCCCAACCAACTGAGCCACCCAGGCGTCCCTCAAATAAATAAAATCTTAAAAAAAAAAAAACCTCCGTTAAAAAAATTGTTTTATTTTATTATATTTAAAAAGCTTTTATTTATTTAACTGACAGAGAGACAGTGGGAGAGGGAACACAAGCAGGGGGAGTGAGGGAAGGAGAAGCAGGCTTCCCGCCAAGCAGGAGCCCTATGTGGAGCTTGATCCCGGGACCCTGGGATCGTGACCTGAGCCGAAGGCAGATGTTCAACAACACTCACCCATGCACCCCAAGAAATGTTTTTTTAAAAGGGGAGGCTTTAGGCATCATATTTGTCTGGTGAGAGGTCACATGACTTGCCCAAGGTCACACAAATTTAAGAGGTAAAGCTAGAAGCAGAATCCATGTCTCCCCTGACTTCTGACCGTTAGGTCAGCAGTCCTAAGCCTGTACCCTCCGAGATGCCAGTCCTACCTCTTCCAGTTCTCGCTCTTCCTCTTCCTGATGACTTGATCACTCATGAAACCTCCCATCAAGTGGAATAAGGTACTTATCGCCTACCTTCTCCCCAGTACATACTGTCCCGGGCCCTCTAGGGCCTGCAGAAGAAATAGAAAATGTGATTCCTGACTCAAAGAGATATATCAGCATTAGTGTGTAGGGTTCCAGACCCCTGGGCATCACCAGGAAAAACTCCCGAATGCTGGAATCTCACCAGGAAGGCAAGATCTGTATATGCAAAACATACTATGTATATGCAAATGCAACATCAAGCAATCTGCGGCAAGGAGCCATGGAAAGCCACCACGCAGAAGTTGATCATCCAAGAATTCATGAATGAGGAGGGATTTGAGGTGAATCTTGATGACACTTAGAAAGAAATCAATGGACAAGATAGAAATAGAAACAAAAGTCAGTGACTGACAGAGAAAAAAAAGAAAGCTCAGAACAACCACCAAACAAATGGAAGAAGGGAGTGGGGGCGAATCATACCAGGTCAGCAGACACATTGACCCTGGTCAGTCCTTGTGTCCCACCTGTCTGGGATGGCTCAGGAGCCATTTGGCCATATAGGCAGAGGATTGGAAGTAATGCTTTCTAAAGTGTCTTCCAGCCCTGGGATTCTAGGACTAACTTGCTCCAAGGCTTTTAGTCTTGCCTTTATAAGAGAGGTCTACTGGCAGCCCTGCCAAGACTTGGGTGAGGAGGGGGACAGCCTGGTCCAAGCTGCCCACACCTATTCCAGTCTCCTCTGGCCACTTGGGTGGCCTCCTCGGCCCCTCATCCCAGTGTCCTCCCAGCCCTTCCTCCCTGCCCACCCCCACACCTGAGTCACTTTGCCACCTGCTTCCTTCCCACCTGTTCCCTAGCTGCTTCCATGGAGGAAACAAAAATACCCACCCTGCCAACTGGCATCGACATCAATGTCATCCAGACCCCTCCACAACACAAGGCAAGTCTCCAAACGGCTCCAAGTCTGTGCTCTGTCCCTTTCTACACAGCTGCTCTTCCAAACTTTGGTTTCTCCTCTCATCTAGCCCCCTGACTTCTCCCAGCAGTACCCTCAACTCCTGTTTCATGGAAAAGCCGGAAGCCATCTGGCATGAACATCCAATCCCCCGCCCCCCGCCCCACTGCTGGGACAAGGGTCTCTCCTTTTGGCCAGGGCCAATCCTGCATACATGTGCAAGGATCCCATCTTGTCTTGGCCCTACAGGGAGCTGGAGCTGTCCATTACCCCCTCCCTTTCCTGAATCCCTCACCTCAGCTCCTTCTCCTACAAACACAGCACAACTTGCAGCATCCTACAAACTTCCCCAGATCCTGCTGCCTGTGTCCTTCTGGGCTCCTGGACGCCTAGGAGGAGCACACCGGTTCTCCATCTCCACCTTGCCGCTTCCCGTAACCCCTCACCCTAGTGCAGTCTGGCCTGGGGCCCCTCTGACACACATCTGCTGGGGCTCCAGTGACTTCCACATCTCCACATCTGGGGCTCCGTGCCAGTCCTTATCTAGCCCGACCTCCCTGAGTCATCAGAAACCCTTGAACATTTTTCTTCCCCTTCTTGGAGTCCTTTCCTTTCCCAGATTCCCTGCTGGCTGTTCTCCCTCCACTGGCCTCTTAAGTGTTTCTAGCTTGGATTTTCTCAATTCTCACATTACATGGCCTGCCTAGGGACTCTCACCCAGGGACAGCAAGGGTGGTGAAAAGAGTGTTGGCTTTGTGGTCAGACAGTTCTAAGTTCAAAGCCCAGCCCATCAGTGGGTGAGTTTGACTAAGTTTCTTCATGTCTCTGAGCTTCAACTTCCTCACCCGGCCACCGAGAAGGACACAATTCTGACCTTGCAGCCTATTGGAGATTTACTGCTGATAAGTCTCATGAAAGTCCCAGCACAAGGTGGTGGGCAATTTGCTCCACACTGCAGGGCCCTATGGCTCTAGCTGCCACCAATGTGCAGAGACTCCCAGATCTACATCCCTAACCCCCACTTTTCTTCTGGTTTTTATGCTATGTCTCCAGGGGCACCTGGGTGGCTCAGTCGTTAAATGTCTGCCTTCGGCCCAGGTCATGATCCCAGGTTCCCCGGATCAAGCCTGCTCTGCAGGATGCCTGCTTCTCCCTCTCCCACTCCCCCTGCTTGTGTTCCCTTGCTTGCTGTCTCTCTCTGTCAAATAAATATGCTATGTGTCCAATGTTCAGATCTCAATCTCCAGCTCCTTCCTCTCTTTTCTGTCTAGTTCTATATTTCTGCCTACTTATAGCTCATTCCAATGGCATTTTTCAAGACCTTAAGCTGAACTGATAACTCATAATTCAAACTCATAATTCCTCTCAACACTCTTCCCCGAACTGTCCTCTTCTGTGATCTCCACCTTGGGGCTAATGGCCCCATAACCTACTCAGCAGCCCCAGCTGAATTTCTCCAGGACTGGAAGGCCTCTTTTTTTCTCCCCATCTAATAGACCACCATATCCTGTGAAACCTCCCTCAAATCCATCCCTCCTGTCAACCCCGATTGCCCCTGCCTTCATTCAGACACTCACTGCGTCTCCTGGGTACCACTGCCTGACAAGGGGAAGTTCCAGACTGCTAGTATGGCCTACAGGGCCCTCTGTGCCAGTCCTGGACCCTTCTCTCCAATGACATCTTATGTTTGTCTTCTGATCTCGCCATCACCGTACCCAGACCACACCATGCCTGGCATACGCTATGTTCTTGCCAGTTGGAAAGCCACAGCTGCCCTTCAAGATCCAGCTTAAATGTGCCTTGTTGCAGGCCTGGAGCTCAGTGGTCCTTGAGATGGCCCTAGCCATGCTGAACTATAATGGCTTGTGATCTTCCAAACCTTCGAGACCCATATTGATCATCACTATTTCCCCAGCCCTGAGCACATAGTGGTGCTCAGTGAATGTTTGTTGAGTGAACAAAAGAATGAAGGAATAGTGAGCTCATGGAACCCCAAGAAAATTCAAGGGGATCCCAAGGAACATCTCTTGACCTGTCTCTCTGCCTCCCACCAGCCTGAGAATGTTCTGGGTTCCTGAAAGGACTGGTGGCTCCAGAGGGTTAAATGGAGGGGCAGGGCGGAGACTTCAAGCTAAAGAAAAGCCACAGAGATGCAGGGGGGCTAGGAGGTGACTCTGGCCAGAGACCCTCAGATTCAGGAAGACAAAGCAGCAGAACCGGAACCTTGCAAGCCAGAGCTCAGGGGCCAGGGTGGATGGGACCAGGTCCACAGGCAGCTTCTTTGGGGGGGGGGGAGCAGGCTCAGGAGGCAGAATCCCCATCCTCTTTCAACCACTCTATCAAGATCTTTCCCACCAATGGTTACAATCCCATGATAAGAGGGTCATTCCTTTGAGCTCTACCTTGTGTTCCTTGGGCCCTAAATACAAATATCACTGCAAGACAGGGTAATGAGATTAAGCCTTTGCCGGTTAAGTCTTTAGTTAGTGGTTGAAATCTTAACAAAGGTGTGGCAGAGGACAGGCTATAGGGACGCTCCTACCCGAGCTCCCAACTTTGCTGACAGCCGGCTTAGCTTTGCTCCTCCTGACCTGTTTCCCTGTGGCTCTCCTCCCTCAAATCCCCACTGGGTTCCCTCCCCAGAGGAAAAGTTGGAGTGACAGAGGGGGACCCCTACCCCTCCACCTAACAGTGTAATTCCTCTGGTACCTTGGATCAAAGAAAGGATGAGTGGAGGTCCTGGGGCAAAGTTCAAGGTATTCATGAACCAACCATAAAGCGAATGGCTATTTAAAAAACTCAGTTCTCCAATAGCTTCTATTGTATTTTCTGAGAAGGGCTCCCATAGGACTGAGAATCCTGTTAGCAGAAGCTGAAAACTTGCAAGGAAGGAGTCAGATTGTTTGCCCGCTGTGTGCTTACGCTGAGTGTCAATATCCGTACGGAAGTTTGCCTCCCTTGTCTGGCAAGAGGCTCTCCCTTCATGCCACCTCTCTTCCTCTGTCTTAGGTGGAGAGCTGGCCCAGGCATCATGCCAAGCTGAGTCGGGCAAAGCGAAGGGGCATCACAGCCGGGCTGTTATTCCTCGGTGTCTCACTCTGGTCCCGCAAAATGATCAGTCTGCAGGAGGCTGCAGGGCGCTGGTGGAGAGCAAGCCTTGGCCCAGACTCAGGAATGCTCCTCCCCTCGATCAGCCTAAAGCTCCGGAGGAGCGAGGAGCGAGAGGAACTCATTCTAGGCCTCCTCTGCCTCATCCGCCCTCCACACCCTGGTCCAGTCCCATCAGGATTGATTGAAAATTTGGGTTGCTGCTCCGCAGCCGACGCAAGCTGTAATGCCACCCTTGGCCAGTAGGTGCCGCCATCTAACATACCATCCTCCAGCCCTCGGCAAACGCCTGAAATCCGACCCTGGGGAGCCTACTCAAGGAACCCAGTGCCTCAAACAAATTTGCAAACGGTGAAGTCAAGATGTGGAATTAATTGTATGTGTGCTTCTTATAACCGTTGGTTCGATTTTTAATGAGTTTGACATTCTTTCTGCACTTACTAGGTGCCAGGAACTTAAAGGATATGGGAACTCAAAGATGACATAATTTCTGCTTTCAAGTTCATAATTAGGTAGGAGAGAGAAATTTGCATCTAAATAATTAGAATATAAGGCAGAACATGGTAAATGCCCAAACACAAAGGTGCCAACACGAAATTCTAATGAGGGCACAAAGAAGAGAGATTAATTCCAGCTGGAAGCCTGGGGACGCCCCAGAGGGGAGGGTTTAAAGACGACCTCAAAGAATACATAGAATTCCCATATGTGGAGTTGCATGAAGAGGCAAGGACTTTCCAGGTGGTAGAAATGAGGTGAGCAAGGGCTTGGAGAGGGGGACGGTCTCCAGGGAATTAATAATGTAGCTCAACTCAGAGACGACTATCAGAGGGGACAAGTACTAAGATCTGAAAGTTGGGCCGGACGATGAAGAGCCAGTTTCCACGTGATGCTAAGGGGTCATGCATGGGTCTGGAATCCCTGATGGATGACTTTAAAGCAAGGCAGCAGTGTGGCTGTCTCACATCCTGAACCGGTTTTATATACTCTGGCCTTGATGTACTCTGCAGGATTTCTTCAATGTTTAGAGAGTTTATTTCATCATGGATGCAGAAAGAGAAGGGGGAGGCACACAGAAAAGTAAGAGGGGGGAAAGAACGGGCAGAAGGAAAAGAAAGATGGAGAAGGAGAAAGAGAAGCTAGCCACGGGAGGGAAGGCCACACAGACCCTGTTGTGGGAGGAGGCTGTGCTCACGGAGCTGTTTGGGCTTTTCCAGGCCAGTGGCCTCTGGCTCCAGGCCCTGGCCGACCACAGAGGACAATGTGAGGCGGGTTTGTTTGGTGATGTGTTTTCTGCTGGCCCTGTTTGTTTGTTTTCCGTTTTTCTGGCAGTGTACACGTCTGGGATAGAGAAGAAGGAGGAGGTCAGGGACGTGGCCGGCATTGACAATGGCCCCGGGGCCAGGCTCTGGGCTGGCAGGATCCTGTTGTGGGGGCCAGACTTTTGCTGGCCCCGGGGAAGGGCCTCTCTCTGTGGGTGCCCAGAGCCAGGTGGCCTGCCCAGCTTGGAGATGGTTTGCCCCGAGCTCTTTGTCCCTGTCTTTTTCCACCCTGGCAGGAAAGAATGAGTCCTTGAGGCCTGGGCTTCTTGCCTGTGTAGCCAGGATGTCGTGCTGGGCTGGGGAGCCCGTGGGGATAGCAAGAACAGCCGCTTCCAGCTTGGCGCTGGGCGCCTCAGGGGTGCCCATGAGAGCCAGCCCGCTCCCAAGCGCTGGTGATGAGTCTGGCTCTCTCTCGCCCATCCCACAGCCCTTGGAAGCCAACATAACGAGCACCATTAAAGTTAATGAAACGCAATGAGTCCTCCATTTGCTCAGTTACAGCTCTTAACGAGATTGCTCCCTCTTGCTGAGGAGACTGATTTGAGCTGCCAGGGCTCGGCCTTTGTCCCCCTAATTTTTATTGGCCCATTAACGAGAACAGATGCTCTGGGCTGACCAGCAGTATCTGGTACTGTGGCCCCAACAAGCCCCGCTTGGGTCAAGTCTCAGGTGGTCTTTTGATTCCAAATTAGCCTAGAGACAGCCCTTGTTGCCTTTGCCCTCTCCTTTGCTTCCCCACCTCCAAACCCAGCTTTATAAGTAGGTACAGCAGCGATATGGGGAGACTTGAGAAGATAGGAGAGGCTTTCCTTTCCCCTTTGGCTTGTATCTCAGCCCACTGATGGAGCAGCTCCCCTAGTAAGAACTCCATCCAGTTCCTTTGGCTTAAGGGCTTTATTCCCCATTCAGATGGAAATACAGAACCTTGTTAGTCATTGACATGTTAGTGTGAATTATTTCCCAAGGTCATGGATAGGCTTCAAGGGGATCTGAGGATCTCCTAAATTGTAAATAAACTTTTGTCTCCAGTGTTCATTTTCCCAGAGAGGGGTCTTCTACAGCTCTCTTCAAAGTTGCCATGACACAAGCAACACCCCCTTCCAAATAAAAAATAAATAAATAAAAAACCAAAAACCCATAGAAGTGGAAAAAGAACAGTTTATAACTGGGGCACAGAAGGCAAACTCTCCTACCCTCCATTCGGCCAACCCCACCCCTGAGGAGGCCCCGGTCCCCTCCTCCTTGGGAGACATTTCCTCTGGACCTCCCATTGTCACCATAGCTCAATCAAGTCTGTCCTAAATCTTAAAACCAACCTCAAGTTGGGGGACTGGGGCAAGAGGAGAGCCCTTTCACTCTGTGTTGATTTACATGGCCGGGCTGTGATGATAGACTTGCCTGCTGGTGTAAATACCCATAAACTTGGGGCGCCTGGGTGGCTCAGTGGGTTAAGGCCTCTGCCTTCGGCTCAGGTCATGATCCCAGTGTCCTGGGATCGAGCCCCACATCGGGCTCTCTGCTCTGCGGAGAGCCTGCTTTCTCCTCTCTCTCTGCCTGCCTCTCTGCCTACTTGGGATCTCTGTCAAATGAATAAATAAAAATCTTTAAAAAAAATACCCATAAACTCTCTGAAAGTGCCAGGCATCGTGTGCCATCCCGGGCCCCATGCAGGCCTGACATTCAAGAGGTCAAAGAGGAGGAGAGAACTGAGCTGGCAGGAGCTGTCATGACAAGATCTTGGCTTGTGACCATGGAGGAAGAGGGCACGTTTTGAGCCAGTTCCTGTGATCCCTTGGCCTCCCCTGCGGAGCAGGTGGCTGGTGTGCAGTGATAACCAGAAGGGCCCCTTCCCAGCTCAGCCTGATCGTGCTTGTGACTTATGGATGGCAGTTGTCACCCGGAGGCCCGGTTAAATGCAGAGGAGCAACTTGGGCAGATTCATGGCGCCTGAGAGCCTGTTCTTTACCCGGCAGCCAGAGTCCTCTTCAAGCAGGGCTGCACAACCACAGCGCTCTGGATATTTGTGTGGGGCTGTCCCTCGCGCTGTGGGGTGCTCAGCGAAATCCCGGGCCATTACTCACAGACGCCAGCATAACACCTTGCCAAGTTGTGACAACCAAATACCGTCTCCAGACGTTGTCAGATGTCCCTTCTGAGCAGGTGGCAACATTGGGCCTCCCCCACCCCGGCCCGATTGAGAATCTCTGTCATAAAGTATAAATCAAATCATGTCACTCCTTGATGAAAATTTTGCAGTATCTTCCCATGAATCTAAATGTGAAATTCAGGGGTTTGGCATGGCCTTCAAGGCACTTGTAGGCCAGCTTTGCCTCCCTCTCCAGCCTCACCCAAGCACCTCTACTCTCGCCTGCCATCATCCACTGGCCATATAAAGCTTCTTGACCTACCTAGACAAGGCGAGCTCTTTCTTGGACAGAGTGGAAGATGGGGAGACCTCACATATTTGGGATATGTTCATACACACTTACGACAACTCATAAATATTTGACTTACTGAATTGTTTAGTTTTTCCTGTCTCCCCCGTAAGAATGTAAACCCCGTGAGAGCAAGAACCTTGTCTGACTGTTCACTGTTGAATCTCCATCATCTTCCCTAGTGCCTGCCTCCACAGAGTAAGTCCTGAGTAATTATCGTTGGAATGAATGAATAAGGATGGCAGGGGTTAGAGAGGGAGAAGGATTCTTCTGGAAGGTCAAGAGAAAGGTTTCTTAGGCATGTTGAGGCTTGAAGCTTAGGTAGGAAGGGTGAAGAGTGGGAAGGGCAAAATGTGTTCTGGGACAGGGCTGAGGGGACGGCAGAGGCAAAGACCCAGAGAAAGCACAGTGGCCCAGATATACTGCCACCAACCCAAGGGACATGCCAGCATCAGGAACTCCTCATGGGGCAGAAGGACAAATATTGTGTGAATGGTTTTTTTTTTTTTAAAGATTTTATTTATTTATTTGACAGGCAGAGATCACAAGTAGGCAGAGAGGCCGGCAGAGAGAGAGGAGGAAGTAGGCTCCCCGCAGAGCAGAGAGCCCAATTTGGGGCTCGATCCCACGACCCTGGGATCATGACCTGAATCGAAGGCACCCCATGTGAATGTGGTTCTTGGTCTGTGGAGATTCAGGGGTGAAATGCCCGAGTCCCTTGTTGAGGAAGTAGGGAGAGAACTCAGCCCAGATGGAGCCTTGTGAATCGGGGACCAGACAAGAGAGAGGTTTGCTGGTGGAACCTGGAGTCCTGATTTGGCTGATCCCCTGAGAAGTAAAGATTATTCCTCTTGTGGGATCTCCTGTTGGTGACTCTGACTATTCTGATCCTCTCGGAGCCCTGGATCCCACTTTGTGGCTGTAAGAAAAGTCAAATCATTGACCAGACAAGTGAGCCTAGACCAGTGCAGAGAGCCCTGGGACCCAAACGGAAGAGGCCTGGGGCCTGCTTCCATCTTCCCTCCCTCTCTTGATGTGTGGCCTTGCTCAAGGCATTGGACTGCAATGGACCTCCGTGTCCTTCTTTTGGAAAACAAAGTTAACAATACCTGCCCCGTTCAGAGGAGAAATGAGGTCATGTTTGTGCAGCATTGTGAGCTCACTGGAGACAATGAAGGCATTCTTCTTAACAGTAACAATAATAATCATTACTGCAAATCTAACCAGTAAATATATCTCCTCAAAGTTGGAGTTGGGCCCCTCAGTAGGATAGCAATTAAAGTTAAAAAAAAAAATCTCTAGATGGGGGAATTTTCTGGCCCCAGTTTGATCTTTGGGGTGTGCAGAGTTGATATCGCTGTGGGAGGGAGAGAGGCCCGCAGCGATCATTCATTTCACTTGCATTCAAGTGTGCTCATTGTATCTCTCTCGTCCTTGAGTTATCCCCAGTGCGTTTTGCAACTTCTCACCCTCCCGCGGTCCAAGGAGAAAGCGATCCCCTAGACTCTCCATCTCTACACCACCCAGTGTGCCAAGCACTTACGGAAGTGGTGATTTGGCTGATTTGGGGGTTAGAGGTCCTGGCGTTTAGGCATCGGCCACAAGCTAGCCTGCAAAGTAGGTGGCCTATCTTGAGTATTTGAGTCTCTTTGCTACCCATCCCACTAAGTAGGCCAGTGATTCTGAAACCAGGCTGTGCATTCAAAGCCCCCAGGAGTGGGGTCCATGGAGTCCCCAGTGACTCTAATGCCGCTGTTTGAATTTGGGAATCACCAGGTTTAATGAAGTGTTAGTTATGAAACGTGTCTACAAGGAGCAGAACGATGCTTGCACAAAAGTGTTGTTGAAGTTTGGGCCAAGCTGGCAGAAGGCCCTTTCTCCTGCCCCAGTGACTAATGACAGAAAAACTGGGAAAAAAAACCAAAACTATATAGTGTGAGAAAACAAGAGAGAACCATCAGCGTATAAGAAATGTTGGAGCCCAGGGGGTGTCTGGGTGGCATGGTTGGTTAGGTGTCCGAATCTTGGTTTCAGCTCAGGTCGTGATCTCAGGGTCATGGGATTGAGCCCAGAGTCAGGCTTTGCGTTCAGTGGAGAGCTCAGAGTGAGAGAAAGAGGGATTCTCTTTCTCCTTCTCCTTCTGCCCCTCTCACTCATGCTCTCACTCTCTCTTTCAAATAAATAAACCTAAAAAAAAGGCAAAGAAAAGAAATGTTGAGAAAGAGAAAGAACATATAGCATCAAAGTTTCAAAAGAAATCAAACTGGAGGG
Source organism: Mellivora capensis (assembly GCA_004024625.1). NCBI lineage: Eukaryota > Metazoa > Chordata > Mammalia > Carnivora > Mustelidae > Mellivora > Mellivora capensis. The sequence continues at coordinate 155,708 of PISX010000253.1, read as the reverse complement.
AACCACAGCTCAGACATACGAAGGAAAAGACTGTGGTGGAGGGAAGAATGGTTTGAGGGCTCCAAGCCTGAGACAGCAGACTCAGAATAACCAGAGGAGGTCCCAGGAATGTTCCCTGCTGCCTCATGACCAGTTGGCAGTTGTGGATTTGCCCCAAGATGCTGGGACTGGAGAAGCAGAGCAATGCTCCGAGTAGCTTCTGACACTCTGAGACAGAAATAGGGAGGCATCATCTGGGAGAAAAGCTGTCAGAGGCTGCCATCTCCCACCCTCAATAAAGCAGTGACAAGCTGCAGTGAACACAAAGCTGGCAAGTAGATGCCCTCAAACACAATGATGAGCAGAACATCAAGAATCACGAAAGAGTTAAGGAAAAATAGAAATACGGTTTGGAGAAACTCTAAGCCAGTATGGTCCAATAGAACTTTCTGGGACAATGGCCATGTTCTGCAGCCGAGCTGTCCAACACGTAGCTGCACACCACTTGTGCCTCTTGAGCTGTTCAGATGAGGCTCTTGCAACTAAGGAACTGAATTTTTAATTGTATTTTGTTTTAATAATTTAAAATTTGTTTTAAAAGATGTTGGTTTTAAGTAATCTCTACGCCCAATGTGGGACTTGAACTCCCGACCTTGAGATCAAGAATTGCACTCTCCATGGACTGAGCCAGCCAGGTGCCCCTAATAATTTAAATTTAAATAGCAAGCAGCTACTGTATTGGATAGCCTAGCTCTAAACTTAACATATAGAAGAGGAAACACCCAAAGAAATCGAGATAATGGAACAAAAAACAACACAAGTCAGTTTAGTTGAAGAAAGATTATTATCCTCAAGAGATGCCAAGTAATAATAAATCCATCTTAAAAATCAACCAGTAGGGATGCCTGGGTGGCTCAGTGTGTTAAGTGTCTGCCTTCAGCTCAGGTCAATATCTCAGGGTCTCAGGATCGAGCCCCAAATCCAGCTCTCAGCTCAGCACAGAGTCTACTTCTCCCTCTCCCTCTCCTTCTCTCTTGCTTTCACTCTCTCTCAAATAAATAACTAAAAACTTTTAAAAATTTATAAAATAAAAATCAACCAGTAGGGCCATCTGGTTGGCTCAGTTGGAGGAGCCTGCAACTCTTTATCTTGGGGTTGTATGTTCGAGCACCGTGTTGGGTATAGAGATTACTTAAAAATAAAATCTTAAAAAAAAAAAAATCAACCAATGGTCTTAGAAACTTAAAAATTGAAAATCAGATTTTGAAACTCAGTAAATGGTACAAGGTGAATTTAATGGTTTAGTTATTAGGGGAAGCTGAGCTGAAGAAGTCTCCTAAAACACAGTGAAAATGAAAAAAAGATGGAAAGTCTGAGAGAAAAAGGTAAGAGACATTTGTCTAATAAGCATTACAAAAAGACAGAACTCCAGAGAATAGATGAGAGAAAATAATTAAAGAACTAATAAAAGAAAAGTTCCCAGTTGTTGAAGAAAGAAATTAATTGTTAGAATGTTCCCAGGAAACGAAGACCCACACTGAGACTTATTACAGTGAAACTTCAGAACAACAATGATGAAGAAAAAAAGGCCTAGAAACTTCCAGAGAGAAAAAGCAGGTCACCAATAAAGTAATATTAAATTGGCATCAGGCTGGTTGTTAAAAGACAATGGAACACTATCTGCAAAGTTCCAGAGGGAAATGAAGTATTCATGTAGGAAGGGGATAATTAAGACATTTTTTTCTTTTACAAGAAGAAAGTTTGCCACCCTCAGATAACTTGAAAGAATTCCTAGAGGAGGTGCTTCAGTTTAAAAAAATAATGAATTCAAGAAAGAGGAAGACGTGGGATGATGAAACTACGGTGAACAAAGAAACTAGTAAAACTTTTAGTGAACTCTAACTATTGAGGCATAATGTAAGCATTTTAAAAACAACAATATGGGGGTGGCTGGTTGACTCAGTTGGTGGAGCATTTAGCTCTTGATCTCGGGGTCGTGAGTTCAAGCACCATGTTGGGTGTATAGCTTACTTAAAAAATAAATAAGTGAAAATAAAAACAACAATATGGAACTGTAATCTACTCAGATGATCTCAACTTGGAAGGTGACAAATGGAGGAGAAGGAGGAACACTTAAGCGTGCTAAAGGAGACAGAGTTCCTGATTAGCTGTAGACATTGATAGAAAAGCTTAAGTTAAAGAATATATGGGTTCAAGTTTAAGAGTAACCAACAAGAGATGGAGAATTAGAAAATCATCTTCCAAATACTTAGAATGAATTAAAAGGTGGGGGGGGGGGGAAGTTAATCTAAAAAAAAGCCAGAAAAAAAAAAAAAAGAAAGAAAGCAAACTAAACAGGAAGCATAAAATAAAATGACAGGTTAAGTCTAAAAAAATCATGGGGATAATACATGAAAAAAGAGAAAAATTCCTCTATGAAAGGCAAAAAGCCTGCTCTATGCTGTTCACACAGATGTATTTGATACCAAGTGACAAGAACATTTTGAATATGAACAGATGGGGGAAATATACCAAGGCAAAAAGCACTAAAAGAAACAAAGGAAATATACAGATAGAAGTCATAATCTTACAAAAAATATGTAATTCCTAAGATTCTTAATCTAGTTTCAAAATACATAAAGTAAGCACTGACAGAAACCAAGGAAAAATGAACAAATCTCTGGCCACGGATAAGGCTCAGAAATCTCCAAAAGATAGACAAAAGTCTATCTCCAAAAGCAGACAAAAGTCATCCTGAGAATAATGGAGAATTTGAGTGACCCAATGAACAAGTTTTAACCGATGCACATTATGCCCTCCAAACTGAGAACACGTTTTGTTCCAAATACATTTGAAGTATTCACACCCCAAAAAAAACCCTCAACAAATTCCCAAGACCCCCATAACACAACATATCACACCAACCATTTTCTCTGTCCACAATACGTGAAAAGAAGCAATTACCATTAAAATGGTGGGCTGAGGAGGGGGGACTCCTTATCTGTTGTACTTGGAGATGTGAACTCTTTCACAGATAGTTCCTTGGAACTGGAAGCCTGGTTTCCCTCTGCTACAGTCTACTCCGGTGTAGGCTCATGGAGGTAAGCCTCAGACATGAGTGTCCACTGTCATGGTATCCCATAGTGGGGAGAACATTAGTGTGAACCTTTGCTCCTGAGAGGAAAGTCTAAATATTTGAAGCAGTATTTGAAGCTCCAGAATTGGACCCAGCCTGCCTGTGCTCTCTCACCTCTCCCTCCTCTGCAACCAGCAAGAGCCACAGACTCTCGGCACGCGCACCACCTAATGGGTGCTCCTTAGTCCCCGACACTTGTCCATCTGTACAAATCTCACCTCCTCCAACCGATGGTGCCCACCAGCAAACTACGGCTCGAGGGCCATACCTGGCGCTGGCCCTGGCCTTGGTTTGTAAATAACGTGGTTGTTTTTTTTTTTTTTTTAATTCGTTCATCTGGAACCTTTCATTTGGACTCACTCCACCTGAGTGAAAGAAGTAGTGAGAGTCTATGTCGTTATCTATATGGTCTTCAAAACGAGGAGATAGGAGCAAAGGCGCATGAAAGTGTTTGCCCGGCGTAGGGCTCTGATGAAGTTGGAATTATTTTTTTTTTTTTTTTTTTTTTTTTTGGTGACTATCTTGAGATATATTTATTTAGTTAGTTAGTTATTATTTTTATTTACATATAATGTATTATTTGCCCCAGGGGTACAAATCTGTGAATTGTCAGGCTTACGAAGTTGGAATTATCTATCTCGTGATCTAATTCCTGTTTTTTTCTCTTTTTAAAATATTTTATTTATTTTTAGAGAATGGAAGAGCGGCAGAGAGAGAGGGAGGTTTGAGCCAACTCCACACTGAGCACAGAGCCCAACTTGGGGCTCGACCCCATAGTCCTGAGACCATGACCCAAGCTGAAATCAAGAGTCAGACACCCAACTGACTGAGCCACCCAGGTGCCCCTCCATTTGTTTTTTTTCTTTCTCTTGGACATCTCCTTTATGTAACAGAAGCTTATAATGTGTTTCCCACGAGTCCAGCATTCTTGGAGGTATTTTATAAGTTTTCACTCTCTCTCAAGACAGTCTCCCTGAGAGGATTGGGAATCAGATGCTGGTACTGTCATCCCCTTTGTAGAGGTGAGGACACTGAGGCACAAAGGGGTGACAGTACTTGTGTGAGGGCACATTCCCAGTGTGTGGCAGAAGTGATTTGGTTGTAGAATCTCTACTTACCCACTGTCCTGGGCGGCCTTTCACCTCCAGATGTGACTTGCCTTTTTCCTCTGGGTTAAAAACACATCGAAGAAATCCTCATCTCCCTACGTCGTGATCAGTAGAGCTTCTACTCAATTAGACACATCGATCTGGTCACCAGGGAGGGGACAAGTAAAGACCGTGAGCTCCAAGGGGTGGAGGGTTATCTGGTTGACGGCTTTTCCATCACCTAGAACAGTGTCTGATACGTGGAAGGCGCTCCCCCAAAATATTTTGAGTAGGTAAGCACTCAGATGAATTGATGCTTGAACGGATAAATGGATGAATTAGATATGTGTGTTAATCAAGTTTTACTGGAACCTAGCCGTGCCCATTCATGTATACAATGTTGATGGCTGCTTTCCCCAGAGCCATATAGCCCACAAAGACGAAAATATTTTCAGACAAGTTTGCTGAACCCTGGGGTATTAGAGACGTTTTCTTCCTCTTGCTGTCATCCCCGAGCCAGGGCTGGAGAGGAGCCCCACCACTGCCTGTTGCACAGGTCAGGAATGTCCTGGGCAGGGGGCACCTGGGTGGCTCAGTTGGTTGAGCATCTGACTTTGGATTCCAGCTCGGGTCGTGATCTCAGTGTCGTGAGGTGGAGGCCCGTGTCAGCCTCCGTGCTGGGCATGGAGCCCGCTTCGAATTCTCTCTCTCCCTCTACCCCTCCCCCACTCGTTTACTGGCACTTTCCTGCCCCCCCAACCCCCCCCCCCAAAAAAGAACAGGACTGTGCAGGAAATAGCAAGGATGCTGTCTGTGCCTCAAGAATGCCCTTGCGGGGGAAGAGGAGGCCGCGTCACGGAATGGATGTCATCTTTGCAGCCCTGGTTAGAAGGCAGGCTTTGGAGCCCGGACTGACTCGGGTTTGACTCCCAGATCCGCCGTTGACCAAGCTGTATGGCTTCAGGCAGCCTCCACACTCTCTTTGAACCTCAGCTTGCTTCTCTGTAAAAGTGTGGGTGACAAAATCTAGACTAGTTCAAGATTCAAGAGAGACAATGTGCAGAAACCATCTGCGATCTAGGGGCCCCGATCAGTGATTGTTCTTTTTTCTTGTTGACACTGAATCTGTTTCAAGGTTGGTCTCTAATTATGACTGGCCAGTTTCAAACAAGATTTTGTGCCCAGGTAGCCCTTCTTAGAGAAGACCATCAGTGCCTCAACCCCCTTCTTCCCACACTTATCTTCTGTAGCCTTCCAGGCTCTGCACTAACTCTCATCCCACCCCAGCCTTCCCTGATTTCTGCTCCCCTGTACCCCTGCTCTGCCCTTACACATTCCCTGATTCTGTTTTTCAAGTTATTATTTATTGTTCTCTGGGTGTTTCCCATGAATCCAGACACCTGCCCAAGCAGATCCACCCTCACAGGGGGTCTGGGGAATCCTTGAGGGCTGGTTACTTGATTTGACAATAGTGGGCAGGGGTGCGGCCGAGTGGACCCACACCCACAGGTCCCTCCGGGGTTGCGGCCTCATTCCCAGCCAGAGTAGATAGTGTCTCCTGCCTGAAATTGCTGGGTTTGAAATTTCTTCCACCAGACAAGCATTCCTTTGTGATTATACTTACCCTCAGGACGTTCCTCTGTTAAAATGCAGGTCATTCCTAGGAGGAGATCACCTGTGTCCATGTACTTATCTTGAGTTACAACCTCCGGGGTTCTTAACCAACCAGTGGTCAACTAATTTCTGAGCTGTTGTGGTCCCAAATGACATGGAATATCTGCAAATGATTTCAACACTGTGAAAGGAAATATATAAACAAAAGAGAATTCTTAGTGTTAAAAGGTGTTACCTCCTCTCCATTTTTTTTTTAATCACAAATGCCTTTTGAAGTAGACTCCAAAGGAGTGAATCTCTAATGGTGGAATTCCAGACTGCAAAATAAATTTTAAAATATTGAAGGTGGCAGGGGCAGGTACCTTACTTTCAAAGCCCACTGCTCAAGTAGCTCTCAACTCAGCCAAAATCTAGGCCAGCTCTGACCACTGGAGTCTTGATGTGAAGGCAAGGCCACTGAGTTGTCGTTGCCAAAACTTAGAACCAGAAGAGTCTTGGAACCTTCTTATATTATAGAAGAGGAAATAAAGCCCAGAGAGAGAAAGTTTCTTGCTCATTCATAGTGGGGGAGCCTAAGTAGTAGGCAGGAGCTAAAGTAGCTAGGATGGGGGGTGCCTGGGTGGTTCAGTGGGTTGAAGCCTCTGCTTTCGTCTCAGGTCATGATCCCAGGGTCCTGGGATCGAGCCCCACATCGGGCTCTCTGCTCAGCAGGGAACCTGCTTCCTCCTCTCTCTCTGCCTGCCTCTCTGCCTACTCTCTCTGTCAAATAAACAAAATCTTTAAAAATAAATAAATAAAAATAAATAAAGTAGCTAGGATGGGCCTGGGGGCTGGCAGGGGTCAGAAGGCAGGACAAAACTAAAGCTAGGTTAAGGGCAAAGCTCTCTTGTCCGTGCTGGCCCCTCTCAGGGCTTCCTCCTTGGACACCCACCAGAGACAGACACACAGAAGAGTCCACTCATCTCCTCATGCCGGCCGCCCCTCCCACCCCAAGTGGGACTCCTCCTTGCCTGGGGCCACCCTGCCAAGGGGAGGCCTCCCATCCCAGGCCCTTGGCCCACGGAGAGAAAGTCCGAAACAATACCTCTAAACTGAAAACAGTTTTGTCTTTCTCCATGGAACAATGGCCATTAACAACCATGGAACTGGAGCAGAAATGGAACGCAAACCCCAGGGACCTGGGAGCCTGCAGGGGTGTGGGGGCAGGGACGGAACTGGGAGACAGAAGTCTAGGGAGAGCCTCTCCCCACCACCTCCCATCACACCCCTGCACCCCCTGACCCCCTGAGGCACTTCCAGTGGCCGCTGCCTCTTCCATCTGCAACACCACTTGACCCCCACTCTTCAAAGTCTCATGAGGCTCCTTTTGCAGGGCGCGGGTGGGGGGAGAGGGCTGCACAGGCCATCCTCCCACACAGCCCAGCAGTGCTCTGTACACTCACCACACACAGGCAGGCCTGCAATGGCAATCATGAGGCAGCTTGAGGAGGCCCCCCAACCCCCTGGAGCCCCTGCTGGAGAGCGGACAGGACCATGTGGGTGACCTTGAGGCCAGTGACTGACCTCCTAGTCCCTCACTGCAGAACCTCCAGCGTGGGCTCTGTAGGGGGGTAGCTGAGACAATGTGCGCTGCTGAGAGGGGGAGATGACGCATTTTTCTGCGGCCACAAGCCACTTTTGACGGGTCCGCCCCAGTGAGGAGCAACCGAAACCTCATCCCACCCAGCACGGCTTTTGTCTCCACCACATATTTGTCTTATTTGGAAGATTTTTGTGGGTTTTCCCGTCTTTCCCCGGTGCTTACTGCCCTGAGGGGGCCGGAGGCCATGGTGGGGCTGCGGGAAGGGTAAGAGGCATTCCTGGGGCACCATGCCTGGTGGTCTGCGGCCTGCTTGGACGTCGGGGAGAAATCTGTCCCCCACTGCACCCCGTGCACCCCAAATGGGCACCGTGGACTCAGGCCACAGGCCTCTCCTCTGCGGGCCGCCCACGGCTCCTGGGCCTTCCTGGGCCCGCTTCCCGCATCTTCTCTCAGCCTCCTCTGCTCAGGCTGCCCCGGCTCTCATTCCTTCATTCCCGGGATCCAGCCTGCTTGGCTCCTGTGGTTCCGACTCCTTGGCCGGTGCCCACACCTTTCCTCCCCTTTCTTTCTGCCTGTCTGGATTCTGAAGCATCTCTCAGGGCGGCCCGGCGGCCCTCTCTGCCCCCACTCTAAGCCCTGTCAGGATCTCCTGCTTTTGAACTTCAGAAGTGCGCGTTTTCTTTTTTTTTTTTTTCTTTTTTTTTCTTTTTAAGATTTTATTTATTTATTCGAGAGAGAGGCAGCGAGAGAGCATGAGCGAGGAGAAGGTCAGAGGGAGAAGCAGACTCCCCGCAGAGCCGGGAGCCCGATGCGGGACTCGATCCCGGGTCTCCGGGACCACGACCCGAGCCGAAGGCAGTCGTCCAACCAATTGAGCCACCCAGGTGTCCCGTGAACTTCAGAAGTGCGCGTTTTCTATCCCTTTGGTGATTTCAAGCACACCCTGCCTCTGTGACATGGAGGACAGAGGTGAGAGCTTTTGTTCTTCGTTCCTCCCCCATCATGCTTCTACCACGCAGTTGCTACATTAATATTTGTCTGACTGGGGCTTTCCAAGGGCCGGCTGTGGGCTAGTTTGGAGAATCTCAGTGATAGAAGAGACTAATCCAATGACCCACTCAGAACTTGAATTCCTGCCAAAAAGTGTCTGGCTTCAGCTTACAAGTCTCTGATGATGGAGATCTCACTACTTGTGGTGGCAAACCATTCCCTCTTCTCCTTAAGCTCTGACCTTAAGAAAATTCTTCCTCGGGGCACCTGAGTGGCTCAGTTGTTAAGCAGCTGCCTCCGGTTCAGGTCATGACCCCATGGTCCTTGCTCAGCGGGAAGCCTGCTTCTCCTTCTCCCATTTCCTCTGCTTCTGTTCCTTCTCTCCCTGTGTTTCTCTCTGCCAAATAAATAAAATCTTAAACAAAAAAAAAAGAAAGAAAGAAAGAAAATTCTTCCTCATATTGAGCTAATACCTGCCACATTTGGCTTTCCCCACTGGCCTCGCAGCTAGACCACATAAATCTATTCCAGTCCTTTTGCCTCACAGCCACCCTTCAGATATTTGAAGGTGACAATCTCCTACCTCTGCAGTCTTTTCTTTTCCAGAGGGAAACACCTACTGTCCTAACCTCCATTGTCCCGGTGCCCCAGTGACCATGGACTTCAAGTATTCTCCCCCACCCCCCATGTTGAGCATCTCCCCAAAGCCCTGTTGGACTCATTCTCCTAACATCATTTCCCCTCTTTCTGGATCAAAGTGAATGCCACAGCTTTCAGATGGGCCTGCCACCATGTGGTTATTTGAGATGTCTTAAAGAAAGGACCCAGCCTCTCACTAGGGGAAGGAAGAAAGGGAGGGAGGAAGGAAGAAAGGAAAGGAAGGGAGAGGAAAAGAGAGGGAAAAAGGGAAAAGAAAAGAAAGGAAAGGAAAGGAAAAGAAAGGAAAAGGATTAGAGAACACTGAGCAGCTGCTTTGTCTATGTCCCCATTTGTCCCGAGCAGCCCTCCCCTCTCCTGAGGGGTAGACGGCAAATCTGACTACTGATTCTATGTGTTAGTGGACGTCTGGCTTTCCCCAAATTTCAAAAGCTGTCAGGTCATTTCTGTGCATTCTTAAAAAAAAAAAAAAAAGATGTATTTATTTGGGAGAAAGAGAGAGAAAAGTGCGTGTGGGGAGGGGGCAGAGGGAGAATCTCAAGCAGACTCCTGCTGAGTGCAGAGTTCGTCGTGGGGTTGCATCTCAGGACCCCCCTGAGATCATGACCTGAGCCAAAATCACGAGTCTTAACCAACCGAGCCACCCAGGCACCCCATTTCTGTGCATTTTATTTATTTATTTAATTAATTTATTTGACAGGGAGAGAGAGATCACAAGTAGGCAGAGCGGCAGGCAGGGAGAGAGAGAGGGGAAGCAGGCTCCCCACTGAGCAGAGTGCCCCATGCAGGGCTTGATCCCAGGACCCTGAGATCATGACCCAAGCCGAAGGCAGAGGCTTAACCCCTTGAGCCACCTAGGAACCCCTGTGCATTTTAATACAGGTATTCCAGAGGGAATACCAAATGTTTTAAAACCAAAGGAGGGGACTCAGGGTGGCATTGCAGGCTGCTGAGATATTTGGGGGAGAGCAAGGCTTGCGGCGCCCAGCCCGCCCCTCCCCTGACCCTCTATGGGTAATGGAGAGCCCCCAGCCCCAAGTGTATTTGCATTAGGACCAGACGCTTCCCTCCAGTGCCCAACCCCCTTTTATTTGCGCCAGTTACTGGACCTGAGTGCTTTGCTGCCTTATGTACTTCACTATCTTTCTTAAGTGTCTGAATCTTGTGGCAAGTGAATGATTCCTTGAGGAAAATGACAGGGATCTTAAGGGATTCTTATCAATGCTCTGTATCTCGCTTGTGGTGGCACTTGTACCAATGTATGCATTGATTGACACTCATCAAACTGTATACTTAAAATGGTTGCATTTTATTGTACGTGAATTATCCTCTGATGAAGATGGTTTTCATTTTTTTTTATTATTTTTTTAAAGATTTTATTTATTCATTTGACAGACAGAGATCACAAGTAGGCAGAGAGGCAGGCAGAGAGAGAGAGGAGGAAGCAGGCTCCCCACAGAGCAGAGAGCCCGATGCGGGACTCGATCCCAGGACCCTGGGACCATGACCTGAGTCGAAGGCAGAGGCTTTAACCCACTGAGCCACCCAGGCGCCCCAAAGGTGGTTTTTAAAAAATGTTTTTATATGCCATGCAGAGTGTAGAGTCATGTCCTGCTCATACCTGGATTCACACACATTTAGCAGATTGATTTACTGAGTGAAGCTGTACCTAGAACTACTATAGCCAAGAGCCATCTTCGGTTCTAAACTCAATGATCAACTTGCGAAGGTTCCTTAAACAACATGGCAGAAATGACTCTGCATTCGTCTGGCCTTGCCTCCAACGGCTCCTACCCAGCAGTTCAGGGCCAAATCAGGCAGACACCCTTGATTCCCCAACTATCTCGTAGGATTGCTTTCCTAGGACCATTGCCATCCCTCGGATTGCTGGGATTACAGTTCCCTCATAATCCATCCAGCTCCCTGCCCCGTATTGCCCATCACTGACCTGGAGAGTTGAAGGCCCCTCCCTGAAGCCCTGAATGCAGAGGACACTAGACCCAAGTGTTTTATCAGATAATAATAATAATAATCAGATAAATCAGGTTTATCAGACCGTGGGTGTTGCTCTAAGCTACCTAGCTACTCTGTTCCAGAAGCCATTGTGGCGGTGGTCTTCTTGCCTGATGGATTACCACCCTGGGACAAGGTTCTAACCCTCTTGCCTGAGCTATGGCTCAAGGTGTCTGGACCCCTTGGATGCCGAGCCCTGTCCTTCTGCCCAAGCGCCTACCTTCTCCCTGAACTCAGGAGTGTGTCCTTAAAAAAGAAGATAATGGCTGTCGGGAGGTAGCAGGGTGGGATACTTTTAATTGGCCCATTTATGTTCTCCAGTCTATTCTAATGATTCCCAAATAAATGAATCTGTCTTCCCTACCAGACTGCAAGCTCACAGAGGCCGGGGGACAGTCCTGTCTCTCTTCATTATTCTCAGCTTCTGGCTGTGCATCTAGCACATGGCTGGTGTTTGATAAACATTTATAGAATGATGGATGAGTTCAAGTTTGTGAAAACTATGGGGGAGATGCTCTGTCTCATCAGACAGCACCAGGGGCTGATGGAGAGAGACCAGAGGGTTCTCTACGGCCAACAGGGCGTGGCTTGGTTCAGCCACGTGGGAGAGTTATTTGGCAATCTCTCGCCAAGTGAAAGATGCTCTTCCTAGTCTTCATTCTGCAGCTGTATAGGAATGCTCGGAGCACGGAGATACGTAATCATGAAATGCTACAGGTGACCTAGATGCCCATCCACAGTGGACATCGTCACACAATCAATCACAGCTTCACTCATCGATGTGGATGATTCTCAAAAATCTGGAGCAGATCGAAAAAGAAAGTTGCTCATGGGTATATACAGTATGACACCATTTATATGATCTTTAAGGGCAAAACATACGCTATATTAGACCTAATATATTGGGCCCCAGGACAGGCTGAGAAGCGACTCAAGACCCAGTTCACCCCTGTGCGAGGGGTATATGTAATATGTGTATATGTATATTTTCACTGCATGTGTAAAGAGGTACTAGATATTGATACAAACAATATATGGTAAAATATAGATAAACATCAGGTTCGGGAGAATGGTGGCCTCAGTGGAACAGAGAGAGGTGGACTTGAGTCAGGTGCACAGAGGGTCTCACCAGTACTGGTGAAGGGATGCTTGCGAGGTTGGGTGGCATGGGTCCATGGTGTCGGTGATGTCATTCTTTATTCCGTGGTCATTATTATTATTGTTCCCCAGACATGTGTGCCCCCTTTCCACTCTAAGTATTAGAAGAGTTGTACTTCCTGGTTCTCTGGGGTTGGGGGAAGCCCTGTGACTAGTTCTGGCCGACGACTGTGAGCAAGAGCATGAAATTGCCTTTTGAGACCCTCCGGGTCTCTCTTTTGCTTCTGACAACGTTTGAGATGGTGGTTGTCTTATCAGGTCCGGGCCCTTGAGTGATTTCTTCCTCTTCCTCTTCCTCTTCCTCTCCTCCTCCTCCTTTTTTTTTTTTTTTTTTTAAAGAGATTTACTTATTTATTTGAGAGAGAGAAAGCATGAGAGGGGAAAGGGTCAGAGGGAGAAACAGACTCCCCGCTGGGCAGGGAGCCCAATGTGGGGCTCAATCCTGGGACTCTGGGATTATGACCTGAGCTGAAGGCAGTTGTTGAACCTGAGTGATTTCCTGAGCAGAGCCCCCCTGCTCATCCTTCAAGGACATGTAGCAGAAGCGGAAGTGTGTTAAGCCCACTAAGATAACAGGCTTGTTTGGTACTGCTGCATAATCTAGCATGTTCTGACTGCTACATACTTTTTAGTGTGCTTAGAATATTCCAATTAAAAAATGAAATGAGAGAAATGCCAAGATTTGTTAAGAGAAGGGGGCACAGGAGAGAAGAAGGGCCTACAAGTCTTCATTTCCATAGGTTACCTTCCAACAACAACAACAACAACAAACGCGATTTCCTAGCTCCCCCTTATCCCCTGAGTGGTGGCAATGGGCAAGCTCCACCATGAATTTGGGGAGACTTAAAGCAGGAGTGTGCTTGGGATTCCACTACACCTTCCTTAGAAATTCACTGTGCTTTGCACTCACCAGGCCTCAGCTTTGGGAAGCAAGCCTAGCCATCGCTGGACATCAGACACCTGTGGGGCAGATCTGGCTTGGAACATTCTCCAGGCTTCCGAGTCCCCCTCCTCCCCTAGGCTGCAGGAACATCAGCCAGAGCAGATACAGGAGATCAGAGCAGACAGAATATGAAGTTCTCACTTATGTGCCTGGCAAGAAAGTGAACCTGGGCTCTTGGGAGCTTGGGCTGGATAGCTATCTGGAGCCCACTAACATTTCAAACACGAGCCTCCTGCCTTCTTTTCTCTGGAGGAAGTGTTCCTGGATTACCTTGACTGGAGGGGAGGAGAGAGGGATCTGCAGGCTAATACCTGGGTTTCTTTTTTTTTTTTTTTTTTAAAGATTTTATTTATTTATCGGACAGACAGAGATCACAAGTAGGCAGAGAGGCAGGCAGAGACAGGAGGAAGTAGTCTCCCCGCTGAGCAGAGAGCCCGATGCGGGGCTCGATCCCAGGACCCTGGGATCATGACCTGAGCTGAAGGCAGAGGCTTTAACTCACTGAGCCACTCGGGCACCCCAATACCTGGGTTTCTATGGTGCTTTTCTTCTCATAGCTTCAAGAGACTTCCCCTGCCCTGATCTCCTGTGGCTTCCCCCAGAAACAGGGCAAGGAGAGGAAGATTCTTTCATTTCCCAGTCCAATGGGGGCCCAGAGAGGGTAAGCAAATGGCCTGTGCTCACAGAGCAAGACAAGGAGATGTTTCTGATGGACAAAAGTCTCCAGAGCCCATCTCCCCCACCCTGGGCCTAGACCCACCCTCCTGGGCTGGCTAGTCTCTCCGAGTAGGCAGCAGCCTCTGTACTGAGGTGTGGACCAGGCCCTGAGTCTCCACTCAGCTGTCACGGGGCCTGAGCAGAGAGGAGGAGGAGGATCCTGGAGAGGCTAAGGTCAGCCCCCACCCCCATCCCCCGCCCACAGAGCAGTGACGACAGGTTGGCTGTAAGTCCTGTGGTCCCGCCAACTGGGAGGTCAGGCCACGGAGGCTGCCAGAACACCGGGGCTGAAGAACGTCCAGATAATGCAACGGGGGTAGCCTCTGTGGGTGGAAATGACATTTCTTGGCTTTAAATAGCTCCATCTCTGGAGCCCCGGAGCCTCGGTGGGGCTATTAATTCCTAGACTCCCAGGGCTGCCCAGCCCCGTCATTCTGTTTGCACAAGCTGTGTAAGATCTCAGGCATTTTTCCTGCCACCCGTGCCCCCACCTCTCTTCAGTTTTCCTGTGTGATTTCAACAAGGGGCTAGTTTATTTCTAGTAGCAGGCCTGGGTTGCAAGCTGACCGCATACATATTTTGTCCTTCTTACAAGTGACATGGCTCAAGTCAACAGTAAACTCTTGAGGGTTTTCTCTGTAACCTGGTGTCCCCAGAAAGAAAGGTAATGTGTGTGCTCATAAATGACAAAAATGGAGGCCATATCTATGCATGTACATGTGTGTATATCAAGTTAATTTGTCAGCTAATCTCCCAGGTGTTTTTTTTTTTTTTTCTTGATTGCTTACTAAGTGTCAGGCACTGGTCCAGCCCTGATCACACAGGGTAAAGAGTCCTAACTGATCAAATGACTATTATCACCCCCTACTCCCCACCTGCCCCTTGTGGTGTCTTCCCACCTAGCTGGGCATCCCAGCTACTTGTCCCTCATATCTCTGAATCCTGCCTACTCTCAGCAAGTGGAGAAAGATGAAAAGGAAAAGACAGGGATGCCTGGGTGGCTCAGTCGGTTAAGCTGCTGCCTCCGGCTCAGGTCATGATCCCAGGGTCCTGGGATCAAATCCCACATCGGGCTCCCTGCTCAGTGGGGAGCCTGCTTCTCTCTCTGCCTCTGCCTGCCACTCTGCCTGCTTGTGTGCTCTCTCTGACAAATAAATAAATAAATAAATTTTAAAAAAAGAGGAAAAGACAGATGGGTACAAGAGGTGCTTAGTGCTTAGTGCAGAAAACTGACAGGTCATGGTGGAGGACCTGCTGGAGAAAGAAGATGAATTCATCACAACCTGCTCACAGGGAATGTTGGAGAATGGCCAAAACAAAAGCATGGAGGGGGGGGACGGAGACAGTAGGCCACTGGTTTCAGTTGGTTGATAACAAATCTAAAACACCAAGGGCTTTCTTCTTTCACAAAAAAGTCTACAGCTCCAAGATAGGTAGAGTAGCTCCGCAGTCACTGGGATCCTCCTGCCTTCCTGCTCTGTCATCCTCAAATTCTCCTCATGGCCCAAAATGGCTGCTGGAGTTCCACTCATTTCATCCAAATTCCAGGAAGAGAGAGGGAGGAAGGACAAAAGGACAAAAAGGGTATATGCACTCCTGCCCTTTTAAGGCACTCACCTGGAAGTCCTCTGTCACCCTCTGCTTGAGCCTTTTTTTTTTTTTAATTTTATTTATTTATTTGACAGAGAGAGATCACAAGTAGGTAGAGAGGTAGGCAGAGAGAGAGAGAGAGAGGAGAAAGCAGACTCCCTGCCCAGGAGAGAGCCCGATGCGGGACTTGATCCCAGGATCCTGAGACAATGACCTGAGCCGAAGGCAACGGCTTAACCCACTGAGCCACCCAGGCGCCCCTGCTTGAGTCTTTTTGACCACAACTTAGTCACATGGCCACCCTAAGCTGCCAGGGAGACCTAGAAATGCAGTTTGTTTTTTGTGGTTTTTTTTTAGCTGTGTGTATTGTCCAGGGCTCTATTACTACTGAAGAAAGGAAGAACTGACATTGGGAAGCAACTAGCACTTTTTGCTACAGCACTCAGTAAGGATGTGTTGACTTGCATGGAAGCATCAGGAAAGATAAGGAATTGTGTCTGGGGCCATGAAGAGTTTGCAGTGAGGACGGAACGTCCTATTTGAAACAGGAGTGGAACATATGTGACACCAGGGCTGAATATCTAGATTCTCATGTCAGCCACAGAGTGGCTGGAATGAAAACTGTGGCTCTGGTTGAAAGCTTATGGCTTGGTGGCTCAGTGGTTTAGCCTCTGCCTTCGGCTCAGGTCATGATCCCAGAGTCCTGGGATCGAGCCCCACGTTGGGCTCTCTGCTCAGCAGGGAGCCTGCTTCCTCCTCTCTCTCTGCCTGCTTCTCTGCCTACTTGTGATCTCTATCTGTCAAATAAATAAATAAAATCTTAAAAAAAAAAAGAAAGCTTATGGCTTAGCCTGGTCAGATCTACAGCACAGGGGTGGGGGGGCGTGGGGATGGAAGGAAGAGAAGGAAGAGTGTCTTGTAAAAGAAAAAATTTACAGACCAGGGTTTGTCTGTCATCCCTCTGTGATGTCATCGGGGTTCACTGGGCTTCCTAGTCGCTCGGTAGGACACTGCAGCTCCTACCTGGGGGCAGCTGTGGAGGGCACCTGTTGAATGCAGTATGCTTGCTTCTCTCCTGTGCCCAGGCTGAGAAGTTTAAGGACATCCATAGGAAAGCTAGCCCACTGCACCACTGCCCCACCCACCCAGATGTGCCCTACTCAGACCTGGCTGCCATCTAGACCATTTAGACACTCTGGGAGCTGAAGCGTGGAGGGCTGCCTGGTGGAGAGGGAGCAGAAGCAAGGGAGTGGTTTCTCCCCTTGCTATATAAAGCCTCAAGAAGTTTCTCCCAGCAGATGGGGGTGCGGATTTAGATCATGGTTCTCAATCACAGGCAATTTTGTCCTTCAGGGGACATTTGGCCAGGTCTGGGAACATTTTTGATTGTTATGACTAGGGACGTGGGGTGTGCAATTGACATTCGGTGGGTAAAGGCCAGAGATATTGCTAAACATCCTACAAAGCACAGGAAAGCCTCCCACAACAAAGAGTTATCCTACTCAAAATGTGAATAGTGCCAAGGTTACAGAACCCTAGTTTATGTGAGTCTGATCCCTGGGGCCACAGGACACTTGAAGAATTCATTTTACCCAGGGCCATGCAATGTCGACTGACATTCAGGCTAACCCTAGGCTTCTGACAGGCCTATCTGAACACCAGAGGAGGGGCGTGTAGGTGGCTTGCTTGGTGGGTTAAGCCTCCGACTCTTGATCTCAGCTCAGGTCCCAATCTTACCCGGTCGTGAGTTCAAGCCCCATTGGGCTCCATGTTGGGTGCAGAGCCTACTTAAAAACAAAACCAGAGGAGAGTCTAAACCATGCTTTTCACAACTAACCAGTCTTTACTGACCATCAGCTATGCCCAGCTTCTTTACATAAATTGCTGCCATGCTTCCAACAACCGTAAAGCTGTCAACAGCACTATCATCATTATCCGTTTCACAGATGAACAAACTGAAACTCAAAGAAGTTAGGTGATTCCCCAGTAGCACACAGCTAGTAAGGGTCCCCAGTGTCCACTCACTTTTCATTCCCTACAGGTTTCTCCTATTTGTCACAGGCCCATTACTACAAATATCTGCGTGTGGTCTCATCTTTTGAAAGCTCCTAATTGGGTGTGACAAATGAGGGCACTCTACTAACTAGATCATTCCATTCACCCTCGTGCCTCCTTCACCAGCTGTTCTGGGTGAACGGGAATTTCTACACTGAAATAGCATATAAAGATGTATCAGGAGGATGGAGTTCCTCTGAAAAGCAAAGCCAAGTAGCCCCAAAGCAGATGAAAATGCGCTCAAGTTCATTAAAGGTCAAGGAAGTACAAATTAAAGTGACAGGGAGATACCTCAAGGGGTCCGCCCCCCACCCCGTTAAAATCGCCAAACACCTATGGCCATGTCTTGCTGCTGGGTGTCCGGGAAAGGGCACCCTCACCCATTGCTGGCAGGGAGGGGAGGCGAACAACCTTTTGCAAAAGCAACCTGCGTTGTCTTCTTTAAGAAAAAAAAAAAAAAGGGAGGGGCGCCTGGGTGGCTCAGTGGGTTAAAGCCTCTGCCTTCAGCTCAGGTCAGGATCCCAGGGCCCTGGGATGGAGCCCCGCATTGGGCTCTCTGCTCAGCAGGGAGCCTGATTCCTCCTCTCTCTCTCTCTCTCTCTCTCTGCCTGCCTGCCTGCCTCTCTGCCTACTTGTGATCTCCGTCTGTCAAATAAATAAATAAAATCTTAAAAAAAAAAAGATTTTATTTATTTATTTGACAGACGGAGATCACAAGTAGGCAGAGAGGGGGGTGGGGTGGGGAAGCAGGCTCCCAGCAGAGCAGAGAGCAGATGCGGAGAGCTGATGGGGGCTCCATCCTAGGACCCTGGGATCATGACCTGAGCCAGAGGCAGAGGCTTTAACCCACTGAGCCACTCAGGCACTCCAACCTGTGTTGGTTTCTAAAATTAAACCCAGGGCCACCTTTCCCCGGCAATCTGGGCACACACACATATGCAACAAGGGTTTTATCATACCCTTGCTCATGGTAGCAAAACACTGGGAATGCCTGTCATAAGGGGATAGCTTCATAAATCAATAAAGGTACATTTTATTGTATGTAAATAAATAAATACTACCGCTATACAACCATAACAGTTCCTGTGATACAGAAAAATGGTCTAGCAAGATGTATTTGTGTATATGTAAAGGCAGAGAGAAATTTTTGCATATGCTTGCAAGAACACGGAGAAAAATACAGAAGAGTTCATTCCAGGTTGTTGATATGGGTTTGCTGCGAGTGGATGGTAACCGAGGCGGGGACCAAGGGAGACTCAAGAAGAAAGGAAAAGGAAAAAATAGGACGGAGTTAGTATTATGTGTGATATGAACAAATGTAGGCACTTCTATAACACATGTGTAGATAACTGATTACATTCAACTCTGAAGACTGTAGTTCTCCGACCGGCCCGAGCAGGGGAGCGGGGAGCCAGGTGCCCTCGGCCGGCGGGGCTCGCGGCTGGGATCCGGGTCCCCTGGGGCCGGCGGGCAGAGGCTGCCAGCTCCCGGCGCCTGCGGGCGCGTTGCAGCTGCTCCTTGTCGGGGGCGCGGGGATTTTCCAGTGGGGGCGGAGGCTCCTGAAAGGCGCATTGTCGGCCGGGGGCGGGGGTTTCGGGGGAGGCCGGCGCTGAGTGGGGACAGAGAGGCCTGGGGGGTGGGGCGGCCGCGCCGCGGATCCCCCCACCCCTGGCCCGCGGCTTCGCCGGATTCTCCTGCAGCTCGGCCCGAGGCCCGAGGCCCCTGTTCAGCGCAGAGGCGAGTATTACCTGCATGCGGAGGGGGGCTGGGAACTCGCGCCCTGCGGGCCACCGGGTTTGTGCGCAGGCGGGCCGCCTTTTAGAGCCGGGGAGTGGCTTGGGCAGGCCCCTGGGGCTTGTGGCCTAGCCCTGTCAAGCGAGCTTTGCACGGTGAATGACTGGAGACTTTGGCAGGAGACGTCTGGGGATGTCGCCTCTGGTGTCCCCATGTCTCTCCAGATCCCTGGGCAGCACTCCTGTACTATCAGAATCCCACTTCCTCAGCTCGGCTCCGTTCACTGTTTCGCTGACCTGTGTCCCTGCGCACCACCCCCGCCCTCACCCCACCCCCCAACTCCGCTCCAGCCAGACAGGGCTGTCTTTGAGGACAGGGACTATATCGCTTCCCAGAACAAAACCACAGGCAGCCCAACACACGGTAGGTATCTTTTTACCAAAATTGACTCTGGCAGGGCAGAGAAAGAGGACACTTTGGGTCAAGTGGGCCTCTCCATGTCCCTTGAATAAAAATCTAATTAGGTCTTGGGACGCCTGGGTGGCTCAGTTGGTTAGGCGACTGCCTTCGGCTCAGGGGATCGAGTCCCACATCGGGCTCCTTGCTCGGCAGGGAGCCTGCTTCTCCCTCTGCCTCTGCCTGCCACTCTGTCTGCCTGTGCTCACTCTCTCTCTCTCCCTCTCTGACAAATAAATAAATTTTTTAAAAAATTAAAAAAAAAATCTAATTAGGTCTTAGATATTCTGTTGTTTGTGCCAAGAGAAGAACTTAGAAATGTAGGCTGAGCCTTGGGCCCCTCAGGATGCCTGGCAGCAGGATGGCAGAGATGTGACAAAACTTGTAGCTTACAGAACAGAAAAGGAAACAACAGCACAAAGTTTAAGGGTTGAGTGGGGGTGACCAAGAAGGTTCTCTCGTTCTCTTGCCCTGGGCTGTTTGCTAAGAAAGAGGGAGGAAAGAAAGTAAGGAAGGAAAGAAAAGAAAAGAAAGAGGAAGGAAGGAAGGAAAGAAAAGAAAAGAAAGAGGAAGGAAGGAAGGAAAGAAGGGAGGAAGAAAGAAAAAAGGAGGAGTAAAAAAGAAAGCCTAAGTAGGGGTTTAGTGGCTCCAGGGGAAAGATGTTTTACCTGGAACTAAAGCAAGAACTGGGCAGCAAACCAAATATTCTAAGTTCTTCTATGACCAGGAGAGTTGCAAGAGAGAAATGTGTGCGTAGGGGTGTGTGTGTGTTTGTGTGTGTAAAAACCCTGGGCTTGGGGTCAGAGGTCTGATTTCAGGATTTGAGCGGTGGTCTCAGACACTTCCATCAGTCCCTTGGCCCTGGGAAAGATCCCTGACTTCTCCGAACCTCCCGGTGTTTCCTTACCCGTAGCCTGAGGATAAAAACCTCACTGCATCCCCCTGACAGTCTGGTAGTGGCTGTGGGAGGACCTGCCTCCGTTTTGTGCTCACCAGGTCCTCTGGCAGAAGCATGCCAATGTTCAGTGCATTACTGGCAACAGCCTAAAGGTGGAAACCAGCCAATGTGTCCATGGATAGATGAATGGATAGACGAAATACACAATATCCACGCAATGGGCTCTGATTTGGCCATTCAGAAGGAGTGAAGTTCTAATCCAGGCTACCACATGGAAGAATCTCGAAAATCTCGAAAACAAAGGGATCAATATTATGTGATCCCACTTCCATGCATTGCCTAGAAAAAGGCAAATTCATAGACTTGGCAAGTAGAATAGAGGTGCCCAGGGCCTGAGGGGAGGGGAAATGAAGGGTTTACTGCTTAACGGATACAGATTTCCCGTTTGGGATGATGAAACGTTTTGGAAATAGATAGTGGGGATGCTTGCAGAACCCTGTGACTGGAACTAATGCCACTTAAAATGGTTAAGATGGCAAATTTTATATTTTAGATATTTTCCTACAATAAAACATTTTTTAAAAAAGAAAAAAAGCCAACGGACCCAATTGTGAAAGGAAAGCCCTGTTTTTAGTAGCAGGGCTTCTGTGATGGCTCCCAACTCCCCAAACGCCCCAAAGTCCATCCACAGCGGAGTGGACAAAGCGTGGTCTGTTCCCACAATGGGATGCTATACAGTCGTGAGAATAAACAACAACCACACACAGCGATCAGGGCGAATCTCACAGCTCTGATGGGTGGTTGAAACAGGCCAGATGCAAAGGACAGCGTCCTGTAGAATTCCATTTCTACGAAGTTCAAAAACAGGCGAAACGATGTATGGTGTCGGGGGTCAGGATAGGGTTACCCCTTGGGGAGGGATTCTTAGGAGGGGGTGCGAGGGGGCTTCTGGGGGCTGGTTATTTGCTGCTTCCTGATCTCCATGCTGTTATCTGGGTGTGTTCTTTTGGGGAAAATTCTCCAAGCTGCTTTATACTTACGGTGCGTGTTTTCTTCTGTGTTGACGTTTACTTCGACAAAACTTTTTCAAGTTCTGGTTCACGTCTTGAGTAGAGGGAATGGTGAGCTAGAGAGCAGGACTAGGGAAGCTTGATTTATATACACTTCATCTGTGCCAAGCCAGAGGGACTATGAAACTAGATTTATAATTCTCTACGCTCCTTGTGATTTATGCTGCGCCCTCCTGCCTCGTCCCCTGGCCTCCGTGGGCTGTTCCCAATTAGTTTTTGAACTCTGAACGGCCGACTTTTCCATAGTTAGCACTGCCAGGGACCTGGAGGGGAATGGGGGCACCCCAGCACCAAGAAGAGGCCCCGATCTGCAAACATACAGCCTCTGGAGCGAAAGCCACCATTGCCCCAGGCTTGTACGTGCACAGTAGGCCTTCAGCAGATTCTTGGTATTGACTGTGGCATCAGCATTCTTCAAGTGCACCTCTAGTATCCCACCACCCCCATTTAGGAAAGGAGCTGTGTGCAAGGACACAGGGCTTGGGGGCTCAGAGAAGAGGCCGCCCCTTTCCCTAGCCTCAGGAGTCCACTTCCAGCTGCCCTACTGGGCACCGTGGGGGAGAGCTGATCTAAAGCATTTGACTTGGCTTGGGCTGACCCAGGGTGACTCCTGACACCAGACAACCCCGCAGTTGGGGTTAGGGGAAGTGGGGGTGAATTTATATTTTTGGTTGGTGACCAACTGCTAAATAAGAGATTTGGCTGGGGTTTCGGTTTCTCCCCCACTGGCTGCACCAGTGGGCTGGCCTTATTGACTCGATCAGCAAGTTGTTTTGGCCCTGCGGGGATCCAGAACTTGGTTTCTGCCCCCGGAAACCTTCCCCCCCTTCTCTCCTGGGTGTTAGCCCCCCCCCCCCCAGGTGTCCTGTTTGTTTGCCTGTCTGAGGCCTTGAGGGCTGAAGAAGGCAGCGTGGGCCTTTGCCAGACTCTGGGCTTTACACAAACTGGGGCACCAAGCCTTGGGGGAACAGACTCCTGCTTACAGTATGTTCCCCGCACACCTGAGTCCCTGCAGCTTCTCTGTCTGCTTTCTGTTTGTCCCAGCCATGCTATCCTCCCTCTCCTTCCAGACCTCTCTGCTGTCCTCCCGAAAGCAAAGAGCCGGCCACTCTTGGGTTTAATGACAGCAGTAGCAGAAACATAATTCCTTCCGTGGGAATAGTTTTTTATGGTCTCTGGAGCCCAGTCATAGCATCACGTCACCTGACCCTCCCCCATGCTCGGTTCAGGGCTGAGGCTCTCCGAGGTTCTAGGACTTACCCGATGGCAGGGACTCAATAAAGGTCAGAGCCTGTCTTTTGATTTCTGGTCCTGTCTGGCATTCTCTGACCCAAGATGCCCTCTTGCCTTTGGAGACTGGGGCAGAGGTTGCTAGTTGCCGCCCCAAACCCATTCCCCTTCCTTGCTCAGCGACAGAAGCTCAATTTTAGCATCATTGTGCCCGGGTAAAAGAAAAATTCCCAGGCCAGTGGTTTGTAAGCAGAAACTTCAGGAAAACTCCTTAAAAGGGGATGGAGGACCCGGGGGCATGGATCCTTTTTACCTTTCCTCACTGCCTAGAGTTCAACAATGAGGTGACCTTGAGAAAAAGCCATGTTTTAGGATAGTAGAGCAGACATACAGAAGCAGCCTGGGTCTCAGATGACCAGAGAGCTACCAGACCAGCTCCAATTTCTTATTTCCAGTCTGACTCTTGATTTCGGCTCAGGTCATGATCTCAGGGTTGAGAGATCAAGCCCTGCTATGGATCCTGCTATGGAGTCTGCTTGGGGCTCTCTCTCTCTTTCTCCTTCTACTCCTCCCCTTGTGTACACACACTCTCTCTTTCTCTCTTTCTCTTGAATAAATACATCTTTGAAAAACAGCCATTCTAGGGGCGACTAGGTAGCTCAGTCGTTATGCGTCTGCCTTCGGCTCAGGTCATGATCCCAGGGTCCTGGGATCGAGCCCCGCATCGGGCTCTCTGCTCAGCAGGGAGCCTGCTTCCCCCACTCCCCCACCTGCCTCTCTGCCTACTTGTGATCTCTGTCTGTCAAATAAATAGATAAACACATCTTTAAAAAAAAAAACAAATCAGACATTCTAATGTGACTTCCCACATAGTTCATGGGCCATAAGCACCCAACTGGAAATCACTGGTGTAGCATAAAGGGTCCAGTCTTTGCAGCAAGAAGGGCCTGAGTTCAAATCTGGCCTCTGCTACTTGTTAGCTGCAACCTTGGTCAAACTCTTTAGTCTTGTTAAGCCTCGCTTTCCTCATCTGCAAAATGGGGATAGGAATAGAACCCATTTGATTGGGTTTTGTAAGTTTTCTAGCATGGTGCTGGGCACCTTGTAAGAAGCAATTCATATTAGATAATGTCTTCCTTCAATAAAAGCTTCCCATTTACAGGGCAGGAATGGTGGTGGGGAGAGTTGAAGTCCCTCTTTTTTTTTTTTTAATTCCAAGATAGTTAATATTCGGTGTTATATTAGTTTCAGGTGTACAATATAGTGATTCAACATTTCTCTACATTACTCAGAGCTCATCATGACAGGTGTACTCTTTTTTTTTTTTTTAAAGATTTTATTTATTTATTTGACAGAGATCACAAGTAGGCAGAGAGGCAGGCAGAGAGAGAGGAAGGGAAGCAGGCTCCTTGCTGAGCAGATAGCCCGATGCGGGGCTCGATCCCAGGACCCCGGGATCATGACCTGAGCCGAAGGCAGAGGCTTTAACCCACTGAGCCACCCAGGTGCCCCGACAGGTGTACTCTTAGTCCCCCTCACCTGTTTCACACACTCCCCACCTGCCTTTCTGGTCACCATCAGTTTCTTCTCTACAGTTTCTTCTCTAAGAGTCTGTTTCTTGGTTTGTCTCCCCCCGCCCCATTTGTTCCTTTGTTTTGTTTCTTAAATGAGTGAAGTCATATGGTATTTGTCTTCCTCTGACTGGCTTATTTCACTTAGCATGATACTCTCTAGTTCCATCCATGTCATTGCAAATGGCAAGACTTCATTCTTTTTTTTTTTTTTTAAGATTTTATTTATTCATTTGACAGACAGAGATCACAAGTAGGCAGAGAGGCAGGCAGAGAGAGAGGGGGAAGCAGGCTCCCTGCTGAGCAGAGAGCCCGATGCGGGGCTCGATCCCAGGACCCCGAGATCATGACCTGAGCCGAAGGCAGAGGCTTTAACCCACTGAGCCACCCAGGCACCCCAAGACTTCATTCTTTTTTATAGCTGAATAATATTCCGTTATGTGTGTGTGTGTGTGTGTGTGTGTGTGTGTGTCACATCTTTCTCCATCCGTCTATTGATGGGCCCTCGGGCTGCATCCATATCTTGGTGTTATAAATAATATTGTAAATTAATGGTGCAATAAACATAGGGGAGCGGATATCCTTTTGAATTAGTGTTTTCCTTTTCTTTGGGTAAATACCCAGTAGTGCCATTCATGGGTCATAGGGTAGTTCTATTTCTAATTTTTTGAGGAACCTCTATACTGTTTTCCACAGTGGCTGTACCAGTGTGCATTCTGAGTTTTTTTTTTTTAAGATTGTATTTACTTATTTGACAGAGAGAGACACAGCAAGAGAGGGAACACAAGCAGGGGGAATGGGAGAGGGAGAAGCAGGCTTCCCGTGGAGCAGGGAGCCCATTGCGGGACTCGATCCCAGGACCCTGGAATCATGACCTGAGCTGAAGGTAGTGGCTCAACTGACTGAGTCACCCAGGAGCCCCTCTGAGCCTTGAAGGTATTGAAAACAATGGTAGGTCCCCAAAGAACCTTTTAATGATGCCCATCATTTTAGTATCCAGGTGTTTTTCATTTCTGCAGCAACAGAAGCCATGTTCTGAGGATTCCTACGGGGGCTAGAGCATGGGACCAGGAGTCCTGCCAATATTTTCCCAAATGCCCTACCTGCTGTAAGCCTCTGAGCCCATTATGCCCCTCTTTTGGCCTGTTTCCTCAGCTTGAACATGGGAGGGTTTAGCTAGAAGCCATTCCCTCTTCTTCAGTCTAGGGCCTTGCCATTGTCAGTCCCAACTTGTGTGACTTCTCTCTGCCCAGTTTTTCCCCACTCCCACCCCCTCCCCTATGCCCTCTGGACTCGATTTCTGAGGTCCTGTCCCTTGTGGCTTGTCTTCCCTTTCCCTGACCTGTTTACCTGTCAGTTCCTGCCTTCCAGTGACTCTGCCCTTTTCAAAGTGGCCTCTGTCCCAGCACTGAACGAGATCCCACCATCTCTCTGGGGAGGGGGGCAGCATGAAGGTCTGTTTGATCTCTGCAACAGACTAGACTTGGTTTCAGATGTTTTCTCCCCAAAGAGGCTCAGAGGACTTTTAGTGTGCTAAGCCTTGTCCTTCACCTGTTTTAACTCACACCAAGAGATAGAGACTAGCATTGTTATCATCGTCTCATTATTCCTACTTTCAAAATAAGGAGAATGAGCACCTAGAGGTTAAGTCACTTGCCCAAGGTCACAGAGCCAGTAGGGGGGCAGGGATGTATGTTTCCCCGGGCAGTCTGCCTTGAGAACCCACGCTCTTTAACCACTGCAATAGATGATATCTAATTTCTTTTTTTTAATAAAGATGTTTATTTGTTTATTTGACAGAGAGAGAGAGGCAGCAAGGGAGGGAACACAAGCAGGGGAAGTGGAAGAGGGAGAAGCAAGCTTCCTGCTAAGCAGGGACCCAGATGCGGGGCTCGATCCCAGGATCCTGGGATCATGACCTGAGCCGAAGGTAGATGCTTAACCACTGAGCCACCCAGGGCCCCGATATCTGATTTTTTACTTTGGTCTCTTCTTATGCAACCTCAGGCAAGTTATTGAACCTTGTTATTTTATAAATGCTGAACCATTTGAGAATGCACTGATGACATCGTGATACTTTCCTCTAAACATTTCTGCCATGTCTACTGAGAACAGGTAAAGACACAGAACCCCAGCACCATCACAACTCAGTTGTGACGATGTCAACTCAATTTGACTTTGACATAACACTAGCATCTAATGCAATACTTATGTTCACCTGTCCCTGTCTCAATAATGTCCTTTGTAAGTTTTTTTCTCCCAATATTGAGTCCGATGGAGGACCACACACTGCATTTAGTTACAATGTTTTGAAACCATTTTTATTGAGATATATTTCACAGACCATAAAATTCACCCTTTTAAGTGTACACATCAGTGTTTTCTTACTATATGCACAAAGTTGTGCAACTATCACCACTAATTCCAGAACTTTCCATCACCCCAAAAGGCTCTGTACCCATTATTAGCAGTCGCTCCTCATTACCCCGTCTCCCCAGTCTCTTGCAACCACTAATCTACTTTCTGTCTCCATGGACTTGTCTATTCTGGACATTTCACGGAGACCGCACCCTGTGGTAGTAAGTGGCCTTTCGTGTCTGGCTGCTTTCACTGAGCGTCGAGTTTTCAAGGTTCGTCTGTGTTGGAGCCCGTGTTGAGTCTTCATTTCTTTGTGCAGCTTCACGTCTCACAACATGGATATGCCACATCCTGTATATCTGTCCATCTGTTGATGGGCACTGGTGCTGCGTCCACTTTTTTGGCCATTATGAAGAATGCCGCTATGACATCATTTTGGGTGCAGGCTGTTACCTTGCAGAACGTCCCTCCACGTGGAGTGTCTAATTGCTTTCTTGGTGATAGGTTTCAGGTTCTCTGCATCAGCTTTCCCAGCCCAGCAGATGGATTTCCGCTTCGGCACAGCCCAGCCGTGAACCAACATCTCTGCCCCGCTCTGTTGCTGGCAGGTGGCACAGCCTGGTGGAGGGGGTGCTTCTTGTGGCCCCAACAGAGCGGTGCTGTGCTCCTTCCTGCCGCCCTTAGTCGCTGCCACTGCCCACCGGGCACCGTGGACACAGAACCTCAGGGCTATTTCAGGCCCTTTGTGGTCAACCTGGCCCGGGAAAATCTGAGGTCCCAGCTGCTGGACACAACTGCCGTCCTTAGAGGCCTGAAGGTCATCCCTGGGCATGGCTCCTTCGGTCTGGTGGCCCAGCCCCTTGCTTCTGGTTCCCACCGACCCCCAGCAGGACCCCCCGGGGCAACCAGAGCGAGGGAGCAGAAGATGCATCACTGGGATGGGCTTCCTGTTGACAAAATGCTGGCTTGCGGCATTGGGTGTGGTTAAGACTCAAAAGAGCATCTGTCTAAAAACGGGGCCTTTTGCTCAATGAATCTGGAGCATGCGTGTCCTTGAGTCATTGCTGCTTCCTTCGTGCCTGCCGGCGAAAGCAACCTTTCTTCCCCTGCTGGTTTCCTCTGCACCGCCCCCAGGTGTCCCACAGCTAGGAAAACCTGGAGTCTCTTCCCTCAGGGACCTCTTCCCCAGATCAATGGCTCAACTTTCCTGGCAGAATCCGCAGGGTGGCTGGGGCTGTGGCCCCATCACTGTTTGTTTATTCGTTCAAGCCACGCGAGGCAGGGTTTTTGAGTCATTTGCTGACTCGCTGTGTGGCTTTGAACAAGCCACTGGACCACTCTGGGCTCCTGTTTTCTCCAGCTGGAAATTAGAGAACGGATGACGCCATTCTTTGCAACGTTTATCCCCAGACTGAGGTTGGTTTGTGGGTGAGACAGCGGAGCAAGTGACCGAGATGGGGGGGCCCGTCCTCCTGGGAAGTGCAGCCCTGTGACAGTAGGTCAGGTCCCCATTTGGCCGTCATGTGGCTAGAGGTGGTGTGGAAAGAGCGTGAGCTGTAGGGCCAGACATTTCCAAGGTCAAAATTGTGCCCTCCCCCCTCCTCCCCATCTTAACTAGCTTGTGGCCTCAAGCAAGTTAATCTTTCCACCCTCTGTTACAGGGATAATGGTAGTTCTTTGGGGAGGCTAAGGAGAGGTAAAAGGAGGAGTGCTAAGGACAGTTTCTAGAATATTTGGATGCCCAATAAACCCCTGATTTGGAGAAAGTACAGTCCAACAGGGTAAGTGGGATAGTTCCTTAGAATATACCCACATCCATACTCTTCTTCCTTGGCCACTTTCTCGGGCTGTGATTTATGGCAGGAGATTTGGTGCTATTGAGTGAATCCTGGGAAGGTTCTACTGTGCTGTCTTTCCTGGCAACGAAAGCCCCTTACCTCTCACCCTCCTTTGCACTCAGCTCAGTTTCCACCTCCTTGGGAAAAAGAACCAATTCGAAATAGGTTTCACAAGACCCCAGGTAATGTCGAGGAAAACCATCAGGAGGGGGAAATGCCGCAGGGTGAGGTGGCACACCCCACCTGTGGGGCCCCGTCTCCCTGGGAGGCTTGCGGGTTCCAGCCTCCCTGGTGGCACAGTTCTGGGTGGGCCACCCAGGGGCTGAGATTTCAGGACTGCCCAGCCACAAATCCTCCCTGTCTTGTGGGCTCATTCTTGATAGTCCTCGAAGCCCATTGACTTAAAGCTTTGATCCCTGCTGGAGAGAGATACCCTGGGAAAAGGTATCTGTTAATCCTCCTTGAACATGTGACCCCCCATGTCTGGTGTCTGTAACCGTGGTGACGTTGCTGCCTGTCCCCTTCCTTTTGTAATCCGACCCCCAGGCTCTGGCTGCCCGATCAGAGCAGGGTTTCTTGACCTCAGTGCTATTACCCGTATCAGGCTGGAGAATTCTTTCCGGTTGGCGGCTATCCTGGGCTTGTGAAGACATTGGGCAGCGTCCCTGGCCTCTCCCCACCACTGCCCACCCAGAGGTGACTAAAAATGGCTCTGGACCTTGCCAGGTGTCGCCTGGGGGTGGAGGCAAACTCTGGCCAGGTTGAGAACAGCTGAGTGAGAGACTGCATCTCCCAGCCTCCCTTGCAGCTAGGTGAGGCCACAGAATGGCCAGCCTGTGGCACGTGGCACGTGGCCTGAACACTCAGAAGTGTCAACGTGAGCAGCCACCACTTTCCCTTAAAGGGAGGAGGGGGGCTCTCTGCTTCCTGTCTCCCCTTTCCACTGCCAGGAGCTGGGAGCCGGAAGCTGCAGGGCAGGGGGTGCGGAGAAACAACAGGAGCCCGGGTGCCCAGCCCTGAGGACCCACCCAGTGCTTCCTGTCGCTCATGTTCAGCTGCTCCACGAGAGACAAATAACCTCCTATTTATTGGAGCCACTGCCATCTTAGCTTTTGTCACCGCAGTCGAAGATGTCCTAACTCCCACAATGAGTGTATTGCCTCCTTTCCTGATAGCAGAGAGTGAAATGAGAGGTGAGGAGAAGCGAAGGTATCAATAAAGGAGTGAGTGACTAACCCGTCTCTAAGGAGCAAGCCCTTACACGTTCTAGGCTCTGTGCTAGGGGTTTCCGTGAACACTGCTTTCAGTCATTGAATTATTTGAGGACCTCTACTGGCGAGGTGCTCTGATCTCCTGTTTCCAGAAGAGGAGGTCAGAGCTCAGGGAGGTCCAGGGACTTGTCTGCATCTCATAGCCAGCAAAGGATAGAGCCAGGTTTTGGTCCTAGGCTTGAAAGGCCCTCCTGCTTCTTTGATGGAGGGATTGTGCGGACGTGAGGCTCCAGTGAGGTTGTTACTGCCCTCAGGATAACCTGTCATGTGGAGCCCTGTCCCTGTCTCCCCCGCCAACACTGTCTTTGCCCCACAGCCAGCCCAGCTCATCTCTCAGGTTCCCCAGACTTCCCTGCACCTTCCTGCCTCTGCACCTTCGCTCAGGCAGCCCCGTTGGGGTGGGATGCCTTTAACACTTGCCACATCCCTACCCCCTACATCTGCTGGCTCAGAGCCCGTCTGAGGACTCTTCTCAGACATTTCCTCTTCCAGGAAGCCTTCCCTGACTCTATCCTTTTCAGTCAGGTCCCTCTCCTCTGTGCTCTCCCCACATCTGTACCCCTCTGGGAGGGCACCTCCCGCACTGAGTGACACGTCGTGTCTACAGGAGGGAGTTCTTCCGGGGAAGGGCTCTGTCTTCTTTGTCTCAGTCTCTTCACTGATCAATGTGACGTTTAAAACCTGGTGCTTACTCTAGGATGGGGTGGGGGCAGGGAGAGAGGGAGGCTGGGATGCTGCCAAGTGGGAGAAGCAGCTTACTATTCATTCATCCCTTTGTGTTGATCCGCGGTGAAGACCCGTGGCTAGTCGCTGTGAGGAGTTTCACAGGGAGGAAGTGTCCTGGCTTTGGTCCTCAAAGAGCTAAGACTCCGAGGAAGCAGAGAAGTCAGATCTAGAACATACAGAATGGTCAACTGTGGACACTCTGTGTCTGTGGACCGTCTGGACGACGGTTCTCCTGAGGCCCCCAGCAGGCTCCCGCTCTCTGCAACCCATCAAGCCCTATGAAGGTCAACTCCTTCTCACAGCAGCCTGAGCAAGACATCACTAGGAGCAGCAGTCCACTGCCAGAAAACCACACACCAGGCTGAAGAGAAGGCTGAAGAGAAGGACCAGGTCTCCCTGCCTCAACTCACACTCAGATGGTGGGAATTACCCTCAGATCTCGTTCTGGGGGGATCTGCTGGCATTCTGGGCTGAGGGAGCCCTTTCCCAGCCCCCAGAATTCCCTCCCTCAGGTGCTCTGGAAGATCAGAGGGCGCGCAGAGAGCCAGAGGACAACCTGACCCCTCTGCACACGGCAGCCGGACCTCTTACCTGCTCTGGGGCCGGGGGGGGGGGGGCACGTCAGTCCAGAGTTCCCATGGGGTGTGTCTATGGCCCTCTGACCGGTGGGTTTGGAAGCCTGGGCGAGGAGCCCAGCTATGAGTCCATCCTTTGCCAGAATAGCCTTCCTTTCTCACCAGATGAGGGAAGGTGGGGACATGGTCTGACTGTGGCTGAATTGGCCCTGAGGGTGGAGGAGAATGACAGATGTCCTGGGAACGGTGATGGCGTCGGTGATGACTGTCACCAGCCCTGGGTACCTGTTGGGCACTATTCTAAGCACATCTTTAATCCTCACAAGCGCCTTGAGATGGAGTCTGGCCTGCCCTGTTCATTCTCATTTTCTAAGTCACCTCAGAGCCCTTTGCCAGGGTGACACACTCCCATGGAAGCTCCCACCCGTGCTGTGAGGCCTTGGGGAGGCCGGCGACACACCAGCCTGGCCGAGCTCCTGCTGGCCCCAGAGAGCGGCTGCGTTGCTTCGAGAAGGCTTCTAATACCCTTCGAGAAGGGTATTCACCAGACACATGCTGCTTTCCCTCCTTCCTTCAGTGGGCCTGGCCTGTGTGCAGGCTTGGGGGGCCCCGCCAGGGCTTTCCGAGGAAAGACAGTTCTTCCATAGTCACGGTGTCCTTGGGGTCCTCTCCCTTTTTTCTCACTGACCACACACCATTTTGTACTGCCTGAGGAGGGCCTGGGCAGTGTGGGCAAGGGTTTCCAGCATGGGGTCTGCCCCTTGCCTGGTGTGTGACCTCATCAAGCCACTGCCCCTCTCTGAGTTTCCGTTTCCTCATCTTTAAAACAAAGGGGGGCTGGAGGGAGCTCTTCCTTTGAGCCACGAGGTCCTACTGTCCGGTGATCAAAGGCCAGCGGAAGGGCTGGAGGACCCAGCCAGGAAATCTCAGCCCCAGCTTGGCTTCCCATGTTAATGGTTTTGCGGAGGGGAGGCCCCCCGGGCCCGGGGAGGCCACTTTATCAGAACGTGTTCTGGCTCACTAAGATCACACTTCACTCCGCTGAGCTTCAAAAGGGGCACAAGGGCTTCTCAGCAGACAATCGTGGGCGGAACGTCCACATGGCTAGTCAGGCTTAAAGGGATCACCTCACTGGGCAGCCCAGTGGACTTTTGGGGGACCCGGAGGGGGAGAAAGCCAGCGGAGGCCGGCTGTAGCCTCAGAGGCTTGAGCCTTTGTGGTTTTCACGTAGTTCTCGTCTCTCCCACTCTGCACATCCCAGATCCTGAAGGATGGTCCCGATGGGCCACAAAGACAGACAGACAACCTCTAGAAGGATGAAGTCCAAGCTGCAGGGCGGCCAGCCTCTCCCAGGGAGGGAGGGACCAAAACACGTCTGTGAGAGTCGCAGAGTCGTGGGTGGACCGTATTAGCAGCTCTGTGAGGAAAAGGGACAGGGGTCGTAGCTGATGCTAAAAGTTGCCTGTGTGATGTGGCTTCCCAAGAAACGAAAGCGTTGGTGTTGCCTTTAGAGAAAGAGTCTGAAGTTGAAGAAAAGTGTGAATATTAACATCACTGTTTATAAATGCTTACTGTACCAGACCCTGGACCTAGCTGGTGGTTAGATGCGTTACCTCATCATATCCCGATAATCTCCATGGAAGAAAACACTCTCACACTCTCCCCATATTTCCCATGAGCCAACTGAGGTTCAGAGAGGTTCAGTGACTTGTCCGAGGCCACACAGCAGAGCAAGGGCAGAGGTGGGCTCAGCTTTGGGCCTCTGCCCTCATCCCACCATGGAAAAATCACGTGAAGATTAATTGAAAGAGCAGTGGTTTTCAGGGTGTGTAGGAGAAGTGGGGTCACATTTGCCCCGCACTGTGTCTTTGCAGGGAGCTAAGGCTAAAGAGTGAAAGGAAATTATTGTCCACTCATTGCAAGGACGACATTTCTAGTAGCCAGTTGTCCGAAGGCCCCCTCAGGAGTGGTGATTCTTTGACTTTGCGTGTGTTTGTGGGTAACGGCCCGGGGTGGGTGGTTGAGTGAAGGACGCTGCTGCTAATCCTGACATTTTGGCAGATTCGAGGTCTGAGGGACCACGTCAGGCAGACATGTCTTGGTCTCAGGCATCCAACAAGCCTCATCACATGAACGACT
The DNA here is from genome assembly GCA_004024625.1 of Mellivora capensis. Taxonomy (NCBI): domain Eukaryota; kingdom Metazoa; phylum Chordata; class Mammalia; order Carnivora; family Mustelidae; genus Mellivora; species Mellivora capensis. Next base: position 122,320 of record PISX010000253.1, on the reverse strand, counting down.
TCTTCGGTGGTGACCAGAGGTATCTCACACTGGACAGCCAGAGGCCACCCTGAGAATAAACCGAGCTTCAAAGAACACCGGCCTCCGGGAAAGGAGACCTGGTCTTCCGGCTTCAGCTTTTGGCTCTATGCCCTCAGGCCAGTCACTTGACTCCTTGGGACCTCAGTTTCTTCACTGGTGAAAAAATGAGCTTGGTTTGGATCATTTCTGTGGTCCTGAAACATAGCTGTTTCACAGGAACTTGGAATGACAGGCAAGCCTATAGTGTCTCCAAAGCCATGGAAAGAAGACTGAGGGTGGGCGCCGTGGCAGCCTTCCAAGGGAAAGAGGTCCTCTCAGTGGGGTGGGCTAACTCTGGTCCTGGCTTGGAGGGGGGGCCCGGAAGCTGGGCTGGTGGTCCAAACGCGGAAGCCAAGTTCTTACATTTTTATCATGGAGGAGCTGGGGGAAACAGCAGACAGACACAGCAGAGTGGGTTGTTGGTGAGGGTGTTTGTTTGGTCTGGTGAGCCTGATGCCCCTAGTGTGCTTCTTCCTGCACAGAGACACGAGACAGGTTCCAGAAGGCTCTAGGTCAGGGGCAGGGGAAACAGGCATGCAGCTCTCAAAGGGCTTGTCGGAGCTTTGCAGTTAACGCCCCTGATAGTCTTTGTTATCCTAAATGAGGAGGAACTCCCACATGGTCTGCTCTTTGGATGAAAGAAAACCCCAGGTTCAAATCCCCACTCTGCCACTCACCGGCTGGGCGAATTGGGGCAATTCGCTTAACCTAGGATGTCCATATATAATTCATCATCTAAACAGGGGCCCTTTTGAGAACGGAGGGGAAAGCGATCCTTAATTATGCTGAGACAACCGCAGGCGCTGAGCCTGTTGGGGCGAACTGGGACATACGTCACTCTGCTTACCCTATTTCTGCATGAGAAATGGGGCATTGCGTCATTAATATGCACGTAGTTCCTATGGCTTCGTGCTGAAGATGTAGGGAACGGCCCAGCCTTTAGTGGGTGCTTGTGGACGAGGCTCCAAATTGCCCTTCTCAGAAACACAGAGAAGGGGGGCCAGCTGTGGTTCGGAAAAGCTGTGCTCAGACCTGCTTCAAATCTACGTGTTCTTCCCTGGAGGGCCTGTGCTCAAAGCCAGCTAGGATTTGGGCCTCCCTTTGGGATCTGTTTGCCTTTTCATAAACACAGACGCAGGGTTTTTCTTGGCTGGGCCCCTCTGCTCACAGCTCAGGGATTGTACCTTGAAACATTCGCTCCCAAATGATTTGAATCAGGATCTACCAGGAAGTTTGTTTTCCAAGGCCTTTAGTCAACATGTGGCTGTGGAAACACCAACCAGTTTCAATGTAGAGTCAACTCTTTTTTAAATAGGGACTTTCACATTAGACTTTTCAAAATAACATCATATTTAAACAGAATTCCATTTCCACCTTTCCATCACCAGCGGCAGTTGCCGAAGATATTTCTGTTCTAGCCAGTGGCTTTCCCAACCTATGTTTTAGTCAGTTCCTTGACTATGTCAGGGTCTGGGCTGTGACGTCACAGGCTGGGGGGCAGGGATGTGTGTGTATGAAATCATGTTTCCACGGGCTTTGGTTTTCCCTCTGGCTCCTGATGTGGAGTCAAAGACTACTTGGGCCAGAGTCTTATTTTGCTTCATTATGATCCTTGGGTTTGTTGATTGCCTGAAATAGCAGCCTTAATGACCCACACCTTCCAAGGTCCTCCCTATCTAGCCCTGGCACAATTCCAGAAGTTCCTATGCATATTTCAGCCCTTAAACTTCATAGCTCTGATGGCCTTTGAGGTACCAGGATCTGGCATGAATACTTTTTTTTTTTTTTAAAGATTTTATTTATTTATTTGACACAGAGAGAGAGAGAGAGCGCAAGCACAGGCAGGGGGAGCTGGAGAGGGAGAAGCAGACTCCCCTCTGAGTAGGGAGCGGGGCTCAATCCCAGGACCCCGGGATCATGACCTGAACCGAAGGTAGATGCTCAACCGACTGAGCCCCCCAGATCCCCCTGGCATGAATGCTTTTGACAGAGCATCATGGGTCCCGAATATGATCACTCTGAGCAGGCACAGATTTACACTTGACTGAAGCTGGCAGGTTGGCTGGGTGCACACACCTGCCGTCTGCCCATAGCTGGGAGCCCCTGTTGGTTGCCTACTCTGGTCCCTTCCCTCCTGCCTCATACCTTCCCAGGTCCTGTCCTGATCATGCGCCGCCCACTCCCCGAGCTGGGGTATCTCTTTGCTGGGTGGGAAAGTCGTGCCAAGTCAGAGAAGCCCCTAGATCACCTGTTTGCTGTGCACTGGCCATGTGTGCATCACTCTAAGTGTAACACACAGCACTGCCCTTCGCGAGCTGTCGTCCAGCCTGCGCTTGAGAACTTGGGCCTCGAGGTGGGAGGTAGAGCGATACAAAGAAAAGAAATCAAGCCTTGCATAAGCCACCAAGTAACCCCTCCTGCCTCAGTTCTCTTGCTTGTAGAATGGGGTTGTTAACAACAGTTCTTCCGTGGACCCGTGTGAGAGCTCAGTGAGTTCATGAGTGTAAAGTGCCTGGAGCAATTTAGCAAGGGCTCCCATTGCTCTTGGCCATGTTTGCGATAAACCCACATTGTAACAGTAGGAGGTGGGGACTCCAACTAGCCCCAGCCACAACAAGGAACTGAGATATGGAAAGGCCAAGTGACTTGCCCAGGCCATGAGCTAGACCGATGGGCAGGAAGCATGCATTCCGGGAGTCTGATGGCCTGCTCTCTGTGACGTGAGAGTCTGGGTTAAATCCCAGTTCTGTTCTTTCGCATATATTTTAGAGACCAATGTGCCAGGAGCCGGGGAGCCAGCGGGGAGCGCCACCCAGTTTTCCTGCTGCCCAAGCAGGCAGGCTCTGGGCTAGGCACAGTCAATCTCCTGCAATCCAGGCCCCTCTGACCGCCCGGTCCATCTGGAGGCTGCAGGGAAATTCTTCCCGTAATACCCAGCCCCCGCCCCTTTTATATAAATGGAAGCAGAACCTTTTGCAAGTTCAGAAGAATTAGATTTCTTTAATAGTAACCTGCAGGAAATACATTAAAAACACATTCTATCAGTTACAAATCTTAATGTCACCAGCCAAGCATGGGGGAATTAATGCCGGGCCCAAAAGTACATATAGTCAGCAACTCTGGGGCAGGGGCGGAGACGATTTATAGAGTGCGAGGTCTGGACGTCTGGAGCAAGCAGGCTGAGCTCAGCGGTGAAAATGAAACAGGGCTGTTTTCAGATGGGGCAGGAGTTGGGGGAGGCTGCTGAGGGCGGCTTTGATTCAGTCATCGTTTCCCATTGCTTCGAAATGTGATTTTTCTTTCTTTCTTTTTCGTAATGCTATAACAGCCAGGTTGTGATCTGTCATGAGAAGACCGCTTTTGTTAAACTCTTACCAGGGGCAACTCTAAAAGGATCAGCCCCCCAAAAGCAAGCGACCCCACCAAGCAATCCGATTGTGATGAGCCCCCCACCCCCACCCCCATCTCCCTGGCTCAGACAAAGGAGAAACCGGGCAGCAAAGACAAAACATAAGGATAATTAATGTGTAGCAGCAGATATTTTCCTGTACCTTCATATTGTACAATAAAACACAATTACAGAAAATCACACCAAACCCAACCAAACCAAACAAACAAACAAACAAAAAACCCCAACAGTGTAGCTCAGGAGGTTGTGATGAGGGACACAGAGCAGGTCTTTCAAATTGTTTTAGTTTTTACACTCAGTGCTTCATTTTGCCAAACTTGAATCTAACGCAGCCTTGGAAAGACAGGTTTTGAATCTCAGGGATATCCTTATGCTCATTTTAGGAAGGACAGCAGCGTAAAGAACTCTGTAGAAGACTTTGTACATCACTTGGCCGTTGGGAACGGCCCCATCGCCAGCCATGTGTTCGATGCTCACAGAGAAAGATGCCAAGGGACTCAGTGGACGGTAGGGGCTGAACCCTGCAACATGTTCCTACCACTGACCGTTTTTGTTGAAGATCACTTAGCATTCCTCTTGGGGGTTGGCAATTTCTGTGGCCTTTTTCCCTGGAGGAAAAGGTGAAAAGGGGTCACACCACATCCCCTCCTTTTACAGCTGGGAAAACTGAGGCCACAGGCCTGAGCTGAGGTCAATAGATATTCGTAGAGCCAGGAACGAGAGCTGGGTTGTAGGACTCCCTGTTCAGTGCTCCTCTGCCACACTGGGGTGCCTCTTTTCCCCGGATGTGTTCATGTTGGGTCCGTAACTTCCTGTCAGAAACTGGTAACGAGAGTCTCTCACCAGCCAGAGGACCCAGTGGACTGACCAGCCATCCCAGTTTTGCTAGGGTTGAAGTAGGGGTTCCTGGTACACAGATTTTTAGTGCCAAACCTGGGACAGCCCGAGGAAGACCGGGGTTACTTGGTCACCGTACTGGGCTGTTTCCGATGCCCAGTTGTGTTGACTGGTGAGTGGGCGTTGAGTCTGTGTGGGGGGCGATCAGAAGTCAGAGAGGAAGAAAGCATTCCTTGTGCTGAATGAGTTGATTTGGAATACAATGATCCAAGAACTGAGATTTTTTTTTAAAGGTTATTATTTTTTTTGAAGATTTTATTTATTTATTTGTCAGAGAGAGTGAGCACAGGCAGACAGAGTGGCAGGCAGAGGCAGAGGGAGAAGCAGGCTCCCTGCCGAGCAAGGAACCCGATGTGGGACTCGATCCCAGGACCCTGGGATCATGACCTGAGCCGAAGGCAGCCGCTTAACCGACTGAGCCACCCAGGCGTCCCAAGAACTGGGATTTTTAAAAGCTACGGAAAGCAGGGGTTTATCCTGAATTAGAACAGCTAACACTTTAAGCCTGATTTATAGTGTTAGTGCACTCCACACGCCAAATCTTAATTACTTGGGCCCTTAAGGCAAAGATGTTTGATTAAAATCATTTTTACAAAGTGGGAGACTGAGGCACAGAGCTGGTCCAGCTGCCTAAGCCGGTGCAGCTCCCAGTAAGTGAGGGAACTCGCAAAAGCCCCGGTTCTCTGACCCCTGGCCCGTGCTGACCCCCACTCCTTCTCTGCTCAGGAACACTGGCTAGAGGCCAGACCTTGAGTTCTGTCTTTATTTAATTGTTGGGAAGCAGGAAGCCAGAAGCTGGGGGTTTCTAAATTCAGTTCCAAGGACCTTGGATTAACACCAAAATAATTCCCTTCCTGGCGACTCGCTCTCTCGGAAAAGCACCTTAGGGGGGACAAAGAATGATCTTGGTTTGATCAAGCAAGGCTGTTTGTTTACCTTTAGCCTCTGCGATCTGAAAGTTGAGCTCCTCCCCAAATGCCAAACAGCCCTAGTTCTGGCCATCGCTTCCCACTCCCCCTGGAGCAGCCTGACTCCCATCGGCACTTCTGAAATTAGAGCTGGAGGTGAAAGCTTAGCAGAGCTTTGCGTTTCAATGCCTTTCTTCTTTCTTGGGTTTTAACTGCTTTTTCTGGCCTCCGGGAATCCCTTGGAAGTTAATAAAATTTACTACATCAAAGGGCTGCACGGCCATTACCCAATTAAAACCTCACAGCACTCCTGCAGCAGGTAAGCATTATTAACCCCATTTTACAGATGGGGATACTGAGGTTAATTGGTTTTGCCCCTGGCTCCTGAGGAAATGAGTAGCCCAGCTGGCAGTGGGGAGGGGGAGAATTGTCTCTGCCAAAATCCGTTTTCCAAAGCACCTTGATTTCTTCAAGAATTTCTTTTTCCTTTAGGAAACGGACTTCTTACCAGCAGCCCTGAGGATGAGGAATTTCCCCAAAGCAGGCTCCTACCTTCCACCCGGAGAGGTGCCATAAAAATAGATGAAAGCTAAGAGTTCAGTGCAGTAATTTAGGAAACAATTTGGGCCTTTCAGAAATTAATATTATTTAAAGATGCAGATTCATTCACCCCAGTGGCCTCATGGGAGTGCTTCCCGAACCATCTGGTTCAATCAGCTCATTTTCTTTCCCCTAATCCTCCTGGCTCTCCTGTGTGTATGTACGGCAAAGGTTCCTGGGGAACTCACAGCATGAATAAAAAGCAAAGACCTTTCTCTTTCAACCAGCCACCTCTCCTCTTTTCCAAACAGCATTAAATTCCTAATCCTGTTTATTCTTAATGGGGGGGGGGTGTATAAAATTCATGTTCCAACAGACAATGAGGAGATCTGTGGAGGCCTCCTCCCCAGGGCTCCTGTCCTCCCAGTCTGGGTCCAGCCGGGAAGGTTGGGGGAATCTTTACCCCATTTGCCGAGAGGACCCTACAAAACCTGGTGGTGTTTGGGGATACATTTGCCCAGGCCTGCTGAAGGAGGAAGGAAAAAAAATTGTTTTTGGTCTGGTTAAAGCTATCCATGAGCCACAGGGAAGATTTCAAAGAGTCAGGTGAGAGTTTTCAAAAGAAGGGTTTCAGCACGGTCCCAAGGATGTAAGTCCCTACTTCTTGCTGTTCAAGTCCAATTATAATCCACAAAGGCGGGATGCTGTGTTTACATAAATAATTACGAGGTTCTGGAGAGCCAGACGTGTTACAGCACACAGGAGGCAAGCCCATAAATTACATTGGGGAATTAGGGTCAGAGTGATCTTATCTCTGTAAATCCGGCCAAATTCCGGCAAGCTAAAGGCCCATCCGATTGACTGAGCCTTGGGAGGCTCAGGCTCCAGAATCCAGGGAGCTGGGGATGGGGCTACCCGCGCCCACCCTCACCCCACCTCCCTTTACTGCTTCTCCCTGTGCAAGTTTGCTGGCTGGCTCCGAGAGCTACGGGGTGGCAGGAAGAAGAATTGCCCTAACTTGCTCTTTGCCCAGCCTGCAAGGGAGGAAGGCAGGAGAGGGGTGTAGGCACCTCGTTTCTATCCTCTCTTTTTCCTCCTGGACCACACAGGCTCTTGCTCCTAAAACAACAGGCACAGTACAGGAGTGGTGATGGGAAACAGCAACAGAACAGAGCTTCTCCGGACCTTTCTCTCCTGCAAAGTCCAGACCTGCATGTTTGCCTTCATTCAATAGAGATGAATTGAGTAGCCCCGCACCCCCCACACCGCAGGTGCCACGGCACAGCGCAGGGAGGAGGGCTTAGGTTCCAAGACCAGAATACTTGATTTGAATTCTCGCTCTGCTCAGCACCCTGGGGAAGTGACCTGACTCTCCCAGCCTCAGCTTCCTTATCTGGAAAGCAGGTAGCACCATTCCCATAGAAGTGAGATGAGGATTACCGGAAGTCATTCCTAAAGCGCTCTAAGAACAACCATGGGCACAGAGTAAGTACTCATTGTGTGTTGGTTGTTGCTAGTACTAATCCTGTGCTTGGGTCTTGGCTCCCAAGGTGGTCACGAGCTGGTTGAGAAGGACGTTCCCATGTAAACACAAAAGGGATGACAAGGAGTATGGTTGATGAGCTCCAAAGTGAATGGAAAAGAATTCAGTTCTAAGGAGCAGGCAGAGGGCGAGATTGTGTGGCAGGAGAAGGCTTCTCAGAGGAAGGAAGGCTTAAGCTGGGCTTGAAAGATGTGCAAGATTTGGCTGGACCGCAGAAAGGCATGAGAGATCAGGAGAGAGCTCCAGGCAAGGGCCTAGAGCTCCAAGAATCCACAAGAATTAAGCTAGAAGTCAAAGCATTGTGCAACTCTGATGCTTTCAAGACCATAAGCCAAACCTCTTCAATTAAGATTTCCAAATCAAAATGTTGGTGTTTCTTATAGAGAAAGAAATATTGATTTGAGTTAATTTCATCTGACCAAACAATGTTACAAAGTAAGGGCAACTGAGCTTATTGTGAAAAGACCAGAAGAGGCATAGATCTATTATAAATAGAGCTCCGGGCGCCTGGGTGGCTCAGTGGATTGAGCCTCTGCCTTCGGCTCAGGTCATGATCTCAGGATCCTGGGATCAAGGCCCACATTGGGCTCTCTGCTCAGTGGGGAGCCTGCTTTCCCCTCTCTCTCTGCCTGCCTCTCTGCCTACCTGTGACCTCTCTCTCTCAAATAAATAAATAAATAAAAATAAAATCTTTTAAAAAAATAAATGGAGCTCCAATTTTTTTGCATATTTATTTATTTTTTTAATATTATTTTATTTTTTCAGTGTTCCAAGATTCATTGTTTATGCACCACACCCAGTGCTCCATGCAATACGTGCCCTCCTTAGTAGCTACCACCAGGGTCACCTATTCCCCCACCTCCTCACCTCCAAAACCCTCAGTTTGTTTCTCAGAGTCCACAGTCTCTCATGGTTCATCTCCCCCTCCGGTTTCCCCCAATTCACTATCCCTTTCCTTCTCCTAATGTCCTCCATGTTATTCCTTATGCTCCACAAGTAAGTGAAACCATATGATAATTGACTCTGCTTGACTTATTTTATTCAGCATCATCTCCTCCAGTCCCATCCATGTTGATACAAAAGTTGGTGTTCATCCTTTCTGATGGAGGCATAATACTCCATAGTGTATATGGACCACATCTTCTTTATCCATTCGTCTGTTGAAGGGCATCTTGGTTCTTTCCACAGTTTGGTGACCGTGGCCATTGCTGCTATGAACACTGGGGTACAGATGGCCCTTCTTTTCACTACATCTGTGTCTTTGGGGTAAATACCCAGTAGTGCAATTGCAGGGTCATAGGGTGGCTCTATTTTTAATTTCTTAAGGAGTATCAATTTACAAAAGGGGAGAACAGGTATATATGACAGAGATATTACTGAAATAAAGTCATGTTGGTTGGTGAGGTAAAAAGTATTCTATCCAGAAAGTGTTCCATTCATTCAATCATTCTTTGAATGTGTATCGAGGGTTTACTGTGAAAACTCTGGTAGTGACAGTAAACATGGATTCTTCTATATGTGTGTTGACCTCATGTCATTTTTCTGTATGTTAGGAAATGATCTAAAATAAATGAAAGCAGGTCCCATGAAGCAAGCATTTCAAAAACATTGCTATATATAGTGTTTCTAAACATTTTTAATGCCTTCATGCAATTTCATAAATGAATTTGGTCTTCATCTGAGTAAGAATTGCAAAAATTTGTTACTGGACATTAAAAAAACCTTACCCAATCGCCAACAACTGAATTTCTAAACAAATTTTCCTTGACTATCACTGCTTACAAAAATGAATTCATTCTAGAAGTTGTCAATGAATGAGTCAACCATGTGCCCAGCACCATTGGAGTTATAACAAAGGATAAGAAAGGATTTTTGCTTCCAGAACAACACCAAGCAACGGGGATGGGATTTATTCTCCTTCTTGGAACAACCAACCGACAGACAAAACATATAAAACAATGGTTTTCAAACCCTATCAGGCAATAAAGGACAGTTATTGAGAGACAGGAAAACAAAGTAGGCCCTTGAGTGCCCAGGCTTACTGTCTTATGAGGGTTTCCAAGCTGCAGCATGGAGAGAAAATTCAGGTGGAGCTCAGCAAATTCTCTGAGTTGAGAATTCTCTGGGTCTGGAGCAGAGATAAAAGTCTGAGGAGAATAAGGGGGCTAGAATTTGCAGGACAGAGTACTAAGGAGGAGAAAGCTGCACAGAGATCTGGGAATCTGGAGAGGGTCTCCCTCAGGTGTTCAGCACGATAGACCTGTGAGTGGGAGAAAACTACTCCAAGCTGGAGAAAGAACCATCTGGAAGGATTAGAGAATAATGCTAGGTGTTCACACAGAGCTGGGAACAGAGTCTATTCCCCCCAGCCAGACTGGAAAACGGTATCATTCATGGAGCATTGGGTAGACCGCTCAATGGGTATTGTGTCAACAGTAGGGAATGATTAGCCCTCTGCTAAACACTGCTGTGATCCTACCTAATAGCTCTAAAAAGTAAGACTGAAGGGATCAAGCTGTTTCTAAGCAATCTGACTCCCATGATGAAGTACAAGAATATTTACAGAAATATCAAAATATCCAGCACCCAACATGGTAGAATTCACAATGTCTGGAATGTAAACAAAGACTACTAGTCATGAATGCAAAACATGACTCATAGTGAGAAAAAGAAATCAATCAAAATTGACCTGAACTGGGGCATCTGGGTGGCTCAGTCAGTTAGGCGGCCCACTCTTGGTTCTGGCTCAGGTCATGATCTCCTGGGTCATGAGATCGAGCCCCATTTCTGGCTCCATGCTAGGTGGGGAGTTGGCTTGAAAATTCTCTCCCTCTTCTCCAACCCCTGCTTGTGTGTGCCCACTCTTTCTCCCTCAGTCAAGTAAATAAATCTTAAAAAAAAAAAATTGACCTGAACTGACAAAGAGGTTATAATAAGCAGCCCAGGATGTGAAACCAGCTGTTATGACTGTATTCCATATGTTCAAAAACATGTATGATTTTAACAAGATGCAAATCAAAGTTTTGGGGATAGAAACTGCAATAAGGGGGATGCTCAAGATTCATAGCAGATCAGACTTGGCAGAAGAATATTTTAGTGAACAGGAAGACATAACAAGAGAAACTATTCAAAATTACACAGGGGGAAAAGGTTTAAAAAATGAAGAAATCATCAGTACACTATGGGGCAACTTCAAACAGCCCAGTATATACATAATTGGAGGCCCTAGGGGGAAAGGGTTGGAATACAGGAAAATTATTTGAAGAAATAATGGCCAAATTTTTTTCCAAATTTGATAAAAACTGTAAGCTCACAGATCCAAGAAACTCAGTGAGTACAAGAAACCCAGGTACAAGAAACCCAAAGGGAACTACACCAACGCGCATGTAATTCAATTGCTCAATCCCTTTGTTGAAGAGAACATTTTAGAAGCAGCTTAGAAGCTTAGAAGCAGAAAAGACACATTACATACAGAGGAACAAATGGAAAGATAGCTGCAAATTTCTCACTGGAAACAGTGCAAGTGAGAAGCCAGGGAAGTGAGATAGTTTAAGTACCGAAAAGAAAAAAGAAACCTCTCAGTCTAAATTTTTTTTTAAAGACTTTATGTATTTATTTGACAGACAGAGATTATAAGTAGGCAGAGAGGCAGGCAGAGAGAGAGGGGGAAGCAGGCTCTCCGCTGAGCAGAGCCCAACGTGGGGCTCAATCCCAGGACCCTGACTAAGATCATGATCTGAGCTGAAGGCAGAGGCTCAACCCACTGAGCCACCCAGGCACCCCTCAGTCTAAATCTTATACCTAGCCAAAATATCTTCAAAAATGAAGGTGCCCTAAGATCTCTTCAGACAGAATTCATCACCAGCAGAACTATACTCTTAAGAAAGGTGAAGGGAAGTCCTTCAGGCAGGAGGAAGATGATACCAGATAGAAACATGGGTCTCCCCTAAAGAATGAAAGGCACTGGCAAATCTATCTACTCAAGGAAATACACACACACACACACACACACACACACACACACACACACATATTTTAACCGTGGTGCATATCTTTCAGAGGTAACTGTCTAAACAAATAAATGTGCTTTATTACACATGTATGAGTGAAAAGGTATGACAACAAAATCATAAAGGCCAGGAGGGGAGAAATGGATATATACCATAGTCAAGTTCTTATACTATATGTGAAGTGGAATCCTAACAAAAGCAGATGGTGTGAAGATATACCATGAACCCTAAAGCAGCCAACGAAATAACAAAACAGAATTATAGCTACTAAGGCCAACAAAGGAAATAAAACATAATCATAAAAAATATGCAGTCAAAAAGAAGGCAGAGAAAGAGAAAAAAGGAACCAAAAAGTGAACAAATTTAAAAGAAACAAGAAGATGATAGACTTAAATTTAACCATACCAATAACCACATTAAAAACAAGTGGTCTCGGGACGCCTGGGTGGCTCAGTTGGTTGGACGACTGCCTTCGGCTCAGGTCATGATCCCGGAGACCCGGGATCGAGTCCCGCATCGGGCTCCCAGCTCCACGGGGAGTCTGCTTCTCCCTCTGACCTTCTCCTCGCTCATGCTCTCTCACTGCCTCTCTCTCAAATAAATAAATAAAAAAAATAAAAAAATTAAAAAAAAATAAAAAAAAAAAAAAACAAGTGGTCTCAACTGTACAGTTTCACATATAGGTGGCTACTAGAGTAGGCAAATTAATGGAAATAGAAATAGAAAGTAGAATGCGGCTTGCCTGGGGTTGAGGGAGGGGAAAACGAGGACTTACTGCTTATGGGTAACGAGTGTTCAGTTTTGCAAGATGAAAAGGTCCCGGAGAGTGTTTGCCCGGCAGTATGACACCATTAACACTACTGACCTGTGGACTTAAAATGGCCAAGATGTCAAATTCTGTGATGTGTATTTTGCCACAATTAAAACCAAACCAAATCAAACAAAAACAACAACAACAAAAATCCCTGTATTTCTCTGAGTTGAAAAAAAAAAAATCCCAAATGCTTTAATTAAAAGGCAGAGATCATCAGATTGGATAAGAAAGCAAGGCCAAATCATATGGTGCTTATAAGAAACAAATTTTCTTTTATTTATTTATTTTTAATCACAAATGTGTCTGTATTTATATATATATATATTTTTTTAAAGATTTTATTTATTTATTTGACAGACACAGATCACAAGTAGGCAGAGAGGCAGGCAGAGAGAGAGAGAGGAGGAAGCAGGCTCCCTGCTGAGCAGAGAGCCCGATGTGGGGCTCGATCCCAGGACCCTGGGATCATGACCTGAGCTGAAAGCAGAGGCTTTAACCCACTGAGCCACCCAGGCGCCCCTGTATTTTTATATTTTGATATTTGTGTTTCAATAGTCATACTCCCTCGGCAATGCAATATATTATTATTTTAAATATTTCAAAAAGAGGGTTCTAAGCAGGGATCCTTTGTCTTCTCCAGATGCTAAGGGTATCTCCACCCAGTAAGAGTTTGGAAGTCCTGCCCTAAGCCTCACCTCATCCCTCAGCTGGCCTTTCTTTTCTTGGATGCCTTATTTCCATATCCACTCATAACAGATGTTCTGAGCGTCCACTGTGTCCCAGATGTGCTCGAGTCACTAGCAACACCGATACATGTGTCTACAAGGTCCCTGCCCTGCCAGGGTCCCACCCATGGCCACTTCACCCAATGCTTGGAAAGGTAAAGTCATGGGGCTCAGAAAGCTTACACTGGGGAGAATTACCCTGTCCAAGGACAAGGAATTACCTTGTCCAAATTACCTTTACCAAGTGGGACTTCCTGGGGAAATGAGGTTTAGCAGTACAAGACAGAGGGAAGAAGGGAGAGTTGCCTCAGCCAAGTGGCCAGGTAGATCACCATATGCAAATGCCTTTGGTGGAGGAGCCCTCAGGCAGGCCTGGGTTATAGTTCAGTGGGAGAAGGGGTCAGTGGGCATCCAGGGGCAGGGCAGAGCAGCAGGACCTTGCACGCCTTGTCAGGGGCTTGGATTTTCACCATTGGAGCTATGGGGAACATCCAAAGCAGGGAGAAGAATGGGGGCTGCCATCAGATCAAGAAAGTCCTATCTACCTTTTGAAATGATCACTATAGTAACAAGCAAGTAGAAGGGACTAGAGAGAGTAAGAGAGAAAGCAGGGAGATGAGCCAGGGGCTGTTGTAGGTAAAGCAGTATGCATGAAATTATTTTGAGCTGAAAATTGGCTTTTTCCTGAACTCCTTTATATAAAAGCAATGTCCCCCCAAATAACTCAATTGTCCTAAACCCCTTCCCCAGGACCAACTAGGGAAATAAACCCAGGCACTATCACAAAACTACCAATAATACTTCTCATCTATTCTCCTGTGGGCCCATTTATCTCCTCTAAAAGTCATTTTCTTTCCTTATAAGTATGCGCTCCTCCTCTGCTTCTTTTACTAAGTTGGTAATAAGCTCCCAAATTCTAACTGCCTAGTACTCAAATAAAAATCTGTCTTTTCTCTTGCTAATCTGTCTTTTGTCAATTTAATTCACAGGTCCTAGTTACTGAACCTAAAAGGGTAGAAGAAAAGTTTTCCATTCTGCCCTGACGTAGGTATCTGGGAGATAAATGGTCTCGAGTAGGGACAGAGTGTTGGAGATGAAGAAAAGTAGATGGGTTCAAGACAGCCTTTAAGAAATCATATATCATTAAGGTCAAGAGCATAGATTAGAGAGACAGCCTGCCTGCATTTATAATCCTGCCTCCACCACTGTGAGACACAAGCTGGATGACCTTGGGCAAAGGAAACACACTTTTTTTTTTTTTTTCTGTAATAATTGCCAGTTTTATTCCTCTGGCTAAGAGATCCAGAGGTAACTTGAAGTTTATATTTTTTTAATAGTTCTTCCATCAAGATTTTAGTTGCCCCCATTGCCCTTATAAGCTGGTTGCAAATTATTTAACTCTTACTTATAAAACTTTCATTCTTTGTGTGTGTGTGACATGTGTTCATGAAAAAACAAATATAAGCAAAAAGAAAAAAGCTCATGCCACACAGAAATAAACAGTTACGTTTTTGATATATGTCTGTATGGGTAATACGCATGAACTCAAATTTGGGATTTAATCCTATGTATGTGAGCTGATACTCAATATATCGCTTTGTAACCTGCTATGATTTACCTTACAATATACAAAGAATATATTTTCATGCAAATGTGAGAAACTTTCCAATTGATAAACAGACCTGGAGAATGGGTCAAAATACAAAATCCAGTGAGGTGGTGGTAACAAGGAAACTACCTAAAACAAAATTCCACCAGATGATTAAAGTAAAACGAAGGTCAAAGATACATCAGAAAACGCTAACAGAAAGAAAGAAGAGGCCAGATTTTAGTATCAGACAAAAAAGGAATTCAAGGCCTAAAGCACAGAGGGTAAGGACGGTGTGTGAATGTCTTTGCTTCTGATCATCACAAACTTGTTTCTTACTCTTCTTATCTCTTCCCTAAGCCTTTCCAACTCATCTACTCCTTTACCATTTCTTCAGGGTCCAAATGCCTCATAGGAGTGTCCTCTTTAAACCCCTGGCCAGCCTGGGTCAGCCCTCCTCTAAGATTTCCTTCTGCTTCCCAGCTTACACCTTCTTTGAAAGATTGAGAGTTTCCTTCCGCCTCCTGTGGGACATCTTCCGAATGCAGGTCTGCCCTTTGGCATGTTCTGTGGTTTTCCTTCATTTTCTTCACAAGATTTTTGCATGTTGAGTATTTTTCTGTTTTTTCTTTTGAATAAATTAATCCTGAAAGGATCCGGGGCACTTTCTCCTTCTCCACCAATATGGAGCTGCTACAGGAAAACAGGCCCTAGACTATAAAGACTTCTGCATGTGTCCAAGACACACACTTTAAATATAAAGACACAGATGTGTCAAAAAGTAGAAGGGTGAAAAAAGGTGTACCATGCTAACACTAATAAAAAGAAAGATGGACTTGGGAATGTATGGTACAGTATGGTGACTATAGTTAGTACTGTACTGTATACTTGAAAGTTGTTTAGAGAGTAGATCTTAAAAGTTCTCAATACAAGGGGCACCTGAATGGCTCAGTTGGTTGAGCATCCAACTCTTGATTTTGGCTCAGGTCATGATCTTGGAGTCATGGGATCCATCCCCACCTCAGGCTTCATGCTCAGCAGGGAGTCTGCTTAGGATTCTCTCTCTCCTTCTCCCCTCACTACCCTCCTCTCTAAAATAAGTAAACAGATCTTTCAAAAAAGAGTTCTCGGGCACTTGGGTGGCTCAGTTGGTTAGGCAACTGCCTTCAGCTCAGGTCATGATCCCAGAAGTCCCACGTCAGGCTCCCAGCTCCATGGGGAGTCTGCTTCTCCCTCTGACCTTCTCCCCTCTCATGCTCTCTCTCATTCTCTCTCTCAAATAAATAAAGAAAATCTTAAAAAAAAAAAAAAAAGAGTTCTCAACACAAGAAGAAAATTTCTAACTATGTGTGGTGGTGGATGGTAGCTGGACTTAATGCGGTGACCATTTTGAATTGAATCAATATGTTATACCATAAAACTAACATAACATTATATGTCAATTATATCTCAAAAAAGATGTTTGTGACTTGGAAAGGTGTCCATGAAATATTAAATTAAAAATAGTTGTGAAAAAGAAAAAGAAAGAAAGAGGAAGGATAGAGGGAGGGAGGAAGGAAGGAAGGAAGGAAGGTAGATTAGTTAACATCAGAAAAAGTAGATTTCAGAGCAAAGAATGTTGTCAGGTATAAAGAATACAATTTCAAAAAATATATACATTATTTCACATTATAAAGTGGTCAATTCATCAAGATGGCTTAATTCTAGAAGTTTATGCACTGAATAACAGAGTTTCAAAATACATGAGGCAAAAACTGACAGAATGGCAAGGATAAACATGCAAATCACAACTACAGCAGAGATTCTAAAACTCCTGCTTAATAAATGATATTTATAGGTAGAACATAATCAAGGGTATAGAAGGTAAACAGCACCATCAATCAACTTGACCTAATTGATATTTATAGAACACTCCATTCAACAACAGCAGAAGGCACATTCTTTTGAAACACACATGGAATATTTACCAAAATAGGCCATATTCTGGGCCATAAAAGAAGTCACAATAAATTTTAAAAGGCTTAAGTCACAAAAAATATGTCCTCTCATCACAGTGGAATTAAGTTAGAAGTTAATAACAAAAAGATTCCCGGAAAATCTCCAAATATTTTGAAACTAGACAACACCCTTCTAAATAAGCCATGGTGGAATAAAAATACAAAAGGGAAACCCCAAATGTATGTTGAATGGAATGAAGATGAAAATTCAACCTACCAAAATTTGTGGGACTCTACTAAATGAGTATTTGAAAGGTCTCAAGTCAATAATCTTAGCCTAAGGAACTGGAAGAAGAAAAGCAAATAAAACTGAAGAAATAAAAAAGCAAAGATCAGAGCAGAAATTAATGACAATAGACTACAACAAAACAATGAAGAAGATCAATGAAGCCAAAGATAGTTCATAAAGAGGAAATCAATAAAACTGCTGAACCTTTAGCCACATGGATCAGGAAAAAAAAGAGACACAAATGACCAATATCAGTAATGAGGGAGATGACCTCACTATAGATTCTACTGGTTAAAAAAATGATAATAAGAGAATATTATGAACAACTTTGTCAATGTCAGCAGTTAACAATGAATGCCAATACATTAGACAATTTATTTTAGATGCAATGGACAAATTCCTTGAAAGATAAACTACCAAAACTCATTTTGTAAGAATCGATAACCTGAATAGTATTTAAATTGAATTTCTAACTTAAAAATTTTCCTTAATGAGAACTCCAGGCTTAGACTTCACTGGTAAATTCAACAAATATTAAAGGAGGAAAAAAATACCAATTCTATACAAACTCAGAAAATGGAAGGGGAGAGAAACCTCCCAACTCATTCTGAGGCCAGTATTACTCTGATACTGAAATGAGACAAACACATTTATAAGAAAAGAAAACTACAGACCAATAGCCCTCATAGAGAAATTTCAAACAAAATTCTAGCTAATCAAATCCAACAGTACATAAAAAGATAAAATACATCATGACCAAGTGGGGTTTATTCTAGGCAGGCAAGTTTGACTTAACATTTGAAAATCAATATACTTCACAATATTAACAAAATAAGAAAGAAAAACCATATGAGTATCTTAGCAGATGAAAAAACTTTTGACAAAAATACAATATCCAGGAGCGCCTGGGTGGCTCAGTCGGTTAAGCATTCAGCTCTTCATTTCAACTTAAGTAATGATCTCAGGGTTATGAGATGGAGCCTGTGGTGGGCTCTGTAGTGGGCATGGAGCCTGCTTAAGTTTCTTCCTCTCCCTCTCCCTCTGCTCTTCTACCCCCATCTTGCCCTCTCTCTTTCTTAAAAAAAAAAGAAAGAAAGAAAGAAATAGAGAAACAAACCAACATCCATTCCTGATTAAAAGCTAAGCAAACTAGTCATAGAAAGGAACTTCCTCAATCTGATCAAGACCTATGAAAAACCTATGCTAAGGGCACCTGGGTGGTTCAGTCAATTAAGTGTCTGTCTTTGGCTCAGATCATGATCCCAGGGTCCTGGAATGGAGCCCCACATGGGGCTCCCTGCCTGCTTCTCCCTCTCCATCTGTTTGCAGCTCCCCCTGCTTGTTCTCCCCCTCCTCTTTCTGTTAAATAAATAAATAAGATCTTAAAAAAAGAGAAAAAAACCCCTATGGCTAAAATCATATCTAATAGTGAGACTGATTGCTTTCCCTCTAAGATGAAGAACAAGATAAAGGATACTGCTCACATTACTTCTATTCAACATAGTATTAGAGGTTTTAGCCTATGCAATGAGGCAAGAAAAAAATAGGCATTTATATTGGGAAGGAAGAAGTAAAACTGTCTTTGTTTAAGGTAAGCATTATCATTAAAGAAAAATTGATAAACCAGACTTAATCAAAATAAAAAACTTCTGCTCTGTGAGAGACTTCTGCTATTAGGAGAATGAAAACCTGGGGCACCTGAGTGGCACAGTCAGTTAAGCGGTTGCCTTCAGCTCAGGTCATGATCACAGGGTCCTGGGATCGAGCCTTGCATCAGGCTCCCTGCTCAATGGAGAGCCTGCTTCTCTCTCTCCCTCTGTCTGCCGCTCTGTCTACTTGTGCTCTCTCTCTATCTCTCTGTTAAATAAATAAAATCTTTAGGAAAATTAAAAGCCAAAGACTGGGAGAAAAACTTATGCAAATCATTTAGCTGATAAAGAAGTTGTAGTTGTAATATGTAAAGAGCTATTATAACTCAATAATAAGAAAACAACCCAATTTTAAAAGACGAGCAAAAGCTTTGAATGGATACTTCACCAAAGGAGATATCCAGGTGATAAATAAGCACAGGAAAAGATGCTCAACATTATTAGCCATCAAGAAAGGCAAATTAAAACCACAGTGAGAAACCACTACCTACACTACTTAGAACAGCTTTTTAAAAAAAGAGAGAGATGAACAATACCAAGTATTGGTAAGGATGTGGGACAATGGAAACTTCTGTGTACACTGCCAGTGGAAGTGTTAAATGAGACAGCTGCCCTGGAGAAATGTTTGTTAGTTTTTTATAAAGTTAAACTTAACATTTAATCCAGCAACTCCACTCTTAGATATTTACCCAAGAGAGAAATAAAAACATATATCCACAAAAAGACAGGCTGGGGTATTTGTGGGAGCTTTATTCATAATAGAAAAAACTAGAAATAACCTAAATATCCATTGTAGATAAACAGATGACTAGTGTTATGGACTGAATTGTGTCCCCAAATTCATATGTTGAAGCTCTAACCAACATGACCATATTTGGAGACAGGGACTTTTAAAGAAGTAATTAAAGTTGAGTAAGGTCATAAGGATTATAGGACCCTAATCCAGTAGGACTGGTGTCCTTAAAAAAAGAGGGAGAGACACTAGTGATGTGCCCACACAGAGAAAAGGCCATATAGGGACACGGTGAGCAGGCAGTCATCTGCAGCCAAAGAGAGAGGCCTTAGGAGAAACCAAACCTGTCAATACCTTGAGCTTGGTCTTCCAGGCTCTAGAACTGTGAGAAAATAAATTTCTGTTGTGTAAGCCTCCCAGTCTCTGGTATTAGATGGCAGCCCTCAGATACCTCCCCTCTCCCTACTTCCATGTGTTTCTCCCTCAGTCATTCCTTCTGGAACCTCTGTTCTCCCCGAAGCCTTGAAAGTGTGCCTTCCTCATACTGTACCAGCTAACAATTCTTTTAAATAAAGAAACATTTTAAAAAGTGGGGGTACCTTGGCGGCTTAGTCAGTTGGGCATCCAACTCTTGATTTCTGCTGGGGTCATGATCCCAGGGTCAGGAGATAGAACCCCAGGGCTCCACGCTCAGCAAGGAGTCTGCTTGAGATTCTCTTCCCTTCTAGCCCTCCCCTTCTTGTGCATGTGCACACACACTCTCTCTCAAATAAATAAATCTTAAAAAAAAAAAAAAAGTGTCAGAACACCTGGGTGGCCCAGTTGGCTGAGAGTCGGACTCTTGATTTCAGCTGAGGTCATGTTCTTGGGGTGGTGGGATGGAGTCCCACCTCCTGCTGGAGCCTGGTTAAGATTCTCTCTCCCTTGGGGTGCCTGGGTGGCTCAGTGGGTTAAAGCCTCTGCCTTCAGCTCAGGTCATGATCCCAGGGTCCTGGGATCGAGCCCCACGTTGGGCTCTCTGCTCAGCAGGGAGCCTGCTTCCTCCCCTCTCTCTCTCTGCCTAACTCTCTGCCTACTAGTGATCTCTGTCTGTCAAATAAATACTTAAAAAAAAAAAAAAAAGATTCTCTCTTCCTCTCCCTCTGCTCCTCCCCCCACCCTGCTCAGACAGTCTCTTTCAAATAAATAAATAAATGTAACTAATACAATTATATAACTACATTTACATGAAGTTTTAGAACAGGTAAAACTAACCTATAGTGACAGAGACTAGATCAATGGTTGCCTGGGGCCTGGGAGAAGGAGATGGGTATTGACTGAAAATGGACTCAAAGAAATTTTGGATATAATGGAAGTATTCTGTTTGACTGTGGTGGTGGTGGTTATCTGGTACATACATTTGTCAAAACTCATTAAACTGGGGATGCCTGGGTGGCTCAGTCATTGAGCATCTGCCTTCTGCATGGGTCATGATCCCAGGCTCCTGGGATGGAGCCCCACATTGGGTTCCTTGGTCAGTGGGGAGTCTGCTTTCCCTCTCCTACCCCCCCTGCTTGTGTTCCTGCTCTTACTCTCTCTCTCTCTGTCAAATAAATAAATAAATACCCCAAAACTCACTGAACTGTGTACTTAAAGTTGGTACATTTTATCCATGAAAATTACACCTCAATAAAGTTTATTTTATTTATTTATTTTTTTAAAGATTTATTTATTTGAGGGGTGCCTGGATGGCTCAGTCATTAAGCGTTTGCCTTCCGCTCGGGTCATGATCCTGGGGTCCCGGGATCGAGCCCCTCATCAGGCTCCCTGCTTGGCGGGAAGCCTGCTTCTCCCTCTCCCACTCCCCTTGCTTGTATTCCCTCTCTTGCTGTCTCTCTATCAAATTAATAAATAAAATCTTTAAAAAACAATAAAGATTTATTTGAGAGAGAGAGTGCCTGTGCAAGTGGGGGGAAAGGGAGGGGGAGAGAGAGAGAGAATCTCAAGCAGACTCCCTGCTGAGTGTAGAGTCCAACATAGGGTTTGATCTCACTACCCTGAGATCATGACCTGAACCGAAGTCAAGAGCCACCCAGGTGCCCCTCAATAAAGTTGATTTTGAATAGGGACGCCTGGGTGGCTCAGTTGGTTGGACGACTGCCTTTGGCTCGGGTCATGATCCTGGAGTTCTGGGATTGAGTCCCACATCGGGCTCCCAGCTCCATGGGGAGTCTGCTTCTCCCTCTGACCTTCTCCTCGCTCATGCTCTCTCTCTCAAATAAATAAATAAAATCTAAAAAAAAAAAAGTTGTTTTTGAATAAAATATTACGTAAAAAGTACACACAAGAACACTTGAATGCAATGTGAGGGGATGCATATACCAATGGTAATCTTTCATTTTGCAATTTTGGATTTTTAGAAATGTGTATCCCCAGCAAGGCAAGTGGTGGGTAGTCTCAGCCCTAGGTTCAAAGAGGGATGCAGATGGAGCTCTCCATTCTAAAGGCAGAAAGAGTTAGAACAATGTATTTTCTATAATTTAGTCATGAAAAAATGGCCAATAATAAACATTAACCAACATTCAGAGATATTTTGTAACTCAAATTTCTAAATGTAAAATTGTATATCTTTCTTACTAAGTCCCCATTTCTATCCTCAACAGATGCTGGTTTTATTTAGCCTGGGGGTGAGTGTTTCCTGGTGTCTTGTTCTCTAGCTTGGTCTGGGCACTGCATCAAAGCCCCTCTGGGATGCTTGCCTAAGGGAGACTGAAGGCTCCCGCTGCAGGGACTAAAGCGTGTCTGCCCTAATTAAGAGGAAAAATTACCATTAACCTAACACAGCAACCCTTGCTTCTTTTTTCACCATAGAGTAGAAAGGAGAGAGGGGCGCCCAGCTGGCTCTATCGGTGGAGCTCGGGCTGTGACTTGGTCTCCCTGGCTCTAAGTTTGAGACCCACAAGGGGTGTAGGAATTACTTAAAAATAAAAATTTTTAAAAAATTTAAAAAAAAAGAAAGAAAAGAGAGAGAAGACTTGGAATCGTGATTTTAAAAGTGTTTTCCAGCTATAGTCTTTTTTGAGCCCGCTTTGTTTTTTCATTACTCTTCTCATGTACTCATTTGCCTATATAGAGTTATGTCTCTGTGATAAATTCTGTAATAAGGGTTGGGGATGCACCACATAAGGAGAGAGACATGGTTTGTGCCTTCATACTGCTCACATTCCAGTGGGAGTTGGGGGCTGTCAGCATCCCAAGTCACACTGACTTAAAACTCTTAGTAGTGAGGCTGGTACTGACAGAATCTCTGGAGACAGTTCCTGCTCCCACCACACCCCGACAAAGTCCAGGCGAAACACCCTTCCTCCCCGACTGAAGCAGGCAAGTAGACTAATGGAACCTCTCGCTGACCGCTTGTTGTGCCTCATTGGCCAGATTTGTGCCACGTGCTCTCTCTGGACCAATCACCGTAAGGGAGAGGGTATTACCCTTGAACCAATCAGGGTGCTCCTTGGAAGTGGGTGTGGCAGGACCTCTCTGGGCTTGTCTCGGGGTCCAGAAAGTAGACTCACTGCTTTATTCTAATTGGGTCAAATTAACTCAAATAGGCACATTGTAAACTTAAAGCTTGGTTCCAGGCAGTTGATAAGCTTTTAGCAACCTCCGGAAGCATTGACTTCAAATACTGGGCTCAGCTACAAGCTAATTCAAGGGAGTAACCTTAGACAAAACATTCCAGAAATGTCCAGTGATTTCACTATGTGACTGTTGAGGGGCCAGTCAGGAAAGACTGCTTGAGCTTGCTGGAGCTGGGTCCAGAAACACACAGCTTGGCTTTGAGTTCCCCATCCTGACCCTTTCGAGCTGGGTTAAATCCCTTAAGCCCTTGGCACCCCCGTTTCCTCTCCTATGAAATGGGCAACCTCTTGGTGGATTTGTGAGAGGACTAAATGAGATAATGTAGATGATGCCTCTTAGCACAGTGCCTGGCTCGCAGTAAGCGCTCAGTGTTACTGTTGAACCTATGCGGAGCCAGACCAGTTGATAGCATCACTAGATACACTTGGATGCTTCTCAGTTTGTTTCTGACCCACATCATCTCAGAATCCGATTTTACGTCACCGTTGATCAAGAATAGGATGACTACTTGCAGGTATTTGCCAAGGTTCTGTCTTTCACCTGTATTGCTTTTCTCTTGTGTTCCTCCACCTCCCCTTTTAGGAGGAGGTGTATGTATGTATGTATGTATGTATGAAAGACTGGTCAAGGGGTGCCTGGGTGGCTCAGTCGGTTAGACATCTGCCTTTGGCTCAGGTCCTGATTTCAGGGTCGATGGGATTGAGAGCCCCACTTCTTGCTCAGCGGGAGTCTGCTTTTCCCTCTCCCTCTGCCCTTTCCCTCCCCTCCCTGCTCCGCACCCCACCCCCAATAAATAAATAAAATCTAAAAAAGAAAAGACTGGTCAAAGGCTCTGAGGTCAGACTCTCAGGGTTCAAGTCCTGGTATTACCACTTCTTCCTTGTGTGACCGTGACCTTGAGCAGGATACATCTATATAGCAGGTGTACAAACAGTATCTTTTAACGACATCATAAGGGTGTCATGAGAATAGTAATAGCACATCCATGTGAATGGCTCCCCGAGGGCCTGCCACACACTCAGCATTTGATGTGTGTTGTTTGGTATTATTAAGACTATTTCAAAAACAAACAAATAAACAAACAAAGACTATTTCATCAACCATGACTCCAGACTCTATTCTTGTTATCCATTTGTCTCAGTCTCGCTCCTTGATTCCAGCTGCTTATTCCTTGCCTACCTGCCCAATATTTTCTCATGAAGATCCAACCAAAACTTTATTCTCAACCCATCCTAAAACACACCTACAGTACTCCCATCCACTCTTCTCTTTCCCCAAATGTCTTCCCCTACATCCCTGCCGCCGTTCTTCCATTGATGTCAGCACTGATGGGAAACGAAGGACTTGGATTCCTAGTTCAAGAACTCCAAATATCAGAAAGCCTTGTTTCTCTCTCTTCCCATAAATTCTCATAGTTGGAGGTCCCTCCCACCCAGGTTGAGGGAAATGAGGACAGAGCTGTAAAGGGACTTGTCCAAGGTCACCAGCAAGTGGGCAGCAGAAGGAATTCAGCCCTCCTGCTTTTGAGGTGATTCCTCTCTTCCTGCCCCCCACCCCCACCCATGGCTGTTTCTCTGTGCCACAAAACCACTTTGCCCCAGTTGCCCTAGGGGCCCTGGCAGACTCACAGTTCCCAGGGTTGGGAAGGCGAGGCTGGGGGTCCCCAAGTAGTTCTTGAAACAATTAAAAATCAGATTTCGTAAGCCAAGTCTCCTTATTACCCTGAGCTGTGTGTTGGGAAGGGGGCAGGCAGTGTGGTGGGGAGGGGGGGGGAGCTCCTTTGAGAATTTCTAAGCATTGTGAACAAAGCAAACCCCAAACTCTAGGATGTGAATCATTCTGAGTGTGCTTCTGTTGGCCACCAATGGGTACAAGAAATGTAAATTCTGCAGGGGTTGTGAGTGGTTTCGCCTGTGTTTTTCAGTGTTAGAAATTCCAAGCATGGAGTTTGTGGGTTCCCAAGGAAGCCCTCCATGTCTCTTCCTACAGTCCTCTCTCAGCCCTGACTGATCTTTGGTAGGTAAGGCAGAAGCTGACAGGTGCTCAGCGGGAGGCCACATGCAGGCGTAGGCCCCAGACACCAGAACAGCCATCGACTGGTCATGTTCCTACTTCCTCAGACTATTGAAGTCAGAAAATTCTTGCCATTCCTGAGCTGGTAAGGGAGACTCAGACCCAGTGACCTCCTTTTGTTCCTGCTGGGGGCTGCAGCCCCTCGCCAGTTTCTCCCTCCATCCGCTTCAGCTCCAGTCCCGGTAGGTGGAGGAAAGGGGAGCAGGGAAGCAGCAGCTGGAAGAGTCTACAAGGTGAAAAGAGTTTCTCCATTTCTCCACACTTTCTCCATTCTCCCACCACACCAGGGGAAGGAAATGAAAGGCCCAAAGTAAAGCTGAAGTTTAAAACAATCCCCTGTTCATAGACACAGAAACTGGGATTGAGGTTCTCGTTGGTTGTGAAGGAGGGGGGTTGGGAGGAGGGGCGGGGGAGTTATTGTTTAATGGGGAGAGTTTTTTTGTGGCAGATGATGAAAGGTTTTGGCTATAGATAGTGGTGATGGTTACACAACATTGTGAATTTAGTTTATTTAATGCCACTGAATTGTACCCTCACAAATTGTTAAAATGGTAAATATTATGGTATGTATTTTGCCTCAATAAAAAAAAATCTACAATAATTTTTCTTTTCAA
The DNA here is from genome assembly GCA_004024625.1 of Mellivora capensis. NCBI lineage: Eukaryota > Metazoa > Chordata > Mammalia > Carnivora > Mustelidae > Mellivora > Mellivora capensis. The sequence goes on along the minus strand of PISX010000253.1, from coordinate 96,913 downwards.
AGCCCCATTCTCTGCATTTCTTTTGAAACTGACTTCAAATAGACTGGCCTTCAAATCTATGCTGGATTCTTTGCCAGGAGATCATTATACTTTGCTTTAGGCTGGTGGTTCTAGAGAATTATGGATGACAGGAATGATTGAAACTGATTTACTTCTCAAGTGTTTGAGATTCCTTCATCCCTACCCAATGATGTCTATTCAGGAATAGCTTGCCTTGACCAAAGACAGAAAAATAAAAGAAAATGTACAGGCCACCATCTAGAGCGGGCCTGGTGAAGAAAATCTCCTATGTGAAATCTCAGATTTGGAAAATAAATTGGTGGCTGATGATTTGCCTTACAAAAGACTGATTCACTTAACAAAAGAGTTTACTCAAAGGTTCCTTTAAGAAGTTAGCCCCCTGGTGCATTTAATGATATTATTGGATTAAAAAAAAAAAAAAGCCATCCGACCATTCAAGGACACTGCACTGTAAATACGTGAATGCATTGTATTGTGTTGTAAGAGTGGGAATAAAAGAGTCAGGACTCTTTGACAAATGGACCATTTTGGCCCAAAGTAACACAAGGGGGTGGGGTGGGAGGGCAGTAAGACGAGTTTTCTTGGCCTAAAATCTGGGCGGCTTTCTGGGAAGGCTTTGGGAGTTTGTGATTTATTTAAGACCGGCTAAGCCCAAGGCCTGCAATGTGTCCATTTTGAGAACTTATGGTCAAAGTTTCTACCTCTGCCCATGCTGAACCCCCCCATCACCTGCCCTCATCATAAAGGCTCTCAGGTGTGTGAGCACAGCTCTGTCCTGCGATGGCAGAAAAATACCTGTGTTGCCAGAAAGTGGATTCTCTCTGGTGATGAAGAATGATCCTTATTTATGTCTGCATAGGTACATTCTGGGGCCCATAAAGGTTTAATTGTCCCTCTAACTAGTTTTTTTAAAAAACCCACAAAGAGGCTGCCAGCTTTCCCCAGAGTTTAAAACCAACTGAATGCGGTTCTGTGGAAACTGCTTTAAGTGTGTAACTCGCGCCGTGTCCTGGGGCACAAGGCGGGATTGTTTTGGGGAGTCGAAAGACGTGGCTCTTAGGAGGATTTTTAAAGTCAGTTTTTGTGGCTTTGGGCTGCTGCTGACCCTGGCTTGCTCTGCAGAAAGAGAGAGAGAGAGAGAGAGAGAGAGAGAGAAAGTCTCTCTCTCACTGGCAGCCTACTTCTGGAAGTTACTCCCAGGGTGCCACTGCCCCCTACCGCCACCTTCCGGGTCAGGGTGGAGGACAGCTCCCTGTCACAGGACCCTGAACACCCTTCCTTTTCTCTCAGACATCGTCTTTGAGGGTTTAAAAGACTCCCAGGACAGAGCAGAGATGGGAAGAGGGGAAACGTGTCTGAGACAAAAAGAGAAAGACAGGCGCTGGTAACTGAAACTGGGTCCAGAGAGACACAGTCGGCCGGGCCTCTCCAGTGTGTGCGGGGAGCAGTAGCTCATTCTTCCAGGTCCTTCATGCAGCCGCGCGCCAGTCTGTGCCCATTTGTTCAGGCCACCCTTGGGACTGCCCATCTACTATGTTCCAGCCACAGTGGTAAATGAAATGCAGACCGTGCCTGCTCTTAGGGAGCCTACAGTCTGGCGGTAGAGTTCCACACTTAATAAAGTTAATTATGCCAACAAGCATATAATTACAAACTGTGGGGAAGGCTGCGAAGACAATATAGGGGTTGCTGAGAGAAGCGAATGAGGTTCATAGTCGTTTCCCTGAGGAGGTTAGACCTTGCAAGCTGGACTCGAAGAATGAGAGGGAGTCAGTGAGGTAAGGAGGGGGGACTAGAGGAAGGGGAAGGATCCCAGAGGGAAGGGACAGCATGTGCCAAGACCCCAGGGCAGGAAGAAGCAAGGACCTCTTAGGTATTGCTGGTAGAGTGAGATGTGGCTAACCAAGCTGGATGTTTAAGCGGCTGCCAGAATCTTCTTTGTCCTCTCTTTGAGCCCCCTTTCCTTAAAAGACTTGTAAAGGGTTCTCCATCCATAACACTTCACTTTGAGCTTCAAAGGGCTATGTCCAGACTGCCCCCAGATTACCGAAACCTTTCTCCTACTCCTCTTTGGTTCTATGAAGAAAACACATTTATCAAAAGACTAAAGCAAATAGTTTTGACGTGCAGTTCTGTAACCAGGGAGGCTATAATGAAGTCAGTCCCAGTTTACATGACTCCAAATGGTTTCATTTAAATGTCCCACCCTGTATTTACGCGTCCCTACCACTCTGACTGTTTATCTTCCAGTATAGTCTACTGAACTTACAGGCTTGGCCTCTGTGTAATTCCATCTCTTACTTTTTCCATTCCATGGCCTGTCATTTACATTTTTCTTTAGAAATACAAATATTTATTTACAGTATTAGTTTTTACTCTCGCTTAGCTCTATATAATATAGAGTACACCGACTGTGATATGGGTTCTAGTCCTACATTTTTCCATTGACTGGTGGTGACCTTAGCCAAGTCATTTAACCTCACGAGCCTAAGATGATTTGTAAGATGAGATGTTTTCATTTCCATTATTTTGTTTTATAAAGTTAGCGGATCCATATTCAGGATTCCTCTTGGATTCTGTACCTCTTACCGTCATCCAGGAGTGTTTCTCTTACATTTTTGTCTTTATCAACCCCTCTTTCAGAATGTCCTTGTGGGTAGGACCAACTCTCTGCATAATTGTTTTTGTATGGTAGCGTACCCAGGGTAGTATCTAGCAAATGAAAACAGAGCATACTGTTGGGCTTGGGTTAAAGCTCACATATGTGGGGAAGTGGTTGAGCAGGAACATTCTAGCTGCAGGCCTGAGATTCCCTCGGACTGCTTCTCAGTCTAGGGTGTATGAACCCATAGAGGTATATGGAGGTGTACCAGTGAGTATAGGAAACCCTTCTTTCTGGAACAAGAATTCTACTCAAAGATTTGAGGATGGAAAATTGACTTTAGTATTGAGGCAAATATGGATATGTTGTGAATAGAAAATAAAAGTGATATGATTTTTTAAAAAAATATTTATTTGAGATATAGAGTGAGAGAGAGCAGGAGTGGAGGGGGTGGAGGACAGAGGGAGAGAGAGAAGCAGACTTCCTGCTGAGCAGGGAGCTGGGATGCAGGGCTCCATCCCAGGACCCCAGGATCATGACCTGAGCCAAAGGCAGACACTCAACTGACTGAGCCACCCAGCACCCCAAAATTCAGATTATATTTTAATATAAAAGGAGAACCCAGGGCTGTACAGCTTGGGGCACACTGCAACGTGAGAGGAAATGGGGCTTTTACTTCTGTCCTTGGGTTGCTCGAGAAACACTTGTCTTGTGGGTCTTTTGAGATATGTACACTTTCACAGGGTAAAGGTGTTAACTTAGGAAGGGCATTCCCAATAAACAGTGGACATGTGTGGAAAATCCAGTTTCACCCATTAGGAGAGTTTAAAGAGGGTCCTGAGGTTGAGAGGGAACCAGGCTGGACAAAGGAACCCTTTCCAAAAGCAAGTTGGTTACACAGTCTTGCTTAGGATCCTGGCTAAAGGCTGGGTTTGAACTAATCCAAACATCTGGAAGATCTCTCATCCTTTCCCTGACCTCCTGTACTTCTTCTTGTTTGTACCCCATACATACCATTTTTGACATACCATTTGACATACCATTTTATGTCAGTTATATTCTCTTGTTTATACAGCTTCTCAGCTAGAGGCAGAGAGGTTAGGTGAATTGAGAAAAAGTATAGGATTGAGCATCAAGTCCTTGCTTGCCATGTGACTTTTGGTTACTCCCAGAAGTCTCTCCAGTTCATAGTTCGCTCCTCTATTAAATGGTGCAAAATAACACCCGCCTGGCCTACTGAACAGGTAGGATTGTGTGCAGAGCATATGGATTTGCAATGTAAAAGCATTTTGTAAATCATTAAGCCAAAATCAGTTATCATTAACTAAGACCCCAAAGGGAAGGAGGGCATATCTCTTGAATCATCTTTCTATTCCCCTCAACTTTTAACTTTGCCTAGTTGGTTCTGATAACTATTAGTGATAAAGATCATGAAATGCTGTCCCCAGGCTGACCCTGGGAAAACTCCAATTCTGTCTTTCTCTCCCACCCCCATCCTTTACTCCTTTTCTGGCTTCAGTCCCCACCCCCATCCCCACAAGCTCCCACCTGCTATTTCTTCCCACTGCCCCTCCCAGAGAATTGGGGTATTAAGAGGACACTTACAGAGGCTGTGTAATGTATATGAATGAACTGTTGGAGGTAATTTCAGGCATCAGCAGGGGAAGTTTTATGGCAATGCCATTTTCGTGGGCAAATGAACTGGTGTCATTCTGGAAAATTCCACCCAAACAGAACTCTGGGGTTGTTTGTCTGTTTGTTTTGAGACCCAGCCTAAAAATCTCTCATGTAATATTGAATAATTACATTTTCATGGACCTCTTTGCTGAAGTCAGACAATTACTCACTCTTCCTTCTCAGTTTGGGGTGAAGGCCTAGACTGCACAGTTAACATCTCTGAGGGAAATACCAGGAAAGGTTAGGAGGGGGTAATGGGCAGGTTGAATATGTACTGGATTAAGAATGCTTCAGCTAAACAGTAACTTTACTAGGCTGTTCCCCTCATATCTACCTTGACCTCAGGGTAGAGTGGACTTTTTTTTTTTTCCTAAGATTTATTTTTGTTGGATAGAGAGAGAAAGGGAGCAAGCACAAGCAGGGGGAGTCGCAGGGGGAGGGAGAACCAGGCTGCCTGCTGAGCAAGGTGCCAGACGTGAGACTCAATTCCAGAACCCTGGGATCATGATCTTAACTGAAGCCTGACACTTAACCAACTGAGCCGCCAAGGCGCCCCTAGAGTGGACTTTTTAAAAAAAATTAATTTGACAGAGAGAGATAGAGAGAGAGAGAGAGAGAGAAGCAACACAGGGAGAGTGAGCAGCACTGGGAGAGGGAGAAGCAGAGGGAGAATGAGGGAACCCCATGCAGGACACCCGAATGATGACCCAGCCAAAGGCAGACGGTTAACCGGCTGAGCCGCTCAGGCGCCCCTAGAGTAGACTTTCTTAAGCAGAAATGTGTTCAGGGGCCCCCAGCTGGCTCAGTAGGTAGAGCACACATCTCATACACAACTCTTGATCTCTGGGGCAGTAGTTCAAGCTTCATGTTAGGCATACTGAGGGAGGGAGGAAGGTAGGGAGGCGGGAAGGGGTAAGTGAGGAAGGCAGAAAGGAAGTGTTCTTATGCCTCTTTGTAATTTTCCCTTTCAAAACGCATGAGTTGTGCAAGAAGAACCCACATCCCACACTAACAAGGCAAGGGTTATAATAACTTGATTTCTTACAGGCAATACTTTCATCTTATGTTTTATTTTACTTTTTTTGAGCAAGCTTTTGTCGTGAGAGATCAAGTTAGTTAATGAAGAGGGATAGGGGTGTAAGCAGTGGACGCTTCCTTTTCATTTCCAGCCCACAAAATTCAGATTTTGAAGGGGAGGGTGGTGACTCCAGGTCCTCACATCGCTCCGGGGCAACAGAGCAGACCCGAAAGCAAGACAAGCCCGAGAGCCGGAACCAGGGATAGGAGGTCCAGCCCAAGAAGACCCCAGGCCGGGAATTCAGTGGAAGAGCCTCTGCTGCTGCCCCGCCCGCACGCCTCCACGGACCCGCAGGTGGCCGGGGGTCTCGGTCTCCACACCTGCAGAAATGGTAGCATGGCCCCGCTCTCCTCGGGTGCCTCCGAGGCGCTAACAAGAAACCACCCGCCTCGGTGAGGTTCTGTTCCTCGGGCTACAGGAGCCGGCTGAAGATAAACAAATCACCTTGTTCCCGCCCTCCCTAAGTAGCTCCAGGTGATCTTTTTCGTGGAGGTGGATGCCAGGCGGAGACCGCCCCCAGCAACCACGGAACCCGAGGCCAGAGGGGCTTCGCGCCCAGGACTACCCAGCACGAGCCAGCCCGCCAGGGTCCCAGCTGCGCAGCAGGCCGCGGGGTGGGGGCGGGGGAGACTGCCGGTGGCCACGTGACCCCACCCGTTGCCCCGGGAGATGGCCGGCGCTTTGTTCTCAAAGCCCCGACTCTCCCACCCGGCGTCCCCCGTGGGGCGAGCCGTGGTGCGCGCGGGGTCGACCTGGACGGCTCCGCGCCGCCGCTAGGCCCCTCCCGGCCGCCCGCTCCCCCCCCGCCGCCCCACCGCGGTTGGTACAGCCCGCGCTTAGAGGCTGCGCGGCTGTGGCGGGGACCCCAGAGCAGGGGGCAAGTCGCCGGGGAGGAGGTGAGTGGCACGGGGTCGAGGTGCCGAGGGCTCCCTCTGCTGCTGGAGAGGGCGCGAGGCGGGCGTCGCGAGCGAGGGGGGCCGCCCCCAGCGCCGCCCGGCCCGCACCGCCTCCTGGTTGCGCGCCCAGAGCCTGACTCCAGGGACCCCTCAGCCCTCCAGGCTCCTTTGTCCCGCCTGTCCCCCGCCCTGACGCTGCCCACCCTGCACTTTTTGGTCTGGCCGCGGGCCGGGCTCCGGGCCCCCGGCGACAGTGGGAGACACCCTTTCCTCGACGCCAACGGCGCGTCATTTCTTCCCATCCCAGATTCCATCCGCAACATGCCGGACGTCGAGGAGAAAGTGCCCCTGAAGGACCCAGGCGACGCACAGTGCCGGTCCTGCAAGCCCGAGACCTCAGCACCAACCCGGGAAGACCGGAGAGGCCCCGAAGACCACCCCGCCCGTAGGTCCCGACGCTGCTCGGGGGCGCCCAGCCCCGGGCGGGGCGGAAGAGGAAGGGCCCACCGGCCTCTCGGTTTGCCCTTTGCCTGGTCTCCGCGCCCCCACCCCCTCGCCCAGTCCCTGCTCCCCCAGGCCCTAGGCCCCCTGTGCACCCGAAGGTTGGTCCAGGAGGGAGAAAGGACCTGGGCCGGATTACTTGAATGTGACAATTTTTTTTTTTTTTTTTTAAATCTGGCAAGCTTTGAGGCCAAGCGCCTTCACCGCCATAATTGTAGTTTGAATTTGTAGGTGGAAAATGGCGGACACTTGGTGTACTTACTCTCAGAGAACCCAAGTAGCCCTCGGTGGGAATCATTAGGCGCCTCATGGACTTAAGAAGTACCGCTGGTCTGGGCTTCTGTTCTTGAGCTCCGTACTTTTATGTTCCTGTTGGGTCGCAGGTCTCTTCTATGCTTCCGCAGGTCGAACTTCGCTGGGACTCATCCAGCATTTCTCTTCTAGTAATCTCTGCAGAATTTAAAACAGGCACCAGTCTGAAGACCTGTCCACGTGCAAGAGTTTAACTCGAGTTAAACTCGAAGATTAAAGTGGGAAAAATTCGTTCAAGGCCCGGCTACTCTGAGGTTGAAAATTGCACTTTCTCTTGTGGCCACATGGGGTCGCTGCCGGCTAACAGGATGGCCCCAAAGTGGCAAATTGGTGCATAGAAATTTAGATGGAATGAACCTGATGTGGGGGTGAAAGCCAATTTTTTGGTAAATACGGTGTAAACAATTTAAATCCTTCGGGAGGTTATTTAGATGAATCCATAGGTAAAACAACCCTAAAGTGAGTAACCAAATTGCCTCTTAAAAAGAATTTGACATGTTGTAGATTAGGTTGTCTTGGTTCAGTTACTGTATCATGTTGAAAATTTCTTTGTCCTTGGGATTTGGATTTTAAAAATCTACTTTAGTTGCCTTTTCCCTCGAATTTCTCTTTGGGCCCTCCCCTCTCCTGATTTTTACAGCTGTTGGGAGTTACCTAGTACCATGGTACTTGTGAGCACCAGAACAGTCTTGTCAAAGTAGGATCTGAACTTCGACTTGTATTTGGAAAGTGTTTCTGTGGGTAACCTTTCCCTCTCTCCTTCCGTAAGCTGCTATAACTCAGTCTCCCCTGGAAGATTTTCTCATTTCACATTAGTTAATGGATTGTCTGTTTACATGTTTGTGTTTTGCCATTTTGGCTGAAACCAAAGGCTTCGGAGAGGCTGCAAAAATAAAGGGAACATCAGCTGTCTGCTTACGGTTCAATTCATCTTTACGTTTACCAAAGCAAGGGCTCAGTGGCTATTGGTAAATTTGCAATCACCTTTTACCTATAGATTTTTATTTTTTAATTTCAAAATAGTTCAACTTTGTTGAAATGTTTAAAAAAAAAAAAGGTGAATGTGCCTACATTGTTAACATTCTGCCGCATTGCTCTCTATAAATATGTATTTTGGTCCTTTCATACTGAAAGGGTCATGACTTCTAAAACTTCATCTGTATCTCCTAAGTAAAGGCATTCTGTGTAGCCTCTTTTCTACAGTAACTATTTTTCCTTTTTACATTTTGAAATCTTACTTATGGACAACTTAAACGTTTATAAAAGTAGAGAGATTAGTACAGTGAGCCACATTTACTCATTACCCAGCTTCAACAGTGATCAACTCATGGCCGATCTTCATTTATTTATATCCCCTCCATATCGCGGAACCAGGTATTTTTCTTGTTGAATTATGAAGGGCTATCGAAAGAGAATGAGAAAATATGATGTACTACGTGCAACTTCGTTCCACATACCAAGTGATCATTAAAACTATTGTGCCTGTTTCATGAGAATGAGCTCAGCTGGGTCTGTAGTAAGAACTTAGAGCATTGGGTCCCAAATGTTAGTGCTGGTTTATGACAAAATTCTTCACAATATTTAGTGAAAGATGTAATGAGTTTTTCCTAAAGCTAAATCGATTCAATGTAAAGGACTCCTCTTTATTCTGATAACTTTACCTTTCTGCTTTGTGTGGCGGGGAGGAAGGGGTGGAGTTTTTGGTTTTGGTTTTTTGTGAAGGTTAAGCTGTTCTTTTATGAAATGATGGTTTGGTGGTGGTAGAATGGATTTTTTTTTTTATTTGCTTATTTGCGGTTCACACTTGGCAAAACAGACCGTGGGCAGGTTGTCATCAGTTGCTCAGAATCTTTGGAAATGTCAGTAACCTATAAATCCTAACACCTGGGAACTCCTGCTCTTTGAGACCAGGTGACACTGGTGCCATTCAGTACCATCGATATGGAGAATTTAACTTTCATCAGATTCAGGAAAAGGAGAGCAGAATCAGAATACCCTTAGATAAATGCTTATGTTTGCAAATCACAAATTATTGTTTCTTTGCTGCTTTAATTATTATTTTACTTTTCAAGAGAAAGGCTTGTAATTCATTTTTGTTATTTATAAAATAGCTTCTTTGTCCTCCCTCACCCCCATGCTGGACTACTCTAGGCACCGGACCCAGAGTTCAGAAAACCTAAACTACTAGAGCGGTCAAGTGAGTTGATGTGAGATCAGTTTGATGAATCTCAATTTGAGGCCTACTCAGAGTGAGTCTCTGAATAACATAGAAATTCAGAATGACTCGTGTCCGCCATAAGTTGTTTTTTTTTTTTAATGGAAATATAGTTGTTGTTAACATTAGTTTCGGATGTACATCTGAGGTTCTTTCTGTCACAGGTCTGATAGGTACAGTTGATGACGTTTCTAAGCTGAGCAACAAGATTGGAATGAATCATGATTTCCACATGGAAGAAAAGGTTTCCTCTCGAAGCAGGTACCAGCTCTTCTGATTTTTCCATTTTATTCATTCTGGCATAGCTATTTAGCACTAATGGCTTCTGACCAGACTTGAAGCATTTTTATTTAATAATCCAATTGAGTCAGTAAAACTGGGGGGGAAATACAGTGTTTGAATATAAACCTTAAGAGGCCTCAACAACTTAAATAGAAGAGTAATAATTATTAGTATTAGGGGGTCAAGAAGCAAATGTTATTTAACTAGTAAATAAGCCAAAGTAATTATTATTGGAATGTTCACTTTGTGATCCCCCCCACACTGTTAATAATAAAATATCAGAAGGGTGGATTTCATATCTTCTCTGATAAATGTGGAAGAAGTAGCCTGTGGTAGCTAGCTCTTGTTGCCATCAAGTTATTCGGGAACTTAGTAGCTGAAACAATGTTCACTATCTCAGTTTCTCTGGGTCAGAGATAACGGGCACAGTTTAATTGTGTGTCTCTGGCTCTAGTTGTAGTCAGTGTGTTGAGTGCTAATCAGAGCCTCCCTCAGCTCTGAGCCACATAGCAGCTGGCTTCTCTCTCAGAGTGAGTGAGAAAAGAAAGGTGTGAGAGGTGGTGCCCAAGACAGAACATGCAGTCCTTTTGTTACCTCATCTCAGAAGTGACATCCCACTACCTCAGCTACATTCTGCTTGCTGGAAGGTAGACGCTAAACCACGCCCACACTCCTGGAGATGAGGTTACCCCAGTGTGAATATCAGGAATCCTAGATCTTTGGGGTCATCTGGTCAGCTGCCTGCTTTATAGCTCCTTCCAATTACTCTTTTAAGTGACCACAGATAAAATAGGCACAGATAGAATATGAATTTTTTTAAAGATTTTATTTGAGAGAGAATGAGTGAGCGAGAGAAAGCACAAGCAGTGGGGAGAGGCAGAGGGAGAAGGAGAAGCAGACTCTTTGCTGAGCAGGGAGCCCAATGTGGGGCTCTACCCCAGGACCCTGGAACCATGAACTGAGCCGAAGGCAGACCCTTAACTAAGTCACCCAGGCGCCCCCATAAGTCAGTTTAACTTATGAATCAGGATCAGAACTCTGTTCATAACTAATGCTCTCCCGCCTCAATCAAGCTTCATTTTGATTCTTAGTTATATTGTAGTTACATTGTAACAAGGGAGCACCATTTGGGGAGTATGAATTGAATGGCTGTGCTGGTTTATTGGCAGTTAAATTGGTAAATTCAATGTCAGATTTCAAAAACTGTTCTAATTTCCCACCAATAGATCAATGAGGACCGCTTGTGATCATCCAGTTTCCTTAAATGCTCTTGTGATCTGGCAGCCTCAGGGAATCTGTTACTCAAGTGCCATTGTTTATGGCACAGAGTTCCTGTCCTCTTTGTGCTCTGAGGTGCCCATGCCTGGTGGCACAGCTTCTGTGGGGCCGGGTTTTCATGAAAACCCACATCTCCTAACACCTCCCTCACTGCTTAGATATGTTTGTTGGCAACAGGAGAGGAGAAACAATTGAAACCTGAAGAGTGAAGGTCTGCTAAAGGGACAGTAACGAGGGAGTTGAGGGAATAGGTAGAAGAGATGAGAGAGGGAGAAACGAAGCAGGAGAAATAGTACCAGTCAGAGCTGGATTTTCATGTAAGGTCATGCAGTATTTTATCAGGAGAAAGGTTGAAATAGAGTTTGACCAGACTCATTTTTGGCAGTTGCCTCTCCTTTGTGCATAGGATGGTGTTAATGATGATCGTATACGCGGAAGGGAAATCCCATGTTTGGGCATTCATTGATCAGGTGTATACTGAGTCTTTATGTGGCAGGCAGATGCTGAGTGCTGGGGATGGTTAGAGATGTAGCTGTAGATAAACAAGGCACTGTCCTCGCTGTTAAAAGTTTTTGTGTGTGTGGGGGGGCAGTTGAATAACAGAAGGAGACCCATCAGTTCACTCGTAGTTGTTTGTAAAGAGTTTGCTGAGAGTGCTCAGTTGCTTAAGGAGGGTCAGAGAAGATCTGCCTATGGAGGACGACTTGAGTTGCTTATGAAACCTTGAGTCAAGTCTTAGAGGAGGAATAGATGTTGCCCAGATGGTCTAGGTGGGAAAGAATGTTCCCAGCAGAGGAAACTATGTCAGAGGCAAGAATATGGTATGTTTTTTATAGGTACCTTGGTGTGGCCAGCTGTATAAAATGAGATAGAAGGAGATAAACTAGAAAAGGAGGCAGAGCAAGGTTCTATAAGTGAATTATGTTGCTGGTGAGGGAAAGTCCGTAAAGGACTTTACAGGAGCAGGGCATCATGGTCAGAATGGAATTTCAGAAGTCCTTGATTTTTAGAATGAATTTGTGGACAACAAATTAGAAAGGGACAAGACTGAGGGCAAGGGGACCAGTGAATGGACTATAGCAGTAGTGCAGGTAAGAGACGATGGGAGGTGGGGATGGACTCCAGAGGCATTTAAGAAGCACCATTTGTGGAACTGGAGATGGATTTGTGGAACTTGGAGATGGATAGGATGAGGAGAAAGAGTTGAGAACAAGTCTAGTACACCTTACACCATTGGACAGATCATAGCTGGTTACCTCTGCTAACCTCTGATCGTTACCTCTGATGATTGAGGCTGGTGTGTTGGGAGAGGAACTTTGACTTTTTGTTTTATTCATCTTCGTATCGCTTGTTTGTTTGTTTTACATGGCACATACATTACTACTGTATTTTTTAAGGGGGGAGTGTTTAGTTCAAGAAAACCAGTAGCTACTAACCTCAAACTTTTCGAGTGGTTCTTTTTCTCTTATGAGTCTCACTGCAGGTTAGAGACATCATTTAAATAAACTTTGAGAGGAAAATTAATTCCTGTCATTTCCTTTCTTAAAATTAATACACATTTTTCAAAAACGAGTTTTGTTTTACAGAAAAAATGATTGGAAAGTACAGAGTTCCCACACAGCCCATGCCCTGCAGGACACAGAGTCCCCCATTGTTTATATCTTCCAATAGTGAGGTCATTTGTTAGAGTTGATGATCTAGTATTAATACCTTATTATTCACTCCAGTCCATAGTGTACCATTGAAGTTCATTTCTTGTATATTCCATAGGTTCTGGAAAATGTACAATGTCATATATTCACCATTTTGGTATCATACACAGTGGTGTCACTGCCCTGAAGATCCCGTGCTCTGCCTGTTCACCCTTTTCTTCCTGCCGCAGGAATCCTTGGCAACCACTGATCTCTTTAGTGTCTCCATTGGTTTCCAGAATGTCCTATAGTTGGAATCATACAATATGTAGCCTTTTCAGATTGGCTTCCTTCATTTAGCAATAAGCGTTTAAGATTCTTTTATGTCTTTGGGGGTTTGATAGCTCATTTTAAGGCCGAGTAATAGCCCATTGTCCAGATGTACCACAGTTTATTTGTCCCCTCACCTACAGAATGACATCTTGGTTGCTTCCAAGTTTCAACAGTTATGAATAAAGCTGCTGTAAACCTCCCTGTGCAAGTTTTTGTGTGGACACAAGTGTCCAACTCATTTGCTTAATACAAAGGACAGTTGATGGATCATATGACAAGAGTATGTTTAGTTTTGTAAGAAGCTGGGGCAGCTACGATTTTGCATTCCCACCAGCAATGCATGCGAGTTCTTAGAGTTTGCTCCACAGCCTCTCCTGCATTTGATGGTGTTGGGATTTTGGATTGGGCCCTCTCATAGATACTGATGGGTATGTCATTGTTCCTTTAATTGGCAGTGCCCCAATGACAGGATGTTGAGCATCTTTTCATAAGCTTATTTGCCATCTGAATGATGACTTTTGTGATGTGTCTCTTCAGATCTTTCCCCATTTTAAAGTTGGGTTATTCTTGTTGAGTTTTAAGAGTTCTTTGTATAGTTTGGATACTAGTTCTTTTTTTTTTTTTAAGATTTTATTTATTAGACCGAGTGCAAGCACAAGCAGGGGGAGTGGCAGCGGGAGAGGGAGAAGCAGACCCCTACTGAGCAGGGAGCCTGACTTGGGGGCTCCCTTCCAGAATCCCAGGATCCTGACCCGAGCCAAAGGTAGACGCTCAACTGACTGAGCCACCTAGGTGTCCCATGGATTCTAGTTCCTTATCAGATATATGTTCTGCAAAGATTGTGCTTTGTCTTTTCATCTCTTAACAGTGTCTCTGTCACAGAGTACAAGTTTTTAATTTTAATGGAGTCCAATTTACCAGTTTTTTTCTTTCATGGATCATCATGCTTTTGGTGTTGTATCTAAAAGGTCATTGCCAAACTCAAGGTCACCTAGTTTTCTCCTACATTATCTTCTGTGTTAGCTACTTCTTACATTTAGGTCTGTGATCCGTTTGTGGAAGGTATAAGGTCTGTGTCTAGATACACTTTTTTGCGTGCAGAGGTCCAGTTTCTCCAGCCCCACATGCTGAAGAGACTATCCTTTCTAAATTGAATTGCCTTTGATTCTTTTTCTTTTTTTTTTTCTTAAGATTTTATTTATCCATTTGAGAGAGAGAGCGTGAGAAAGAGCATGAGAGGAGAGAAAGTCAAAGGGAGAAGCAGACTCCCTATGGAGTTGGGAGCCTGATGCGGAACTCGATCCCAGGACTCCAGGACCTGAGCTGAAGGCGGTCGCTTAACCAACTGAGCCACCCAGGCTTTGATTCTGCCTTTGATTCTGTTTTTCTTTTTTAAGGAGAAGAAATGTCTGATCTTTCTGGCCTCCATGACTGGCTACCTGGTAGTGCCCCTGATATTGGGAATATAGGAGGAACAGGTTTGGAAGGGGAAGATACTGAATTGAGTTTTAGACCTGCTGATTTGGAAATCCCTATGGATATTTGAGTATTATCAAAGAAGGAAAATCCTTGTCTAGATATTAGGACTGTAAGAAAATAAAAGATCCTTTTGTTCATGGCTATGTGTATGCATAAATGGCAAGTAAGTCACATATTACCTAGGCTAGATGCAAATTGGTGCTAAAGCTGGCCTGATCTCCCTGGAGGGTTCTTTCTCCTGCAGAGGGAGGGCTACTTGAAATCATGAGGAGCCCTTCTAAGAGATTTTGGTCATGCCCTTGACATCCAAGTCTGAGCCCAGCTTGTTCAACTTTGCTGCAGTCCAAACATAGTTCCTGGTCTTTTCCTGTCAGTATGATGGTCTTTTGTCATATCAAATGCTGTTTGTTTGGGCCTTAGGAGATAATGACCTTCTAACATTGTTTGGGTAGAGAAAGTAATTTGCTCGTTTAACCCTCTTACAGTTTGGAAGGCAAGGTCAAGGAGACAATGCACAATGCCTTTTGGGACCATCTTAAAGAGCAGTTGTCAGCTACTCCCCCAGACTTCAGTTGTGCTCTTGAACTTCTGAAAGAAATTAAAGAGGTGAGTGATCTTCCACCTGTAGATGTAAGTTTCCTAGACATCCCCAAAGTCACTGGAATGTCAGTGGCTAACAGATCCTAACTGAACTTGGTCCAAGAATCAGTGAAAGTCTAATCCATAGACAGAAATCACACAGTAGTTTCAACAAGGAAGTTTTAGTATAAAAATTATAACATGGAATTGAAGAAACAAGAGCTTTGAACTAATAAGTAGTGAAGAAAACTCTAAAGTAGACAAAAATATCAGCTAGAAGGAGAATATGCCATACCCCTAGGACCCAGAGAGAAGATGCAAGGACTCGGAGAGGGCGTGGCTGTGCCAGGGAGGTTGCTGGCCTTTGTGTGCTGCTGACCAGCATGCAGGGGCCAGGGGCTGGAGCTGCTGCCTGTGCGGAAGCAGTCCAGTATCACCCAGAGCCACTTGCTCTGCCAGAGCCAGCTTCTGGCCAGGCTGCACAAGCATACTGCTTCATGCCAAGTTAGTATTTCAGAACCAGGAAGAGAAGCTCTTGCCTCTTGTGATCTCTTTGTAGTATGTGGTGGGTACCCCTGAGGGTGACCCCCCCCCAGTGATCCACACCCTTGTATAATCCTTTCTCCTTGAGCGTGGACAAGGCTTGTAACTTGCTTCTAAGCAGTATGCCAGGGTGCTGGGATGTTGCACCTAGAAATACGTGGCTCAGTGGGTTAAAGCCTCTGCCTTCAGCTCGGGTCATGATCCCGGCGTCCTGGGATCGAGCCCCACATGAGGCTCCCTGCTCAGCAGGGAGCCTGCTTCCCTCCCTCTCACTCTGCCTGCCTCTCTGCCTACTTGTGAGCTCTGTCTGTCAAATAAATAAAATCTTAAAAAAAAAAAAAAAAAGAAATACATTTCACTGCAGACTGGAGAAACCCTCTTGCCGGCATTCAAGAAGCAGACAGCTATGCAGTGATCAGCCCCTGGAGAGGGTCCTGGGGCAGGGAAATGCAGCTGGCCCCTAGGATCTGAGGGCAGCATCCATCCGTCAAGTCTACAGCTGTAAGGAAATGAATTCTGCCAGCGATCTGAATCAGCTTGGTAGCCAAGTCCTCCCCAGTCAAGCCTCCAAATGAGAATGCAGCCCCGCCAACACCTTGAGTACAGCCTTGTGATAGCCTGAGCAGAGGACCCAGTGAAACTGCGGCTGGGCTCCTGCCCCACAGAAATTGTGAGCTAAGAAATGTATGTGCTGTTGGAAGGCTCTACGTTTATGGTAATTTGTTATGTAGCCCGGAAAATGAATCGTGCCCTCTACAGATGAAGCTTAACCATTGTGCCACCTGCTGAAGGAAGAATATCTACAGGACTCCACTCCATGTTCTCAGAGCAGAGAAGAGCATGATGGATTTGGAAGTGAGAGACAATAAATTGGTAACGGTCACATTCCCCTACTTGGGCTGCTTAGCTTCTAGATGCACCCATCCACACACATTTCAGTTTTTGAAAAGATCTCTATTTCTGCCTGCTCAGATAGAGTTCTGCCGAAGTGACCCAAACCTTCACTGCCAAAGAGTCTGAGTCCTTCAGCATTTTGCTGTGCTGTTTGCTTGCTGTGGTTTTCCAGTAACCTTTATCACTGGGTGTGCAAGTACCAAGGGGGAACCTCAGGATCATTTACTCTAGCCACTCGAATAACTCCCTTTTCACCCTCTTGGTTCAGTGGTAAAAAGGAGCCCAAAATGACCAGGTACAGTGTCCTCTTCTCATTCACGGGGACCAATGCAAATGTACCTCCCAAATCGGTAGAGCCCAAAGTAGGCAGGATGGGCAATAAATATTCTGCAGGTAGGTTAGTAGGTGTAAAAGGAACCAGTCCTGCTTCCACTCCTTGATTCCCAGACTATGTTTTCCGGCTTTGGGAAACGGCATAATATAATGGTCTTTGATTCAAAGAATATGTTGCATCTTATAAGGTGGAACATCTTCCCTTCAGGATAGTGTCCCTCAACTCATGTAATCCAAGTCTTCAGTAGACTATTCCACTTTTCAGTTAAGGCCTGTTGATTTAGGGGTACGCAGGTATGAACCCATTGCTGCACCTCCTTTGCTCTGAAATGCTCCGTGATCAGATGCGATGGTATGTGACATGCCAGGACCGGGACAATGAGTAAGGCATTCTGCAAGGACACAGATGTTGGGGCTGATTGGAAGCACTGCAGACAGAGAAGACAAATCCGTATCCAAAATATGTGTCTGTTCCAGTGACGGCAAGTCTGCCCCTTCCACAGCGGAAGCAGTTCAAAGAAATCCCCTGCTGCCAGGTGGCTGGCCCATCCTCCCTGGGGAAGGGCGCTGTATTAGCAGCTTAGTTGTTAATATATTTTAGGATTTTTTAAAATTGTAAACATACATAACAAAAGTTTTACCACGTTATTTTCTTTTTTAAGTAGGCTTCATTCCCAATGTAGGGCTTGAACTCACAACCCTGAGATCCAGAGTTACATGCTCTACCATCTGAACCAGCCAGGCACCCCACCATTTTAATTATTTCTAAGTGTTAAAATTCAGTGGCATTTAAGTACATTCACAACATTGTGTGACCATTACACTATCCATTTCCAGAATGTTCTTATCTTCCCAAGCCGAAACCGTACCCGTTAAGGGTAACTCTTCATTCTCTTCCTCCTCCAGTGTCCTCTGTTATACCTTCTGTCTCTGTGTTTAGCTACCCTAGGCACCTCATATAAGGAGAATCGTATATTTTCCCTATTGTATGTGGCAAATCTCACCTTCGCATAATGTTTTCAGGCTCAATCCATGTTGTAAACAGGCATCAGAATTTCATTCCTTTTTAGGGCCCAATAAAATCCCACTGTATGGATATATTGGGTGGGTGTATTGCATTTTGTTTATCCGCTTGTCTGTTGATGGGCATTTGTGCTGTTTTCACATTTTGGCTACTGCGAGGAGTACTGCTGTGGACATTCATCTACAGAGATTTTGTTTGAACACCTGTTTTCTGCTCCTTGGGGCATATGCCCAGGGGTGGTACTGCTGAATTTGAGAAGCCACTGAGCTGTTTTCCACAGTGGCTGCACCACTGTACATTCCCGCCAGCAAGGTATGAGGTTCCAACTTTTCCACATTTTCCCTGATGCTGCTTTTTGTTTGTCATTATGGCCACCTTAGTGGGCGTGGAATGGAATCTTGCTGTGCTTTGGATCTGTGCAGCCCTGATGGCTAGCAGTGCTGAGCCCCTTTCCCTGTGCTTATTGCCAGTGTTCTGTGTTATCTTTGGAGAAAGGTCGGCTCGAGTCCTTTGTCCATTTCCAAATGGGGTTGTCTGTCTTGTTATTAAGTTGTAAGAATTCTTTATGTATTTTGGATAGTAGCCCCTTGTTAGATGATTTGCAAATATATTCTCCCATTCTGTGAGTAGTCCCTTCATCCTCTCAATAGTGTCCTGTACACAGAAGTTTCTCTCTTGATGACGTCCAGTTGATCTAGCCTGTTCCTTTTGCCTTTGGTGTCCTATCTTGCCAAATCCAGGATTACAAAGATTTATCCCCTTATTTTTTTCTATGAGTTTTAGAATTTTAGCTTTTCTGTTTAGGCCTTTGATCCATTTTGAGTTAAATTTTTAAAAAGATTTTATTCATATATCTGACAGGAAGAGTGCACAAGCAGGGGGAGAGGTGGGAGAGGGAGAAATGGGTTTCCCATAGAGTGGGGAACCTGAGCGAGGGGAGAAGCAGAGGGAAAGGGATCCTGGGATCATGACCTGAGCCAGAGGCTGACACTCAACCGACTGAGCCGCCCAGGTACCCCAAGTTAATTTTTTTTTAAAGATTTTATTTATTTGAGAAATCGTGAGAGAGCACGAGTGGAGGGTGTAGGAGAGAGGGACAAGTAGACTCTGCTGAGCAGGGAGCCTGATGCGGGGCTTGATCCCAGGAACCTGAGATCATGACCTGAGCTAAAGGCAGACACTTAACTGAGCCACTTAGGCGCCCCAAGTTAAATTTTTTATAAGGTATAAAGTAAGGGTCCAACTTCACTTTTTTAAAGATTTATTTATTTTAGAGATTGGGGGAGAGACAGGGAGAAAGAGGGTTTTGTTTGTTTTGTTTTAAGATTTTATTTATTGGGGAGAGAGAAAAAGCATGAGCATGGGGGAAGAGGGAGAAGCAGACTCCCTGCTGAGCAGGGAGTCCAGGGTGGATCCCAGGGCCCTGAGATCATGACCTGAGTCGGAGGAACTTTCACTCTGTGAGAAGCTTGTTTCTCCCTCTCCCTTTACCTCACGCCGAGTGAGCCTTAAGCAGACTCTGCACTCAGTGCAGAGCCTAACACGGGGCTCAATCTCATGACCCTGAGATCATGAACTGACTCAGATGCTCAACTGACCCGCCCATGTGCCCACCTACTTCATTCTTTTACTTGTGGATACCCAGTTTCCTTGGCACCATGTGTTGGAGAAACTGTCCTTTTTCCATTGAATGGTCTTGACATTGTTTTCAAACGTTATTTGACCACATCTCCAGGTTTTATTTCCGGGCTCTCTATTCTAGCCTGCTCTGTAGGTCTGTCCTATCTCGGTATATGTTTGGTCTCCTCTGGACCCTTTCATCTGGCCCCAGATGGCTGTGGGGCAGGCCTCATCTCATGGTTAGGTGGGCCCGGCAGCGCATAGTTCCTCACGGGAAGCTCAGGCCACACGGCCACCCCGCGTCCTCTGGCGAGGTGTTTACTTCGGCAGAAGTCCAGGAGCAAGCCAGAAACTAATTCGCAAAAGGCAAATAGTGGTTTGCAGAAGAGGACATAGATTTGCCCTAAATCCTAGAGGTCTTGCTATGGTGCTCTCTTCGGCGCCTGCCAGAGGCCGTGTCGGGGCGCCCTTACTTGCCGTGGACACGCTAAGTGTCGCTGAACCTGCTGGATCAAACGGCCCAGATGGCGTCGCAGCTTGTGTGTGGCCTTGGATTGGCTGCAGGGCCTGCTTTCGCCGGGCTTCCCACTTGAGACTGGAAACCTCACGAGGGGCTCTAACTGAGCGGGGCCGGCCCGAACCCAGATGCAGTGTGTGGCGTCCCAGCAATCCAGGAAGGCCCGTGGGCGGCGTGCGTCTCTCTCGGCGGTGGGCGGTGGGCAGCTCAGGGAGCCGTCTTCTCCACGGAGGCGCTGGCTTGACAAGGTGCGGACCACCGAGGCCTCGCGCCTTCACCGAGGTGACAGGCCACGGACAGCCTGTGGGGATTGTTTGGTGGCCTGTAGTTGCACACTGTCCTAAGGCTCCTAAGGGACTTATCCAGCCCCTCATGATGTCCAGCGGGCCACGGCCTTTTGTCAGACCACCGCCGGGGGCGCGGATTTCCTGTCAGCCAGGGAGCCCGCGGTCACTGGAGCCAAGTGATGCGGCGCTGGCGCTCCCCCAAGCCGGGCGGGAGGGCCTCTTCCCTGGAAGGCCTGCGGATCCTCTCGCACGCCCTCTGCTAACGAAGCTGAACATGTGCCCGGCCTCGGAGGAAACGCAGCTGGAGGGCTTGGCTCCGTTCTCACGGGGGTAGGCCCCGAAGGGCAGAGTGGGCGCTGAGAGCCTCCAGCCCGGACCAGGTGTAGTTTGCCATTTTAAATAGAGCGCAGGGAAGCTGAAGAGCTGGGGATCTTGCTGTGACAACACACTAGTCATCGAACACCCCCCCCACACACATACACATGTTCTGTATGCTACGAGAGACACAGAGATGAATAAGAGAGTCTCCACGGGGAACTTATATTTGGGGTTGATAGGCCAAGGAACAGTTAAGAGGTACTGAAAATAGCCTATTTCTTCCTTGCCCTTTGAAGTAAAATCATCTAAAAAAAAAAAAAATGCCTGCTTTGGGGCACCTGGGGGGCTCAGTTAAGTGTCTGACTCTTGGTTTCGGCTCAGGTTGTGATCTCAGGGTCATGACATTGAGCCCTACATTGGGCTCCACGCTCAGTGTGAAGGCTATGAGAGTCTTTCTTTCTGCCCCTCCCTCCATCCCGCACGCGCTCCCTTGCACTCTCAAATCCCACTCTTTAAAATTTAGAGTATCTCATCACCGTGTTACATATGTATTTTATATTTGTTGTACTTTGCATATCTTTTATCCACACCCCTTGATGTTACTTGTCTCCTTATCTCCCTCTGCCTAGAAAAAGATGCGCCGTGGCTGTATTAATCCCCTAAAACCTCGGCCTCTCATCGGCCTCTCAATACAAATAAATCATATTTTCTGGAAAGTTTAGGGACCCACTTCTTGGCCCTAAAAGACAGTCTTTGGCCAAAGGGTTGTGCATTAGAGAAGGATTGGGGCTCCACAGGAAAGCAACTGCCTTTGATGTTCTCTCCTGGGCAGATCCTGTTGTCACTACTGTTACCGCGCCAGAGCCGCCTGCGAGGAGAGATCGAAGCAGCACTGGACGCAGAGCTCCTCAAGCGGAAAGCAGAGCACGGGGCCTTGAATGTCTCTCTTCTCTCTAAGTACATTCTCGACATGATGACTCTGCTGTGTGCACCCGTTCGAGACGAAGCAGTCCAGAATCTGGAGAACATCACCGACCCTGTTTGGTTACTGAGGTGCGAAATTTGACTGCTGGTCCCTCGAAAACCCGCGTCAGTCCCCGGGCCAGGACAAGTGGGGCCGGACACGCAATTGTAGCCCCATCTTGGTTGGCTCTTCCCTGTTGAAGACCTGACCAATCCTTCTGTCCTTGCTGACCTATTAGCTTTTTTCCTTTTCAACCAAAGATGACCTTAGTTTGGTTGGGCCTCCTATGTAAATACCATTATATCATAAAACGTTAGAATATGTGATCCTTCCAAGGAGTTCAAACATCCTTTTCCCCGATTTTCTCATTGCAGTTTACACAGTGTGAGAGGACAGAGATGGCAGGTCATCCCTATCTAACAGCTGTAGAAACTAAGACCCAGGAAGCTAGAAAGGAAGAAAAGAGTGGCTCAGGAATCGCTTCAGATACGGCATCACCTATAGTCCCACTTCCCAGGAAGATTTGTCAGCATACCAGTGTGTTTCCTTTTACTGACTCTACCTTTAAAAAAAAAAAAAACCAAAATGATAGAATGATCATGTGGAAAGAGAGCTAGCCTAGAGGCTTCGAGGTCCGGAGACTTCTCTGTTCCTCACTCTGCCGTTCACTTACTCTAGGCCTGGGGTCTTAGTCACAGTGCCATTTTTTGTAAATTTAGGACATGGGACTATTTTTATTTCTTTGTTGGAGTGTGTGCACGCGTGCGTGCGTGCATGAGTAGGGGGAGGGGCAGGCAGAGGGAGAAGCAGGCTTCCTGCTGAGCAGGGAGTCGGACTCAGGACTCGATCCCAGGACCCTGGAACCATGACCTGAATTGAAGATAGACGCTTCACCGACTGAGCCACCCAGGCGGCCCGGAGGTGGGACTCATTGTAACACTTCTCCTCACTTTGGAACACAGTGATTTAATGACACTTTTTGTAGGGTCCCCTCTCACTAGATTTCCTTTCATAGTATATTTTATTTTCTGTTATGTCAGAGGGATCTTCCAGGTTCTGGGCCTGATGAAAATGGACATGGTGAACTATACTATCCAGAGCCTTCAACCCCACCTGCAGGAACATTCCATCCAGCATGAACGGGCGACATTCCAGGAACTCCTCAATAAGCAGCCAAGTATGAAAATAACTTGAGGGTCAGAGTGAGAAGATGGGATCTTGTCTGGGTCTGACTTCTGTGATGTTAGAGAGTGCTCTGTCTCTTGGGAACAGAAAGTTTCTTCCTCAGGTAGGGTGAGGGAGAAGGAAGAGTTATCTAAGACAGACCCCCTGTCTCCAAGCAAAGCATTTATTTATTGACCAGGAACAGATCTTAAAAAGAACCTTAGTCTTGAAGCTTTAGGGATGTGCGTGCTGAAGATGTTTCCCCGCTCTCTTCCTGTCCTAGGCCTCCTTGACCACACCACCAAGTGGCTGACCCAAGCGGCTGCAGACCTCACCACGCCACTTCCGGTTTGCCTGGACATTTCCGACTCCACCACCATGACCTGCCCCTCCCCGAACGAGACAGACAGCAGCCCGGAGCCCCTCAGCCCCACCATGGTGCTGTCCCAGGGTTTTCTGAACCTCCTTCTCTGGGACCCTGAGAACGAAGAGTTCCCTGAGGTGGGCCCGAGGAGGGCATCGCCTTGTTCTGTATCTGGGACCCCCGTCTGGACCCTCCCCTCCTGATAGCCTGTTCTTGCCCACTTCCCCAGACGATGCTGATGGACAGGACCCGGCTTCGGGAGCTGGAGTCCCAGTTGCACCGGCTGACCCTCCTGGCCTCGGTCTTGCTGGTGGCCAGTAGTTTCTCCGGCAGTGTTCTGTTTGGCTCACCTCAGTTTGTGGATAAGCTGAAACGTATAACCAAAGACCTGATAGAGGAGTTTGACTCCAGGTGAGCTGCGTAGAGTTTTTCTAGAGGGATGGTCACGTGTGCTTTGAAGCCGGAGCTAGGTAACGGATGATTGCTTACATCCCACCACGGGCCACAAAGACTGGAACCATCCACAGGGATTGTTGATGTCTTTCCATAATGGTCTTGAGACTTGGGACAAAAAGTTAAAGCTCTCCTCCAGAAAGGGTAGTCTGGAGGGTAGTTACTACAAAATGAGTCATGACCTTGTTTGCTACAAAGCAATTGTTCTCTCCTTGAGGGGATGCCAGTGGGCTGGTCTGAGGTAAATCTGGGAGTTGATCGGTCAGCGATGTTAATCGAGCATCTGTGTGCGGGGTGTCACACCAGAGGAAAAAAGGAATCAGAAGGCTAGGTTCGTTACTGTATTTGGTGACAGGACAAATGACCATGGAAAATGTCCAACAAAGTCTTAAAAATGCATGTACATATATAAATAAACTCCATGGGGGTGAAGAATTGACACCAAACTCTTATCCAGGGTGGATTTCCTGGTTTATCTTATTTTCTAAGAAGTAGAACATGGTGTCCTACCTAGAGAATAGCCGGGACTTGGATAGCAGTGAGGACGCTGAGCCTGCCTGCTGGGTTCTGCTGCTGCCAGGGACTGCGGTGAGGGCAGGAGGGGGGCTGCGAGTCTCCCTCAAGTGGGCCCAGCCTCTGGTGTGGAGCTTCCCTGGCTCTGGGCCTCAGCCAGGGCCGTCCTCTGAGTGCCAGCTTCCTCTTCTTCGTGGTCTAGGCCTGAAGAGGCTATGCAGACTGTGAGTGAACAGGTGTCTCAGGAAATCCATCAAAGCCTCAAGAACATGGGGCTTGCTGCTCTAAGCAGTGACAACACAGCTTCGCTGATTGTACAGCTCCAGAACATTGCCAAGAAGGAGGACTGTGTCCGCAGCGTCATTGGTGAGCAATGCGTGTTGGGGTGGCGGGAATGTTTTGGGGAGAGGTACATCCCATCTCTGGGAGTCAGTCACTGAACCATTTAACAATGAAAAGCAGGATCATTGGGCATGTCGCTGTTCAGGATTTAGTTTTTTTCAAAATGCTGGGTTGAAAATATATTCCTTTCAGTTTAGAGAGAGATTCTGGAAGGTTTGTACCCAGGAATTTAAGACTTCTGGGTAGGAGATCCTGTCCACCTAACCTGATTAAGTCATCTGTGGACTTCTGGGTCATTTTCTGACTGTAGTCCAAGACATGACATTTACCCCCAACCTCCCAGCAATAAGAAGCTGGTGCTGAATTGGCTGGAGGACGTGTTCCCACAGCAAGGACTCATCCCTGTTGGAATGGAGGGCATGAACTTGACCTTGCTCTTAACCTCAGCCATCTAAAGAATAGGTCTAAGAGCCTTATGGTAGTTTCTCACCAGGATTTATCTACTTTGAAGGCTTAATTCATCTTTTGAATAGTCAGAAATTTACTAGCCCACTCGTTTGTGATCTTTGCCTTGTCCTTGGGAGCGAGATCAAAGCCCCCTTCTGAACAGAGCGAATGTTCTTATCTCCAGGTGAGTGGGTGGGCTAGTAAATATCTTGGTTAGCTTGGAACTGGAGTGAGTAGAGCAGAGGGGCTAGGCTGCTCCCTGAAAGTTGTTTGCTTCTTCCCCGCTCACAGATCAGCGGATCCATTTGTTTCTCAAATGCTGTTTGGTCCTTGGTGTGCAGCGGTCCCTGTTAGACCTCCCCGGGGGCCTTACTGTCATTGAAGCAGAACTGGCAGAACTGGGCCAGAAGTTTGTCAGCCTAACGCGTCACAATCAGAAGGTGTTTGGCCCCTACTACACGGAGATCCTAAAAACCCTCATCCCTCCAGCCCAGGCCCTGGAAACCAAGGTGGAGTCTCTGTGACTGCACGGACTCCAAGCCCCGGCCCCTCGGACGCAGGCGAGAGCTCGGCATGCTGCTGGGGTGACCTCAGCAGCGACCATCAGAGCAGGAAGCCCTCCTCCCCTCCCGAGGGCGGTCCACCAGGGCTGAAGCGAGCAGCATGTCAGCAGCAACTGGCCCAAACTCATTCACCAATAAACTTATGGCCTGCAAGCTGTCCTCTGCTCTTCCTGCGCCGCGGCTATGTCTGGGCCCCGTACTCTGGGCCCCCAGCTAGCCGAGAAGCTAGAAGACCCCCAGTGTGCCCCCACGGGCTAGGAGCTCCCTGTAGCACACAGAGCTGAGAAGCCAAGACACCCAGGTGCTAGCGTTATTTCTCTAAGGGTGAAGCATTTCTCTGAGGCTCTGAGAAGCCTGTAAAATTATCCATAGTATGAGTAGAAGGGCTTCTCTGGAAGTCACAAATTCATCTTGTCAGTTCAGCGCAGGCTTGGGCATAGTTAACGAAGTTATTAGAAACTTCATTTCCAGGGCCGGATTCTCCTGAAGGTTTCAAATGATGCAGCAAGCAGTCAAAAAATATCCTGCCGCTTCTGTGGCCAGGTCTGCAAGGGCGGGGCCGGGCAGTGGGTGTTGGCTGCGAGCAAGTGTTCGCAGTGTTCGCTGCGAGCAAGTCTCGGAGCTCAGGGGATTTCTCTGTCTCCAGTCGCCGGAGGGGAGGCTTGGCCTGTTTGGTCGTGACTGACTCTCATCAAGTCTCTTGCTCGTCCTGGTCTCCAGCTGCGTGAGCTTCCTGGCACCTCATCTCTAAGCTTAGATACCGTGCTCCAACAGAGGCGACGTGGGCATTTAGAGGTGGTACTGCTTCCATCCGGGACTCTGTTGGCAGTTGGGGGTTGTGAGCTCGTGTTGGCATCACAAATGAGAGAGGTTCTGGGAAGGGCCTGGCATGCCTCCTGGCATCATAGAGAACCCACCCATCCTCCTCGGGCTGACTGTCACAGACCAGCTCAACCTAGTAGAGCCAAACGAGGATAAGGTTCTATTTAGATCTGGCCCTTTCTAAGTAATGGACAAGAGAAAATGAACCTTCACTTATGTGCTCTCAAGGTAATGGGAAGAGAAACAATGTTCGCAGCATTTCGGGAATGGAGGGGGCCGCCTGGAATACACAATCTGGGAAGAACAACAGAAGGGGCATTTGAGGTCCATCACCCTTGGGTTTGTTCCTAACTGACTTCCTTTCCAGAGAGATGGGTGACACAGCTGGGTTAGCAGTGTGGCCACGACCAGAACCCCTGGAGGGCCTGAATAGACATCCTCAGGATGGGGAAGCCCAGAAAAAGGGCATGTTTGAGAAATAGTGAAGCTTGCCTAGATGGATTCTCTGATTTGCAATGATTAATTTGAATTTCTTCAAAGTCCACATTTTGGAAGCCACTTCATCTTAGAGACGGAGGTGTGCTGAAGGGACTCTGTGAAAAGGACTGCCTGGGTCGTGGTGCAGGCACTGAGCTTACAGTAAAACCTTGCTTTATACTTCATAATTCTGAAATGATCCATTTCTTAGAAATTTCAAGTTGATTTTCTTGTGCATCCACACTGAGGAGACAGGGATCCTGACCTCCATTTCATCCTGTCCATGGCTTGAGGGTATATATTTAACACTGAGGGAAAATACACATAATATAAAATTTGCCATCAGTGGCATTTAGTATATTTACAATATTGGTCAACTATCACCACTGTCTACTTCTAGAACCTTTTCATCACCTCAAAGGAAATCACATACCTGTTAACTTTTTATTCTTCCCTCCCCCGAGCCTCTGGCAGACACTACTTTGCTCTTTGTTTCAACGAATTTTCTTTCTCTCTTTTTTTAAAGATTTATTTATTTGAGAGAAAGAGAGTGTGTGTGCACATGAGTAGGGGAGGGGCAGGGGGAGAGAGAGAATCCTGAGCAGGCTCCCCGCCGAATGCAGAGCCCAGTGCAGGGCTCAATCCCACAACCCGAGATGATGACCTGAGCTAAAACTAAGAGATGCTCAACTAACTAAGCCACTCAGGTTCCCCTGATTGATTGATTGATTGATTTTTAATTACAGAAATCTTGGTGGGTGTGAAGTGAAATCTCACTGTGGTTTGATTTGCATTTCCCTGATAGGGGTCCTGGGTATCTTTTCTTGGGCATTTGTATCTCTTTGGTGGAAAATATTTTAGTCCTTTGCCCATTTTTTTTTTAAAGATTTTATTTATTTGACAGACAGACATCACAAGCAGGCAGAGAGGCAGACAGGAAGGGAAGAAGGCTCCCTGCTGAGCAGAGAGCCCGATGGGGCCTCAATCAGGACCCTGGGATCATGATAAAAAATAAAAATAAATGATAAAAATATAAAAAATATAAAAAATGATAATAAAACTAAAGTTTTATTTTTTTTTAGTAATCTCTACACCCAGT
The DNA here is from genome assembly GCA_004024625.1 of Mellivora capensis. NCBI lineage: Eukaryota > Metazoa > Chordata > Mammalia > Carnivora > Mustelidae > Mellivora > Mellivora capensis. Next base: position 69,285 of record PISX010000253.1, on the reverse strand, counting down.
GTGGGGCTCGAACTCACAACCCTGAGATCAAGAGTCAAACATTCTTCTGACTGAGACAGCCAGGAGCCCCAGGACTGTATAGTTTTTATCATATAAGACTTTAACATGTTGGATTTACACCTAAGAATTTTTTTTTTAAAGATTTTATTTATTTATTTGACGGAGAGAGAGTGATCACAAGTAGGCAGAGAGGCAGGCAGAGAGAGAGGGAGAAGCAGGCTCCCTGCCAAGCAGAGAGCCCGATGTGGGGCTTGATCCCAGGACCCTGAGATCATGACCTGAGCTGAAGGCAGAGGCTTAACCCACTGAGCCACCCAGGTGCCCCCCTAAGAATTTTTTTAAAGTGATTACAAATGGTGTTTTATTTTTTTGTTTTGGTGTCCACATGTTCATTTGTACAAATAGAATGGACAGAATTCTACAGGTTTATTTTGTATTCTGTGATCTTAACTCACTTTTTCTAATTTTTTTTTAGATTTTTTTGGAATTTTCTATATAGACAATCATGTAATCTGCAAATAAAGGCAGTTTTATTTCTTTTCTGATACGGATGCCTATTATTTCCTTTTCTTGCCTTATTGCACTGGCTAGAACTCTCAGAATTTGAAGACTGGTAATGGAGAATCCTTTCTTTTGTTCCTAGTCTTTAAGGGGAGAACATTCAGTTTTTCACCATTAAATATAATGTTGGTTGTAGGTTTTTGTAAATGTTCTTAATCAAGTTGAAGAAATTAAGCATTAAGTACCTCTCTGTATTAAGTACCACAAATTTAGTGTCTTGAGACAAGGCAAAGTTATTATCTACAGTTCAGGGTGTCAGAAGTCCACTATGGATCTTACCATCTAAAATTAAGATGTGGGCTGAGCTGTATGAGGCTCTAGGGATGAATTAGTTTCCTATGGTAGCTGTAACAAATTAGCACAAACTGAATGTTTTAACAAAACCAGAAATATCCTTTCTCACAGTTTGATTCTGTTGTGGTTCAAGAACACGTTGTATATGGTTTTAATTCTTTTAAATTTGTTGAGATTTGTTTTATGACCCAGGATTGGTTTATCTTAGTATATGTTCCATGGGCACTTGAAAACAATGTGCATTCCGCTGATGTGGGCCAGATTGTTCTTTTTTTTTTTTTTTTTAAAGAATTTTTTTTTAAAAAGATTTTATTTATCTACTTGACAGACAGAGTTCACAAGTAGGCAGAGAAGCAGGCAGAGAGAGAGGAGGAAGTAGGCTCCCTGCTGAGCAGAGAGTCCGATGCGGGACTTGATCCCAGGACCCTGGGATCATGGCCCGAGCCGAAGGCAGAGGGTTTAACCTGCTGAGCCACCCAGGTGCCCCCAGATTGTTCTCTTAAATGTCAGTGAGATCTTGTTGGTTGATGGTGGTGGTGAGTTCTAGTTTACCCTTGATAGTTTTCTCTCTAGTTGTTCTATCAGCTGTTGATAGTCTCCAATTGAAGTTTCTAACTATATTTATTGTATTAGTCTTCTCAGGCTGCCATGCAAAATATCATAGACTGGGAGGCTTCAAAAACAAAATTTATTTCTCAATAAATAAGAAATAGGCTGGGAAGGCCCAGATCAAGGACTGGCAGGGTCAGTTTCTGGTGAGGACTCACTTCCTGGCCTGTAGATGGACACCCTTTCCATATGTCTTCACATGGTCTTCCTACTGTGTCTGTATCTAGAGCTATCCCTCCCGCCTTCCCTCCCGCCACCTGTAAGGCTAGCAATCCAACTGGATTAGGACCTTATCCTTATGAGCTCATTGAACCTTAATTACCACCTAAAAGCTCTATCTCCAAATATAGTCACAGTGGGGTTAGGACTTCAACATAGGAATTTTGGAGGGACACACTTCAGTCACAGTGTTTATGGATTTGTCCATTTCCCTTTTCAGTTTGGTCTCTGCTTCTCATATTTCGCAATTTTGTTGTTTGGCGTGCACACACAGACTGTGTCATTCTGGCACACTGACTCTTTATTATTGTATAATGTTCCTCTCTTGTAATTTTCTTTGTTCTGAATTCTGCTTTATGAGATAGTAATATTGCCACTCCTACTTTCCTTTGATTGATGTTTGCATTATGTAGCTTTGTCTATCCTTTTGCTCCCAGCGTGTTTATATTATTATTAGAGGTGTGTTTCTTGACAGCATATAGTTCATGTTTTGTGTTTTTTTTTAAAGATTTTATTTATTTATTTGACAGAGAGAGATCACAGTAGACAGAGGCAGGCAGAGAGAGAGGGAAGCAGGCTCCCTGCCGAGCTGAGAGCCCGATGCGGGACTCGATCCGAGGACCCTGGGATCATGACCCGAGCCAAAGGCAGCGGCTCAACCCACTGAGCCACCCAGGCGCCCCTAGTTCATGTTTTTAAATCTCCTCTGCCAATCTCTCTTAATTGGTGTTTTAGATCATTTAGTGTAATTATATGTTAGTGCTTATACGTGCCATTTTTTGTTTTCTGTTCATATTTTTCTATTTTTTCTCTGTCTCCATTTGAGTTACTTAAAAAAAATGTAACCCTCCATTTTGATTTATCCATAGCATTTTTGAGTTTATCTCTTTATGTAATTTTTTGGTGTCTTCCCTAGGTATTACATATATGCATAACTTGCCATAGTTTACTGGTGTCATCATCTACCAGTTTGAACAAAGAATAGAAACCTTACCTTTCCATCCCTTCCCCCCCACCCCTATTTAAAAGATAATCATTTTAAATATTTCTTCTACACATATTTTGAAACACATTAGATTGTGTTAAGGATTTTGTTTAAAAAAGATTTTATTTATTTGAGAGAGAGAGAGGAGAGCATAGAAAAAGAAGCAGAGGGAGAAGGAGACTCCCTGCTGAGTAGAGATCCTGAAGCAGGGCTCAATGCCAGGGCCCTGAGATCATGACCTGAGCTGAATGAAGGCAGACGCTTCACCGACTGAGCCACCCAGATGCCCTTGTGTTATGATTTTTGCTTCAACTATGAAACACGTTGGAAAGCTGAAGAGGAGAGTCTATTGGGTTTACCCGTATTTTTGTTTAATGTTTGTTCATACTTTCTGATATTCTAAAACTCCTTTTTATATAATTTCCTTTCTGTTGAAAACATTTTTTTTTTTTAATCATTCTTTTAAGTTAGGTCTGCTGGCAGGTAAGTCCCTTATTGTCCTTCGCTTGAGGTGGTCCTGATTCTCTTCATTCTGGAAGGATATTTTTGCAGGCTTGTTGTTTTCTTTCAGCTCCTGAGAAATATGCTGCTACTTCTGGCCTCCACAGCTCTGCTGAGAGATCCACTGTTGTTCACATTACTTGTCCCCTGTAGACAAGGTAAGGGTCTCCTCTTGCTGGGCTCAGAAAGTTTTTGTCTTTCATTTTCAGAAATGTAACTGTGAGGTACCTTGGATATGATGTGTGATGGATTTCTTGTGGTTTACCTGGTTTGAGGTGCGCTCAGCTTCTCAAATGTGTAGGTTGATGTCTCTTGCCAAATGTGGGAAGTTTTCAGCCATTATTTCCTTGGGTACTTTTTCAGCCCTCTTCCCTTCCCCTTCTGGGACCCTGCTGACACAAATGTTTGATCTTATGTTAGAGTTCCGGGTCCCCGAGACTCTATTCATTTTCTTTCCAGTCTGTTTTCTCTTTCTGTCCAGATTGGTCGTCTCCATTGTTCTGTCTTCCAGTGGGTGGATTCTGTCTGTCTCCTGTCCATTCCGCTGCTGAGTCCGTCCGCTAAGATTTCAGTTTGGGTTATTGCATTTTTCAGGCACGCCTCCTTACTGCTGGGCAAGAGTGAGTTTCCTTTCTTTTCTTTTTTATATTTTTATTTATTTATTTGACAGAGAGAAAGCACAAGTAGGCAGAGCGGCAGGCAGAGAGAGAGGGAGAAGCAGGCTCCCCGATGAGCAGGGAGCCCAATGCAGGGCTTGATCCCAGGACCCCGGGATCATGACCCGAGCCGAAGGCAGAGGCTTTAACCCACTGAGCCACCCAGGCACCCCGAGAGTGAGTTTCTACTAGGCCTCCTCTGATAGTGGGCGTGTGGGCCAGAGTGTTAGCCTGGTGAGCGTGGAAGGTGAGGCCTTTGCTGGCCTAGGCCAGTGGCGCACAACTGTTTTGTGGTTGTGTATGGATGAGTTAAAGCAGTTAGTGTCTTCACAGCTCTGTCCTGCCAGGCTGCCTCTTTTCTGGCTCTTTGGCTAGAGCCGACTGCTGTTGGGCTTTGTCTGTGCCATCGGTGTCTTGGCTTATTTGTACTTAGCAAGAAGAATAGGGGAAAGAATGTCTACTTGATCTTCCTGGAAGCTCCTGGAAGATCCCGTTTACTTTTTTTTTTTTTTAACTTTTTATTAGAGAGAGAAGCACAAGCAGGGGGGATGGGCAGAGGAAAAGGGAGAGGGAGAAGCAGGCTTCCCGCTGAGCAGGGAGCCTGATGCAGGGGCTCCATCCCAGGACCCTGAGATCATGACCTGATCTGAAGGCAGACGCTTAACAACTGAGCCATCCAGGCTCTTTTTTTAAATGGCGCATTTGGCTTTGTGGAAATGTTTGATTTTTATATAGTTGGATATATTAATCTTTTAAAAAATGGACTCAGAGTTTTGTAGCATGCTTGGAAAGAGCTTTCTCATACCAAGATTATGAAAAAAAAAATCTCCCCATTTTTTTCTAGCTTTGTTGGGGTTTTATATTTTCTGCATGCAGGTATGTGAGCCATCTGGTATTTATTTTGCTGGAAGGAGGGGTAGGAATCCCTGTACTGTGCTGAACCTCTGTGGCTACGCCATTGTCCCAGGCCCATTTACCAGATAACACGCACCCTTTGGTGTTAGGGAAACTCTTTCATTTGACGAAGGATTGTTTAAAGTAATTGTCCTAATAGCGGAGTCCTGAGCAACAGAGTCACAGAGCTGTAGGTGCTGCCCCGAGTGGGGGCTAGTTGACACCTCCGCCCTCCCTGGGTGTGAGCTGATGACAGCCAGTGCTGTGTGAGCCAACACAGCGTGGACCTCGGACATCTGGAAGGGCCTGCCTGCCCCGTGTGCTGGGGTCTGGTGGGACCTGCACACCCTGTCGGTGGAGGAAGCCAGAGGTGGCCAGGGCTAAGGGGGTGTTTGGAGCCGCCCTGGACAGTGCTCCAGTTTGCACTCCGCTTCCTCAGTCCCCTGCTCATGGCCACCCGGGTGAGCCGCCTCAGCCTACGGGAGGAACGTGCCAGACCCCTGGCCTCCTGGACTGCGGTGTCTGTGGGGGGAGCCGCTGAGGACATGGGGCTGTCCTGGGGGAGAGGGGCGTGCATGGAGCGGCTTGAGGGCCTATCTCACCCTCCAAGCTGAGATGAGAGCAGAAAGCTGTGGCGCACTCCGGCCAGCTCCGTCTCCGGGTCCTGAGGAGACGTGGGTGTAGAGCATGTTCTAGACAGAGTCCCGGGGAACCGGGAAGGCAAGGCGGGCCGGGCCGGGCAGATGCACTCCTGCTGAGTGTGCCCCATCCATTCCTTTTCTGAAGCTGCCCCAACCCACACCTCCTGCCAAGTTGGCTATTCCTGTCAGGCCAGGTGCGGCACTGCCGGTGGCCTGGATGGCAGGCCCGGGTGCCCCGAACGACTCAGTCTGCTCAGTCTGTTCCTACCCCAGGTCCCTCTGCATCCCCTCCACCCCCCGACCCCGGCAGGCCCCATCAGCACTGCAGCACTGGGGCTGGGCAGCCCGAGTTGTGTTGCTAAGGCTTTGGAGTGATGCCAAAAGGGACCCTGACAGTGGCATATGTCCCGGTATCCTGTTCCAGAGCAATAGTGACACTAATTATGGCCATACCATATCTTTTTCCCTGGCTGTAAGGTTTCTTCTACCTAGAAGAGAGTGCCAAGGCCAGAGAGCACAGGGGTGCGAGGATGATGAACCCTAGTCTGAAAGGCCCTCCACGACTAGGCCGCTCTCTCTTTACCCAATGGCCATGAACTGGCCTAAGAACCCCTAACTGCGAGTAAGATGCTAGGATTTGGTCTATTCGCTGGCTGGCTTGGAAAAACCTTTCCCCACTCTAGGCCTTGTTTTCTTCATAAATACGGTTGGGTATTGGATTAAACCAGTGACCTTTTTTTTTTTTTTTTTTTTAAGATTTTATTTAACAGAGTGAGAGAACACCAGCAGGGGGAGCAGGAAACAGGCTGAGGGAGAAGCAGGGTCCTGGCTGAGCAAGGAGCCCCACATGGGGCTTGATCCCAGGACCCCGGGACCATGCACCCAGCCGAAGGCAGACACAGACTGAGCCACCCAGGCGCCCCAGTGATTTTCACTTTTAACACCCTTGACAAACAGAATTATTTCACAAAAACTCACTTATATAAGTGTTCGGTGCTGGGGCACCTGGGTGGCTCTGTCAGTTAAGCGTTCTACCTTTGATCTTGGTTCAGGTCATGATCTCAGGGTCATGGGATAGGGCCCCGAGCCCTGCGTCTGGCTCTGCGCTCAGCATGGAATCTGCTTGAGATTCTCTCTCCCTGTCCATCTCTGCCCCTCCCCTTCATACTCGCTCACTCTTTTTTTTTTTTTTTTTTTAGGTTTTATTTATTTGACAAAGACACAGCAAGGAGAGAACACAAGCAGGGGGGAGTGAAAGTGGGAGAAGCAGACTCCCTGCTGGGCAGAGAGCCGGATGCGGGGCTCGATCCTAGGACCCTGGGATCATGACCTGAGACAAAGGCAGACGCCTAACGACTGAGCCACCCAGGCGCCTCCTTCTTTCTCTAGGAAGTCTTTGTAAGTGTTCAGCACTAGGCAGCTTGGGTGGAGGCAAGCATGGGACCAGGGCCTCTAAGGAGGCTTGAAGCCACCAGATAGGATGGTTTCTCAGGTCGTCCAGCTGGCCCTGGGAAGGTGTGGTAAACTTTCTGAGCCTTGGTTGCTTCCTCTAGAGAGATCACACCCAGAAGGCTGTCAAAACTAACACAATGGGTGCCCGGAAAGCTGCTAACAGGCATTGGAGCACAGGTGCTGCCAGGGACAGGGCATGAGGGGTTAGTGGTACCGTTCCTGTCTTCCCAAACCCTCTCCTCTAAATACCAGCCCAACACCATCCCTTCCCCTTCCCTAGCCTGCCAGCTCCGGGAACACCCCGTGCCTTTGGATCCCCAGGGACCTGGCTGGTATGGCCTCAGTGTGGCTTTGGGTCAGTGGCGAGCTGTGCACAGCTCAGACGAAACCTCCCTAATCGAAGTTCCCTGGGGGGACACTCCTCTTCCACAGCTCCCCGTCCTGCCGCACAGCCTTTTACGCAGACATTCCATGTATGTCTGTGGGTCAACAAGCCCAGGCAAGGGTGCAGAGGAGCCGTGGCTGTAACTAGAACATGGTCTCTGCTTGGGATTTGGAGGAGACATCCTAAGCAGGGGAAGGGGAATCGCGGGGGCCTCGCAACTAAACGGGATGAACGAACGGACCGTCAGGGGCAGCCTCGCGCCGGAAGCGTGCCAGACAGAGTGGCACCCCCACACTCGTCCCAAACAGCGCGGGACCCTCGTCAGCAACCCGCAGCCAGCCTACAGCCTGGGCCCGCACTTCTGCCAGAGAACCATCAAGCAGCTTTCCAGTTCAAAAACTCCCAAAAAGTAAGGCTGGTTTCATGTTGCTTCTCCTTTATTAATTCAGTCTGTTCTACGTTGTACAGTTATGAAAATAACCGAACCGAAGGTGGAAGCCCAGGAATGTTGACGCTCTGTCTCGCGTAGTGAGGTCAGTCTATGTTGCCACACAGATTCGTTGTTTGGTACCACAAGATGTTTGTAATTCGGACAGAATCGGACAGATTAACAGTTCTATATACAGTAAAATAAAAGGGGAATTCATTCAAGTATCAAAATACAGAGACAAAGATTAAATAACATTTTTATTACAATTCAGTCCCATTGCCACCCCGTTAGCAACACCACTTCCACAAGCTGCTTCCGACCGTCATCCCGCAGATCTGGCCTCCCGCAGGCCGACTGAGGGCGGACGAGCTTTCTCCTGTCCGCGCTGCGGCCACCATGTCTGCGGCCTGCTCGGCCACGGGCTTCTGGAGGAACTCCCGCCAGAATCTGAAGCTAGAGACCCGGGAGGGTGGCGGAGCCTGGCAGACATGCAGCCTGGCAGTAGGGTTCCTACGGCTCGGAGCGGCTGGCAAGCAGAAGGGAGGCGAGCAGAGAAGCCGGGACTGGGGAAGGTATGACTCCCTCACAAGGCAGCCCAGAGGGGCCCTGCACGGATCAGACCCTGCCGCCGAACTCGGGTGCGGGACTGGGCAGCTTTTGTGCCTGAAGCCTATCCTTGAAATCACACCACCCTTTTCGAAGGGGGAGAGAGTACCTGCCCTGGGGAGAAGTAAAAAGGAAAGAAAAAAAGATCCAGTCCCTACCCTTCTCGGCTATCCAGAAATAAACCAATCTCAAAAGCAAACCCAGAGCCAGCACAGACTAGCCAAGGCTTTCCAATACGACAACACCCTGAATAAATAAAGATATAGCAGCTTCAAGGGGAGGAAACACCTACATGTGATCTAAAAACAAAAAGGCAGCTCGAGCAGCTCATTGTAGTGTCTACAGTTTGCTTTTCGGACCTGCCGGCCCCCCGAGAGGAGAGGCGCGCTTAGCTGAGGCCAGGTCCCCCCTGTTAGGGGAAGGAAGGGTGCCGACCCCTCTGGTTCCCTGGTCGATTCTCGTGGGTCGGCAGGGGCAGAACATGTGTGGTGCGAGCTGGTGGGAGGCTCCCGGGCTTTGGGAGAAGCAGGAAGCAAAGCCGGACTTCAGGCGTTGAGGTCCTGGTTTAGTACCGGGAGGTGGGGGTTCCCTGGCCCTGCTCCAGAGAGGAGGCCCAGCCTCAAGGCAGCGGGAGGGTGGCGGGCTTTCCCTTTTCTGGCCACCACAGGGCTGTGAGTGTGCTCAAGAGTACACTCCGTGCACCCAACCCCCAGGGAATTTCAATTCACAGCCTTTGCTGGGAAGGAAGTCCTGCCGAAGCCTGGCATATGGGGGCTGGAAGCAGCCCGCCCCGTGCCGGCAAAGCATGAGGTCTGCTGCTGAGTTGGCCACGGAGGAAGGGCTCCTCTCTGCTTCCTACCCTGGAAGGGGCTGGGCCAGCAGCAGAGCCGGCTCTGCCCCTCAGCCTCACAGCGGTTACCCCGTTGGCTTCCACCGCCCTCAGGAGCACAGAGCAAGAGTCCAAGTTAACAAGCGAAGCAAGCCAGCAGGAGGCCTTTAAGTAGCAGTGGTGCGCCCAGGGCCCCAGCCTGCCCTGAAGGCCACGCCGGGGGAGAACCGAATCCATGGTCACCTTATTTAGCCTTCTCTACACGGGAGCCCGGGATGAATCCAGCAGCCAAAAATACAAGTGTCAAACTAGTAATTCAGAGAATCAAAGCAAGTCCTAATCACACAGACCTGATGAGACAAATCACAAATCGGCAGGTAGCCGTCTTAGCTGACCTACCCGTTAATGCCCAAAACAAAGCTGCTTTTTCTCCTTTCTGACTGAACACAGGCGGGTCTGAGGTCGCCCACGCGAGTGTGGGCCGGCGCCCTGACCACCGCCGGCTTGGGCGCCACGAGTGGCCCAGACTTCGCGGCATCGGGATCCGCTCCCTCAGCCCCGTCTGGCCTGCGCGCCTTCACATTTGGAACCCCGGGAATGGCCCGGGAGCCTCTGCTTTTGCCAGGTGCCTCCGAGGCTGTGTTCTTATTGCAGAGGTGGCAACCGGCTCCGAATGCGGACAGAAGTTGTGCAGTTCGTAAGGAACAGCAGCAACTGGCTTGGCTGGGTCTGAAAGCAGACTCGAACAACCCCACTCCCGTCTGCCCACCTGGCCTGCTTTCTCTTCCCTCACAGGCCGCTGCCTCCCCTGCAACCTACCGGACCGTGCCAGCAGCCCGTGCCAGGGACGAGCCAGGGACGAAGGCTGCGCAGACCGGCCTCGGAGCCGCTCTCGGGCCCCCTGTCCTCCGATCCCGAGGCCGTCTGTCTAAAGATTGGCAGTTTAACCTAGAGGTTTGAGCCAAGTCTTAAAAATTCATTTTATAGAAAAAAATTTTTTTCTATTAAAAAATGTCTTCTGGAAAAGTCACTTCTTGACTTTGGAGTTTCCAGTTTCCTCCGCTCAAGGCCTGGCGTGTGGCTTGCTCTGTAAGACCTGGTGGTGGCAGGTCCAGGCCAGGCAGCCCCGAGGAGCTGCTCCTGGCAGAGGCTGGGCCTGGGTCTTCAAAGCTGCAGGTGACACAGTGGTGGTGGCGGTGGCGGCGAGAGCCTGTGCTCCCCACGTCTGTGTTTCCGCAGCACAGTTGGTTCCTCAGTGGCTCAGCTTGGCAGAAGCAAACACAATGGGGGGAGGAAAGGGTTAACCACAGGGGCCTGCACGGAGTGGAGGGAACTGAAAGGAAGCATGGAAGCCAAGGAACATCCCTCACAGCCTCCCCCAGCGCCTGTGGCTCAGCACAGCGGCTCTTGAAGGCACGAGGCCAGGCTGGGGGGTGGGAGCACCCACCCCACACTACCACCTTGGGCTGCGCCTCTCCAGGAACTGCTGGAGCGCCTGGCTTCCCTACAGGCCTACATGGAGCTGCCGCTTGCCTGTCTCCTGCCACCTGAGCTCCTCGGCCCTCCCCAGACACTGGGCGGCTTCTTCAGAGCCTCAGCTCCATGATCCCAGCTGGCGGACTGTCCCCCTCAGGGGACTCAAGAGGTGGAGGGGGGCTGACTATCTCCGGCCCCCGCACCGTGGAGCAGTGTCGGAAAGCCCCCCGGAGGACAAGGGGGGAGCTGCTTGGTCCGGGTTCCTGTCCTGGGGCAGCTCCGTGCTGTGAGGGAACAAGGGGCCGTGTGCATGCAGGGCACAGGCCTCCCTCGCGCTGGCTGCTACAGAAAGGCCTTCCTCCTCGGTGAGCTAGACTCCAGAGCCAGCCTCGTGACACCCTGGCGAAAACAGGGGTGGCCGACCGCACACCAGCCATCCCGTTCCTCGGAGTGGAAGCCACAGCGGGACCCAGAGATCTGCTCAGGGAAGCCGGCCTGCGGCTGTTGAGATGCTCAGAGCTCCAGGCTGCGGAGTCAGGCACGTGCCTGAGGACCTCGGGCCCTCACAGAACGCAGTGTGAGCCTAGGCGAGCCGCGCCGCCCAGCTCGGGCTCTCGCAGGAGGGAGGCCAGCACCTGACGGCCGAGGACAGAGGGTGGGGGCCGCAGGCCAGCCGTGAGCGGAGAGCAAGGGGATTCTGGCACCGGGTGGTCACAGTGGTTGGTTGTGTCAGGAAAGGTGCAAAAAGACAGTTCGCTCTTGGCAGCAGCACCCAGCTGCGGCTCAGCACAGAAGCCGGGAGAGGAGAGCAGACCAAGAGCCCAGCCTAGTCAGAGGGAGCGGTCACGAGTGTGTCTGGCTCTGCTCGAGGGCCGCCCCCCGCCCCAGGGATCACAGTGCCTGCCCGCTGAGCCCTCCTGGTGCCCACCTGGAAGGCAACTCACACCCCCACCCTTGCCAGGCTGTCCTCGCCCAAGAGGGGACTTCACAGTGTCCGGTGGTGTTGGGTACGAGCTGTGGGTGTGGTGTCTAGAGCGGCTGCCGGCAGGGAGAGCAGGGCCCCCGGGGCTGGGGCCTTGGCGTCAGCAGCCGGAAGGAGAGCTGAGAAGAGCAGAGGTCGGATGGCAAGGCACAGTGAGACTAGTGGAGACAGGGAGTGAGCGGTTAGAAGATAGTGGTCTCATACTTGGTGCTGAGGCTCCGCTTAGAGTCTGGTTTAGGGTCCACAACCCAGGAGACGCTGGCATGGGACTGGGCATCTGGGTCCATATCGGGTGGTTCCAGCTGCCAAGGAAGAAGGGTGAGGGGTCAGAGAGGGAGCGCCGTGCCTGGCCAGGGGGCAACAGGGCCAGCTGTCCCTTCTTCCTGCGCGGGCTGTGCTGGCGTCGTGCCAGTGAGAGGGACATGAGGGGCGGCCCTGGTTCTCCTCAGAGAGCATGCCCCCTAGGGCTGAGATGGCAAGAGTGACACCCTCCCCAGAGCATCACAGGAGTGCCACCTCCGGGCCTCTTCAGGGCCGACTTATCCCGGGGGCTTCTCAGAGCTGCTCAGGTAAAGGAGCCTTGACCGACCCGAGCCTTGTGCTCTGAGCCCCAAACCTGTTCATGGCACCAGGAAGGGGGTACAGGGCTGGGAAACCCAAGCCTCTGGGTCCCTTGGGCGGGGCCTGCGAGCGCACCCCGGGCCAGACCACAGCGGGTACCCCGGGCCTCTGCAGAGAGGACACACAGAGAAACAGCTAAAGCACAGATAGGGATGGCAGGAGGGCGGCTCAGGAAAGAATGTCATGTGGGGTGGGGGAGGCCACTAGCGTCTCAGAAAGCTCACGGTCACTTCAGGGAGACTGACACACAGACAGCAGGAGGTGTAAAGACCTTGACTCCAGGACTAACAGACGGCAGCGGTAGGTAAGAAGGACGATGGGTGGTGCAGGTGTGACAGTGACAACAGCGACTATCGGGGGGCGGCAGCACCTGGGGTGCAGAGCAAAGCAGACACAGACATGGGGTGGCGTTACTGGGGGCTCACTGCGGGCCGGGGCCCGGGGGCACCTGGCGAGGGAGGGGACTGAAGCCCGCGGGGCACAGGAAAGGCGCTGACGGCTGGTTTCCTCCCGGTGCCTGTTCCACCCCAAGCCCTTGAAGCCCAGGGGGTAGGAGGGGGTCTGGGCGCCTGGGGCCCACGTACTGCTGACTTCCTCGTGCCGACCCGAGGCTTAGGCACCGGTTTGGAAGATTTTGTTTCAATCATCTCGGCGGTGGAAGGCCCCAGGGAGCGGGACTTCTGGGCCTGCAGGGCCAGCTGATAGGCCACCTCGAACGCCTGTCCCAGTGTCAGGATGATCTCGTAGGTCAGATTCTGGGAGGAGACAGAGCACGACTTCAGCACTGAGACCGTGGAGCCACCTCACCCCTTTGCTCGATCCCCTCCAACCTCCCCCCGCGCCCCCCAACCAGGCCCCAGTTCCGGGGCAGGGGGCACCCGGATGGCTAATGAGCGTGTGGTCAATTCTGCCTGGATACTTGTTTTCAAAGCATGCTTTGTCCCAAGGTGACTGAGAACAATCTGAGCGTCACATTTTGTTTCCCCTGCATGATGTCGATGTGGACACAAACACCAGGGCGCCCGGCAGCTCGGCTTCCCTTCCTGTGGTGCTGTCCCTCTCCCAGCCCTGAGCTCCCCTTCCCGCCCCGGGCTCTCTCAGGGGGTGGGGGCTGGCCTGACTGCCACAGCTCTGACTTTCTTAACCACTGCCCAGGAACAGCAGCGCCAGGGTTTGCTAGGTTCCTCTCTTTCCACATGTTACTGAGCCAGTTTCTGAGTGTGGTGCCCCCAGCCCCATGTCCCCACAAACCCGGCTTTTACTGCGTGATTTTATGTAACATGTTCCTCTTTGGGAGCACGTACGTTGTGTTACAGCAGAAGTGACTGGAAAATGGGAGCTCTAGCTCACAGTGCTAGGAGCTACGAGTATGGGGCAGATGACCCCATTCACCTTCAAAACCAACCTCATGAAGCTGCTCTTGTTATAGCTGCTTTTCAGCCACGGAGCCGGGGACAGTGGCTTTCTAAGACCACATAGCCAGCAAGTGGCAGAGCCAGGAGTCTGACGCTAGGCCCGGAGTAAGCACGGGTTTCCTGGGGCTGAGAATGCCTGGCCATCTGTGCTCCAGAAGCCACAGGGGTCTGGACCGAAGCCTGGGGCTGAGGAGAGGGTCTGGGGCCTTGTCTCAGGGCAGGGGCAGTCCCTGTGGGCCCAGCTGGAGCATGAGTGTGGGAGAAAGCAGCCTCCTGTCAGGAAGGCACTGCTGCCCCCAAAGAAGGGCATTTCAGGGAGACTGTCCTTTGAGGGTCCCAGGGGGGCATGGTGGGTTGACAAGCAGCCTGGGGGAGGGAACCCCTGACCAGAGCCACAGAGGAGCCGCCTAGTTAGCTGCCTGTTCTCCTCTGTACTTCAGTCTCATCACTGTCTGTAGGGGACTGGCCCAAGTCCTGGGATTGAGCCCCATAACAGGCTCTCTGCTCAGCGGGGAGTCTGGCTCTCTCCCGCTCCCTCTGCCCCTCCCCCAGCTTGTGCATTCTCTCTCGTTCACACACACTCTCTCAAATAAATAAAATAATTAAAAAAATAAAAAATAAATGAAGGGAACTGCCCCAGACAGCTGCTGGGGCCTCGGCCCAAACTAGACATGAGCCAGGTGCCACCCACACGCTGGGATGGCAGGTCCCCTCCCGAGGTGCCCAGCTGCAGGGCTCCACCCACCACATCCACCGTGCTGAACACATGGCAATAGTGGTGGCTGGTCTGCAGGTCCTTGGTGATGTAGGCAAAGGTGCAGAGGTCCTCTGGGTCCTGGGCTGCACAGGAAATGTTCCGAATCTCATGCTCCGCAATGACATTCTGCTGGGGAAAAGCAGGGTCTGGAACTCTCGGGCCCAAGGCCCACCTCAGCCAGTTTACACCGCCACCGCCACCCTTTCCCAGTCCGGGCTGTTAGCCCAAGGCCGCTACTTCTCTTGTTCGGTGGGCGCAGGGGCAGTGTCTAGCCTTCCCAGTATAGGTTTAGGGGTCTCCGCCCTTAACCATGGCAACAGAGGGTGTCAAATGTTCACATCTGACCACCAGCTCTCCAGCCCCTCTGCCCTCCAGGGTGGGGACAAGGCAGGTGAGGTACCAAGGGTGGGGCGTGGGGGGAGTCCTTTGCTCGTGAAGAGAATCACACCACCAAGGGCCCGAGAACAGGTAAGAGGGCTGATGGAACCCATGCTCAAGGAGACGAAGGGCGCCTGTCACTAGGGCAGGGCCCTGGGATCAGGATGTGTGGCGGCTGAGAGCCAAGCGCCTGGCCGAGGGGGTAGGAGTGCAGAGGAATAGAGAGGGCTGCAGACACTCTAGGCAGCCTATAGGAGGGGCTGGGGAGAGGGTCCCCTCCTGCTAACAGTGCTGTGAGAAGCACACCTTGTTGGAGGCATCGATGAACTTGACACCTTTGTATGTGATGGACAGGATGATAGTGGGGATCTTCTTCATGTGCTCGGTGGATTTCTAGAGGAAACATGGAGTGGGCCTGTGAATGCCCCTTCTTAAGGCCAAGCCCCTTGGATCCCACTGGCCCCAGCCTCCCCCTGACCTTACATAGCGTGGGACGGCCCAGAGGCTGCAGCAGGTGCCCCGTTGATGCCTCCCACCCCCAACAAACCCCCACCTGCCAGCACACACCCAGACAACCTACCCGCATCTTTGCACAGGCATCCTGTGTGGATTCCGTCCCTCGAAGATCTTTGATCAACATGGAGCCCAGATACTGAGGGTATAGGCAGTAACTGGGCTTAGGACGTCCTGCCTTACCAGGCAGGGGGACCCAACCAATTGGGACCATAGTCAGGTGGTTTCCTCTCCTAACTCCCTTCCCCTACCCTGGCTGGGAGGCCCTCCTGCCCCCTAGGTGCTGGCGGTGTCTGAGGAGTGGAGAATAGCACTTGAAGCCTGGACCCGGCCGGGAGGGGCGGGCGACAGGGAGGCAAGCCAGGCTGGGAGGGCAGGGGCAACTCACGTTGGCTTCATAACCGCAGGACTCGAAGATGAGTTTCTCTGGCTGGTGTTGCCAGCTCTGCACCGGGGCGTAGGGTGCAGCCAGGCTGGGGGGCCGGAGGGTCAGTTTGGCTTCGCGCTGCTCTTCCTGTAGAACACGTGGGGTCACAGGTGCGCCTGCCCATTTCAGAGGAACTCAGGGCTCCAGCACACCCAAGGGCTAGGAAGCCCACTACAGGGGTTCAAGGGTAGGAGACAAAAAGTCAAGCAGATGCACTGGGGCAGAGGTGAGGCCCACCCACGCCAGAGGGAAGGCGGGGAGGCAGGGATCCAGGCCCTCTCAGAGCAGGCTCAGTGGGGAAGTCTCTAAGGTAGACAGGACAAGACCAAGATCAGAGAGAGGAAAACAAGCACAGAGCACCAAGAATGGGGAGCAGAAGCTAGGTCCGCGGAAGCCTCGTATACCAAGTCTGGGGCCCTGGAGCTGGTTCTGGGTGGGGCAGGTGTCCCGGGAGGGAGCGTTTTATAGTGTTCCCTGAGGCTGCCGCTGGGTGGGGGCAGGGGGGCAGGAGGCCACTGAAATCTAGGCCAGGTAATGGGGGCCTTCACCAGGTGGGAAGAATGGGGAGGCGAGAAGAGAGTCAGAAAATCTTTATGACTTCCACTCCTAGCACTGTGCGGAAGTCTTCGCTACGGAGCGACTAAAGCGGCTGGACAACCTGCTTTTCGTATCATGACATTCATGGCCGTGCCCGTGGAGAGGTGAAGGACACCCCCAGGTGCTGGAGGTAAGTGTAACTCAGGAGAAAAAAAGCCGTGAAACTAGAGTTCCCGGGGCAGCAGGGGGGCGGTGAGGGAAATGTGTTGATCTTGTGTCCAGTAGGCCAATTTGGAGGACCAGACGCAAAGACGGGAACCTATGTGCAAGGCAGGAGGCCAGGCAGACGAATACATCAGGAGGCCGGAATGCAAGTCCCTGAGAAGGTGACTGAGGACTGCAGGCTGGGGCCAGCCCAGGGCCTAGCAGAGGCTGCGTGGCGGGGAGGGGAGCGGCCTTTAGGAGGGCAGACAGCACGGCCTGATAGGTCTCCCAGCTGCATCCCACGCTGGGCTGCAGAAATGTAGCAGGAGGAACAGAGTCTGACTCGGGTCCTGGTTCTGTGGGGCAGGAGGGTGCAGGGAGCGGAGTCAAGGATGGGAGAAGGCCGCTCTGCGGAACAGGCAGGGCAAGCAAGCTGAGAGTGGGGCAGGAACGGGGCTGGTGGCCCAAGGGGCTGGGATGTAGAGGCTGAGATGCAGGGGAGGCCCTCCCAGGGAGGGGAGGAAGCAGCGTCCTCCCCCTGCTGGTGATCCAGGCACCTGCAGTTCAATGGCCTCCTACCCCCTCTCCCCCACGCTGGCTGCTAACTCAAGGGACACAGGGGCAGTGAAGGGGTCTGGGGACCCCCATTGACAGCTCCCCCCTGGCCCCACCTGGATTCGGAAGCGCTCAGCTCGAGAAGGTGCCGCAGAGTCGTGAAGACTGTCGTGCCGCCTCCTGCCCGTGTCCCCTGTAGGCAGTAGCAAGTCTGCAGAGCGGCCGGTGCAGGAGTCATTTTGGCTCAGGGGGGACGACGTCTGGGAGAGCAAGTCCTGGCACTGCAGTGGGGAGAAATCCAGGGAACACTTGGAACCCAGGAGGCCAGCCCCTGGATTGGGGGTGTCAGCCAGCCCTGGGGCTGCGCAGGGCCCAACAGGGGCAGGTGGAGCAGTGAGAACTGGCACGGAGCAGGCACCAAACGGACGGCACACAGGCCCACAAGCCTGCGGGGACCCCAGCCGCGGGGCCAAAGTCACCAAATTCTTCCTGGAGCCAGGAAGCCCCGGTGATCCGGTCCTGCGCGCATGCAGCCACCATGGGCACCCCCACATCCCTCGCATACTCCTTGGCCTGGAGCCGTATGGGAAAGAGGAGGTTACAGGGCTGGGAAGCTGCTTTCCTGTTCATCAAAGATCAAATCATCTGCTGTGATTCACTACCGCTCCCTGGGCGCGTGACCAAATCCAGAGCCCTTTCTTAAAAAAATATACAGCGCTGCCCGTCGGCACCCTGAAATCCCATCGCCTCAGTTTTTATGCCAAGTGTCAGCGTTTCTTGGCCTCTCAGTGTCACAGGGGCTGCCGGGTGAGAGGACAGAGCGATGTCCTCCAGGTGAGGCGGCCGTAAGCAGGTAGAGCCTGGGGGCCCTGCTTGGAGCCTCGCGCCCCTTAGGGGCTTGGCTCGCAGGCTCCAGTCTCTGGTGGAGCCGGTCCGAGGCCTCAGCTCCGCAGCTGGGAGGGATCCAACCTGCAGTCTGAGTTCAGACAGCGGAGCCACAAAGCATCTCGAACCCACCCCGCCGAGAGGCTTTTACTTCAGAAGACCTAGGGAGGGTGCAGGTCCTGCCACAGAGCTCCAGCTTTGCCCTCCATCCGGGTTCCCCGCAGACTGCCCCCTACTGTCCCTCACTGCCCCCGTGGCTCTGCTCCCCCCCGCAAGCAGTGGCTGGGATTCGGATATTTTTTCCCTTCTCCTGACATGTTACTTTCTACTTAAACTGGAGTCTTTATTAGCGGTGCCACCGGGCTTCTCGGATGCAGGCGGGAGGCACATAATCGATACATAACCGGCCCAAACAACTCCTGCTCGGTACCCCTCGCACTCTCTGGGCCCTGGGGGCACACTGGCCCCGACGACAAGAGGGGACAGATCGCTCCCACCTCTCCTACGGAGGTCATGCTCTTTCCAAAGAATGCCTCAAGCAGTCTCTAATTCCCGGCAACACGAAGCACACACTTCGCCCTTTCCATCCCTGCCCCACTCACTCTCAGCTGGGAAAACCGTGGGGGCTTCTGAGGCGGCTCCTCGTACGGTCTGTCTGCCAGGGAGGCGATGATGCGCTTGCGGTGGCCAAGGAGATGGACCTTCAGCACCTGGACAGGGGCAGGGGAAGGTGATCAGGCCGTGCCTGTGCCCATAGCCCCCCACCCGCCCCAGACCGCACCCTGGGGGCCAGGCCAGGCCTGAGCACAGGCTGCACTCACGTTGACAAGCTCCAGTTCCCAGAGGTTCTTCACAGTGTCAATAGAGCTGTAGCCACTGGACAGGAAGGAATGCACATAGTCCTGCAGCCCCAGGGAGTCCAGCCAGGAGGGTACTGATGGGGGGCTGCTGCCGTCACAGCCCAGAGCTTTCACCTGCAGGGTGAGAAGGGGCAGGACTGACAGCTCAGCCCTCCTGGGGCTACAGCCAGGAGACCAGGCTCCCCTCCCTTCACACAGCCCTTTCTGCTGCTGCCTGGTCTCAGCACCCCCACCTGTGAGATGGGGTGCCCGAAGCCCCCCAGGCCTGAGGAAGACAGCCCCAGTGGGTACTGTTAGATGGGAGGGAGGGTTCACAGAGGGGCTCCCAGTGAGCTCTGACAAGATCATGGACCTAGTGGGACAATATGGTGTGTTCCTGTGAAGTGGGCATTGGCCTCACTGTCGGGGCCTGTTTGTGCTTCCTGAGCTCTGGGGTGAGTGGAACAAACAAGGGTACAAGGACTTCCCAGCACCAGCAGAGTCAAGGGGAGGGGCTGGGGCTACCAGCCCCTGGCTCCCCAGGTGACAGGTCAAGCCTGTGGGTACCAGCTCCTGGGCTGGGCAGAGGCCTAGAGCCTCCCTCTGGAGCCCAGACTAGGTCCTCAGCAGTCCCTAGTCTCTGCTGACTCACTGGGGCCTCAGGACATGGCAAGGCAGTAAACAAACCTCTGTGCTGCCTGCTGGGTCCCCCAGGATGCGGGGCAGATCCCTTGCAGTGATCCACATGCCCTGGAGCCAGGCTCTTTCCCTGTTCTGGGTCCAGGCGGGGTCGGGAGAGGGCCCTGGCTTCAGCCGAGGCTGCAGAGCCATCAGTGGTTACCTTGGGCAGGGACCGCGCCGCCTGGAGCAGTTTCCGCCGGTGCTGTGGGTCACTGATGCCGATCTCCCGCAGGTCTTGCTCTTCCATCACGTTAGACCCCTGAAAGCAAGAGAGACTGACGTGAGGACCCTCCTGAACTCGGGGCTGGTGGAAGCCTCTCATGGCCCCTCACCAATTCTTCTCCTCTATGCTAGGCACTGAGGGGTACAGAGAGCCTGGGCTCCCTGCAGACAAGTCTGCCCAGACAGCCCACTCCTGCCTGAGCGGCTCCCAGGCAAGCTGGCCAGCACCGGGGCTCAGAGCGGACAGGGCCGGGGCACGCAGGGTGCCCAGCCCCAGGTGCATCCACTCCTCTGGGGGGCAGGTCCACAGCCTCAGAGATGAAGCACAGAGGGACTCTCCAAGCCTCCTCACAGACCTGCTTTCCTGACTCGAACGCCAAAGCAGCTGGGTTAGGTGATCTGCCAAGGAACTAGACTCATCCCAGGGAGGAGAGGAGTCCCAAAGCAGAAATGTCAGAAAAAGATTTCTGGCTGGCCCAGGAGCTGGGGAGTGCCAGAGCCGGGCCACTGAATGTGATGGGGGTGGGGAGGGCTGTTGCCCCTGCAGGCCAGCCTGCTGACAGCGCCCCAGGGATTTGACTCAGACCACCCCATTTCACACTCACGACCAGCAGACTGTCTTCACCCCCGTTTTATAGGTGAGGAAAAAGAGGTATCCCGGTCAGGACTGTGCCAAGGCCGCACGTCGGGCGGTGGTGCTCAGATCTGGCTGCTCCCTGCCCCCCAACCTCTATGATGTTTTATTCCTCACAGGAGTGTCTCCAGGTAGGTTTTATCAGACTATGGTCCACGAGAACTCAGAGGTTCTGCCCTGCTTTCAGCCACAGAGTGTCCCCAGAGGCAACTTACTGCCTTCCCAGCTGTCCCTCCTGAGCCAGCTTCCTGTCTCCACAAACAGAATTCTTGCATTCGTTTGACACCTATTCTCAGGACTTAATACACAGACATATCTCAGAGATATTCCGAGTTCAGTTGCAGACCATAGCAATAAAGGGTATATTGCTATAAAATATGAGTCAAATGAATTTTTTGCTTTCTTAGGGCCTATCAGAGTTATGCGTACACAAAACCGCAGGCTGTTAAGGGTGCAATAGCATTATGTCTTAAAAAAAATACCTTAATTACAAAATACTGCTAAAAATGCACCATCTGAGCTTTCCGTGAGTTATAATCATTGATCTCAGATCACCATAAAAAATACAATAATGAGGGGTGCCTGGGTGGCTTGGTTGTTAAGCATCTGCCTTCAGCTCTGGTCATAATCCCCGGGGTCCTGGGATCGAGCCCCACACTGGGCTCACTCTCAGTCTCTCTCAAATAAATAAAATCTTAAAAAAGTATGTAATAATGAAAAAATTTGAACTATTGCAAGAATCACCAAAATATGACACAGAGACATTCAATGAGCAAACAGTGCTGGGAAAATGGCCCTGACAGACCCGATCGACGCAGCGTTACCAGAGACCTTCACTTTGCAAAAAATACAGTTTCTTCCAAGTGCAAAAGGGAAATGCAATAAAATGAGGCATGCCCGTACCCGGGAGACTGCCCTGACATCTGTACTGGTAGACCCGCCTCTTTTCGTCAAAGCTGCCTAATCATCCAGGTTAGGGATATATGACAAATTCTTTAACCAGTTCCTCACTGAAGGAAGGAACGGAAATATTCCCCGTTTCAGCTTTGCACACAGGACCGCACGAATACCCTCGTCTGTGTCATCTCTGGGACGGTTATTCAAGAAAGACCGTTCGGTCAGAGGGTATGTGCGTTCAGGAGTCTAACATATACTTATTCTCCCATCAGTAATATGAGTGCTAGATTCTTCGCACCATCAGCAACAGGGCAGGAAAATGGCTTATCACCACATTTCTTATCATAAGAGCATCCCACCCATACGGCCCCTCCCACATCTTTTCAGGTTTTATGGGTCAAGTATTTACACAGCAATTACCGCGCCATTCCACAGGCTTGATACTCGCTAACCTGCTTAATAAAAGGGACTACAGTTACCCCTACTTCCCAGCTCACATAGCTGAGGCCCAGACAACAGGAAAAACCTGGAGGGGGGCCCTCAAAAGTAAGCTTGGAGCCAGAATCCGGCCCGCTGCTCCTGTCTGTACACTATAGGGCCACAGGCGCGGGGAGCATCGTAGCTCCTTTTCCAGGAATGACCCCCTTCCAGACTTTGTGTGTTTACGCAGATGCTGATCTTTTCTGTGTTCGATATGGAGAAATTCTTTACAAAGTAAGGAAATGAACACCTTTATCTGTCAACAGCGTTAGACAATTGTTTCTTCCAGGTCATTTCTCTTTTGACTTTCCTGTTGGCTTTGTTCCATACGGAAATGTACTGGTCTGTACCTTGTAGAGCTTCCCTCAGTTCTGTCAGGCTTAGAAAGACCTCCCCTCGCCAAGATTTTTAAAAACAATTCTTGCATATTCTCCTGCTATAATTTTAGTTTCTTTTTTTTTTTTTACAATTAAATCTTTTATCTACCTGGAACTTTTTTTTTTAATGTATGGTTTAAGGGCTAGGATCCAGTTAATTTTTTTTCTAGGCGGCAAGTTGTCCATTTCTCGAATGAGCTATCTTTCCCCTACCAATCTGAGATGACCTCTGATGTGTCCTAAATTCCTATTTTTCTGGGACTCTTTCTGTACTTTCTATTCTACTGAGGTGGGTATTCCTTATGCCCACTTTACAGATGGAGAAGTTGAGTAACTCGTGCCACCTCATGCAGACCATCACTGGTGGCCTCACCTTTGTACCCGAGCTGCAGTGAACGCTGTAGTGAACAGTAAACCTCCCCAGGGCCTGTACGTGGTGACCAAACCACAGAGGACGCCTCCTAAGCTGTAAGCTCCAGGGAGCCCAGGCAGAGAGAGCCACGGTGGCAGCTCTTTCTGCTCGAGAAGGCCCCCTGCGCCGAGGGTACCCCTCCAGGTCTGAGGCCAGCTCCTAGGTCACCCCGAACCCAGAGGCATCACCTGGAGTTCCTGCAGTCCCGCGGGCCCAAATGTAGGGTATGTGGATGGGAAAGGCAGCAAGGGGCGGCCACCTGCACAGACACCCTGTCCGAGGATGAGGGCATGAGTGGGACCTGCGCTGAACGGAAGAGTGCACCCTGGCAAGTTTCTGAAGTCCTACTGTAGCCCCAACATTTACTTCCGACCCTTCGCAAGCTTTTTGGGCAACATTAATGCTGAACTGAGAGCTGACAACCAGGAAGCCCAGATCCAGCTGGAGAGTGGGCCTTCATTACCCAGTTAGGAGGAGGGGTGGTGGCATGGTGTATGTGGCTGTGAGGAGACAGAGGCAGAGGGAAACAGAGGAAAACTGAAGGATGTGCTGGAAAACCAAAGCGGGGAGCCGCCAGAGCATGTCCTGGGAGCAGGCAGGGTCTCCTGACTTCCTGCATGTACCACATCATCCTCTTGGATCAGCTTGTGTGGGGATTATAACATGCTCCAAACCCTCAAAGGGGAGAAACAGTATGGAAGTTTCCACACCCTCTTTACTAAAGGGCGAAAGGGACTGCTGCCTTTTAGAACCATCTTCATGAGGAGGGCAATGGAGGAAGAGAGACCTTCTACTTTACCTTCTACCACACCGATGTTTATACCAAGGGCTACTTTTGTTCCAGAGCTAAGAAAGTAGAACAGCTCCTTGGCCTAAGCATTTCAGTGACTAGAACTTTCCTTAGATTAAAAAAAAAAAAAAAAGTGTCTGAGTGTAAGAGAAATCTGAAACACATAAGTAGTCAACACTCAGCCGGTGGGGTTCAGTTCCTGAGGAAAGGAGGACAGGAGGACAGAGCGTCAGGGCATCCCCGTCCCAGGTTCTGCTTCAGCCCCCGCTGTCCTGTCAGCCCGTGCTCACAAGCACCTGGAGGGCGCTGACCCTGTGCCTCACTTTGCAGGCCAGGCCTCAGGCTTCATGGCCAGTGGTGGTGCCGGGATCCTGCCTTCTGGGCCAGGGCCCGCTCTCTAGGCATCCAGGGAAGAGCACAGCAAGTGGTCCTCAGGGTCACTATGGTAACAAGAGTTCCCTTTGTGGGGGGAGGTGACAGGCAAAGGTGCCAGTGATATGGGTCCTGACCACGTCCTGTCACTCTGCATTCATCCCTTGAAAAAAACTCTTTGAGATAGGAACTGCCTGATTATACAAAGAAACAGGCTCACAGAGCAGAAGTGACTTATCCAAGGTCACAGAGCTTGTGAGTGACAAAGGGACAGTTAGACCTCTATCTCAGGCTCCAGGCTCTCTCTACTTGGCTTAGCTGGGAGTCTGCTGTAGACAAAGCCAAGTGCGGAAGCTACAGCAGCAGCAGCCTGAGACCAGGGCAGGGAATCCGTCCCAGTGCTGGGGTACACTCGGGCTCTGGGACTAATATCCCTACCGCAGAACCTTCCTCCCACTACCCGCTCTCCACCTCGGGGATTTCCCAGCATTTCCTTTTTACTGGTACAGAATCCCAACTCCTAGCACCTCATGGGCCCCTGGAGGTGCTAAGAGTTGAGGAGGGCAGGGCTTGCCGAGGCCTCACAGTGAGAGAGCAGCAGGGTCCAGATATGGCCCAGGCCTTGGCATACAAAGCCCAAGCACTGGGCCCAGGGCTCTCAGCACCAAGGGGCCTGGAGCAGGCTGAGGTCGGCCTGCCCGAGCTCAGGGCAGGACAGCATGAACCTGCTCAGGGGAATGGCTTGCACAATCACACACCATCATTCCTGGGCGTCCTTCCTCGAGAAGGCATAACCGAGAAGCCGTGCCTGTTGTGGCAGCTGTAATTAGTTTTACTTTCCATAGGCACGGTTTCCCCTTCCTGCCAGTATCTGCCATTGGGCCTCACCCATGGGTGCAGAATGTGGTACCTCGAGTAGTGGCTTATCAGTGCTGAGTGGGGTTTCCGAGGGCCAGAGTCTGGGCCTGGCTCAGTGGATACATGGACAGTGGGGAAGAGGGAGGCCTGCAGCCAGGGGCTGCGGGAAGGACGGAGTGCGGATAGCAGGACCTGCCCCCGGGAGTGCAGGGGAGAGTCCAGCAGAGGCAGAGGGAATGGCTGTTGCAGGCCCCATGGCTCTTTCTCCCCAGCTTTCCCTGGCCCTCCAGGGCTCTCATTATCTTCAGAGTCTTCCTGACCCTGTGATTTTAGCAGAAGGAAAGATCCTTCTGCATCCTGAGACATACCTCACTTGTCAATATTTTGCTGGAAATTTCTTTAACTGCTGGGCATGTCTTCATTCAACAAATGGTGGAAAAGGCCTAAAGAAGGAACATGTAGGAATGTGGCACATTGGTGTGGGCCCTTCTCAGGCAAAAGGAAAGCCGGCTGAGCTGCCTGCTGAGGGCCCCAAGGCTGCTACGGGCTAGAGACGCCCGCCTGCCCGTTTCACTCACAGCTTTGCCACCTGAGTCTAGGGAAATGCCCAGCCTACTGTCCGCATGCAACACCAATCTGCTGAGTGACCAGGGAAACTGACGGTCGGAGGGGACCCCATAAAAAGAAAAGTCGGAAAAGCCAAAACCAATGCTGCTGACTTCATGTCTGTGGTCTTTTGGAGTCCTCTGAGAGAGACAAGGACGAGGTGTGGGGAGAGGTGGGGACGTGTTGGGGTGGGGAAGGGGAGCCCCAAGGATGTTTGGGGCTTGGGGGTGGGTGGTGGCAGGATCCGCAGGGTTTCACGTGGAGGTGGGAAGAGGGCAGAGAAGTGGGTCAAGAGCTCCCCAGCTGAGGAATAGCACGGGACGGAAGGCACCCTCTTCGGGAGCAGGGAGAAGTTCCGGGTGGTGGGAGTGGGGAGGTGGGCCTAGGCCTGGGGGCTGTGTCAGGGAGTCAGCTGGTCCTGCCCAGGACAGAGAGAAGCTGTCCTGTTTAGTCACGAGGAAGCGGAGGTTCAGTGAAGGACTAACCTGCCTGAGGTCACACAGCGCTGTCTCTGCTCTATTCGGTTCACAGAGCTGCCTCTTCCCCGGCCCAGAGAAGAACCAAAGCAGAAAGGGCCCAGTCATCTGAATGTCACCCTACAGTCCTGACTTGTTTCCAGGCATGTGGGGCTCAGTAGTCCCTCGGCAAGGGTCCGAGCATGGGGAGATGCGAGCCGAGCTCAGGTCCGGTGGCCCGGACCGGGGCTGGGAAGCTGACTCCAGGGCTGATCATCCACAATCGACAGCAGCCCCAGCCCCTGCCCGCCATGAAAGCGTGGCACTCTGCCCACCTCCTGTGCACAGGGAAGCACTTGGGGCAAGAAAAGGGGCGACCGCAGTAAGCCTCACCACGTGCGAGGCCAGGGCTCTAGGCTGGACCCATCCGTGAGATGCCAGGCCACGGCTGTTTCAGCCTCTCCTGGACGGAGACGAGCCCTCAGCATGCAGGTGCTGGGCACAGTCCTGGTGCCAGCTCTGTGGCTGCCTCTGCTAGGGCCCCGATTCCACGGCAGATGTGAGGTCAGTCAGCCTCTCCCGGGCCTGGCAGGTCCTGCTCCTCCTGCTTCCAGGAATCCAGGACCCAGTAGTCCGTGCAGTGGGTCAAGTCCCTGAAGGGAAAATACTGCAAACTCGCCACCCCGCTCAAACTCAGCCCTTGTGGGAGTGATCCAGAGCAGGACAAGGCCCACAGGCGGCCTGGGGGGAAGCTCAGACTGCTGTGGCCATGGTGAGCCACAGACCCCTGCCCCTCCTCACTCTCTGCCCCTTCTCCTAGAGGTCCTTCCTGCTTCCCCTGGGCGGGCCCCTCGCACCCTGGACCACCCAGGTCTGCTCGCCCTCTCCCTCCTGGCCCACCTGTGAGGATGCACGGGTGTTAGTGCAACTCCAGCCTCAGAAAGGCACTCCTGGCTTAGAACAGGGCCCTGTTCTGTGTGTAGCCACCTGCGCCCCAGGGGACTAGGCCCTGGGATGGCCCAGCACTGGGGCCAGGTATGTGCCCTAGGAACCGCAAAAGCCCGCTTGTGGTGGAAGAAGCCACGGTGTCTGCTGGCGGGTTAAGTAGCTAGTCCTGAGAGACAGTTAAATGTCACCAGCAAAGGTGTGGGAGCAATACAGGAGAATGAGAAAAAGTCAGGCTTGCAGACAACGCATCTGGGCACTCTACCTCCAGGCCTATCCGTGACCAGATGTCGGTCCCCCTGGGACCAGGCCCCCACTCAAACGGAGGCGGACACCGTCTGATGGAAGAGTGTCTCCTGGCAGAACATCACTGGACTGGCCTGCCCCTCCCGCCTCATTTCCGTATTCACCGTGGCCGCTCTCTCCTCATTCACTTGGTCATTTCTCCTGCCATCGGTCATGAAAAAGCAAAGACTCAAACCTCTCTTGGGGGACAGAGTGAGAGACAGGGCTAAGGTCCTGGCCAAATTTCGCCTCTGGGGAAAGCCTGGCACCTAATGTCCCTCTCCTCTCCAACCCAGCTCCGTGGGGAGGGATGCTCCTGAGGCCGCCCTGCGCTGGGGGGGCGGGGGAGGGAACTGAGGGAAGGGGCAGCCCGAGGGCACCCAGTGGGACACTTACACACCCCTCTGGGCTCGGATCTGTGGGCCCACTTCCTAGGAGGGGAGCTGCCACAGCTCGGTAACAAATGAGGGGCTCAGTTGGTGAGAGGCCTGCACGCACGTCCCCCTCTGGTCAGATCCAGGGCAAGTCTGGCCTACACCCACCGCCGGATCCGTGTGTGTGGAGACCTGGACTCAGCCCCCCAGGCCCCAGACGCCTCACGGGCTGTTTACTCTGCAGTCCCTTCAGAAACGTCGGTTTCCATGGGGCCCTGCCTGTCTTTCCCGTATAAAAACATTTTTTTTCCCCTGAGTAGAAAAGTTATACAAATTTACTATAGAGCATTTTAAAAAGAAATAAAGCACAAAGAAAAATGTAAAAGCAAACCCACGGATCCATCACCGCATGGAAAAAAAAAAAAAAAAGAATACCATTCTGGTATTCTTTTCTAAGAGAATATTTCTTAAAAGGTAGGACTGCAATTAGTTTTATCACTTTGGTGTATTTTTCTAAGATTTTATTTAAAAACTTTTAGCAAAATTGGGCTCATAGTATACATGTTCTTTTAACTGTTTCTATTCCCCTCCCCCCACATGTTCCTGTATTGCACGAACACCTATGCCGGTGACATTCAGCTGTCTGTCAGGACTAGCTACACTGACTGGCTGCACTGGGGTCCAGGGCACCCCACGACTTAACCTGTCAGTGGACACGGTGGCTTCCTCCACCGCTGGGGGAGCAGGACGTCTGGGAGAGGGGGAAGAGAGTGGGTTAGGAGGGGCAGGGCTCTGCGGCTCACACTGTGGCCCCAAATGTTAATAATGACAGAAAACAGAAGCCTCACTCCCTGAGGCACACATGCGTTCTCTCACCTCGGGGCTGAGGGCTTTCTGCACGCACACACAAGGCAGTGCGGTGTGCAGAGGAAGAACCTATTCAAATAAGAACTGAGTTCAAATTCCGCCTTTGTTGCTCAAGGTTCTTACAAACTTAGAACCTTATAAAAAGGGGTAAGCTCCCCCACTTCGCAGGTTAAATAAGGAATCCCGTGGCGCTGAGCACTGACCTGCTGCTGGCAGGAACCAGCGCTCAGGGAGTGCTCTTCTGTCTCTGCCTTCCAGCCCAGCCAACCTGCTCCTGCCCTGGGGCTGTGTCACAGAGCCTCCCGCAGGACACCTTCCCCCAGCTCAGCCCTGCCCTGTGCCCCCTGCTCTCCCGGCAACGCCCAACCCCACTACAGCCCAGACCTGTCCCCACCCAGAGAGACAGAACTTGACAGTGACCAATGCAAGCAGTTCTACAGAAGAGGAGGAAGAGGCACAAATGTCACCAGTTCTGTTTCTGAAGCCAGAGGCCCTCACCACCTGTCAATCTCAGAAGGGCTGCCATGGATGGTGCAAGAGCACCAGTGTCAGGACTCGTCTCCCAGTTTTGTAGAAATGACACCCCTTTGTGACCCTTGCTCTCCCAAGCAGGTTCCTGGCATCCCCGATTCTCTCCACACTAGGCCCAGCATCCTTCCCTCCAGCTGCTACCCATCACCCCCAAACACCTGCCTTTCTGAAGCCTTCTCTGCGGTCAAGGAGCTGTATCCACCCTCCAGATCAGCAGTGGAGCTTAGCTAGGCCCAAGGCAGACTGGAGTCAAAGGGCTCAGTTCCACGATCGCCCCAAGCAAGCTTTA
Source organism: Mellivora capensis (assembly GCA_004024625.1). Lineage (NCBI taxonomy): Eukaryota > Metazoa > Chordata > Mammalia > Carnivora > Mustelidae > Mellivora > Mellivora capensis. The sequence goes on along the minus strand of PISX010000253.1, from coordinate 40,559 downwards.
CACCACAGACCTGTGGACAAAGCCAGTATGTGTCCAGCAGAGAAAGGCCGCTGCCTGCGCTCCGTGTGGAGAACGTGCCACCATACCGCCTTACGTTCTTGTGCTCACAGCCAGTCTCAGTGGCTGTTACGTGTCACAACAGGGAACAGTGTATCCCCTGCAGAACTTATGTCCCCATAAAGTAAGCAGTCAAATGAGATGCCATGGGACAGGGGATAAACAAGGGAGCACAAAATCTTATGGGGGGTGCTGGAGGAAAACCCACATCTCCTGACTCCCATTCTGGTTCTCTTTGCAAGTACGTAGAACCTCTACTTCTCCCCTGAGCCCTTCTCCCTCCAGTTGACTTCACTGTGGCCTCAGCAAGCGCCTGACCTTCACTGAGAATCCTGTTGTGGTGAGAGCCACAGAGCCAGAAGGCTTCGGTGGGCGCCCCAGCCAGAGCCACAAGCTTACTGGGGTTTGATTCCCAGCAGCTTCTTTTCCCAGCCTTCGGCAGAGTGGCCCCCCACACGCAGCGGGTAGATGAAACGTCTGCCTGACCCGGACTCGCACCTGCCAATGAGGCCGTGTAGCACCAGCCTCGCTCACTGGCTCACATGCCACGGCCCCTCTTTGAGGGGACGCACTGAGTACGAGGCCCAGACATAGCACATTCCTGGGAAAGGAGGTGTGGAGACTAGAGTGGGAGGCAGGAGCACGCCTCTGGGCCCAGGAGGCCTGCTTCTAGTCCCAGCTCAGGCATCTGCTTGCGGAGCAACCTCGGGCAAATGACTTAATCCAAGAATCGGCTGTGTGGACTCAGTGGGCCCCAGGAGTCCACAGATGGGCTCCAGGGATGCCTGTGAACATGTGGATTTTAACTGACACTTGGTGTGTGAGGAGGTCTGTGCTTCTGATAGAGACACATGGACCCCTGGGCCCTGCCCGTGGGTGCTGGTGGGGGTTGGAATATGTGACCACTCAGACATTTGAGACCCTGGCACAGAACCCCTGCTGCTGCTCAAAATCAGAAGCCAAGGAACAGTCCAACTCCATCTTCAAGTGAACTCGGTTCATCTCACAGACATGAAGATAGTTCTCAGCTACTTTCCCTGTTAAGGGGACTGGAGAAGGCCAGAGCAGTACCAGGGGAAACCACAGTGGGACTCCAGCTGCTGTCACCCGACCCTGAACAACTCCACACGGTCTGGCCGACACAAAGGAAGAGGGAGAGCAAGAGAGAGCATGGCCTGGAAAGAGGCCCGAAGTGAGACTGCCATGTCCCAAGGTGAAAGGGTCCAGCAGAGACGAGGAAGCATCTGGTGGTGTGGCCACCCTTGGGACCCTCCCGAGGAGGTGACCACAGCCGTGAGTCAGCCCAGGAGACAGAATCCGCACAGTCTGAGAGTGTTCCTTTCAAAGCCCAGGTCCCAACTCCACGGACCCTCCAATGCCCCTAGCTGAGGAAAACCTCCCTATCGGGCCCTGCTTCGCATTGGGGCACAGAAAATTCTGAAGGAGCAGCCAGCAGTTAGAGTGCTCTGTGAGCTGAAGAGGGTGCTAGGGCAGATGGAGAAGTCGAGGCAGGGAGGAGGTGTCTAGACAGTAGTGCCGCAGCAGGCCCAGGCCAAAAGGGGGCCCATGGAACCTCAGGGGAAGAAGGCAAAGGGAGGGAGCATGGGAAGTCAGGGTAAGAACCCAAGGGCACGGCCTCCCTATGCACACAATGCCGGCTTCCCAGGCTGGAGAGTGAGAAGCTAATCCAGAAACAGAGCATGGAGAGAAGCTCTGGGATCTGGGGACCTGGCTGGAAACTTCACAGAGGCCAACAAAGAATGCCCTCCTTCCCGAGCCTGTGCCTTTGAGCCCTCTCAGGGCTCACTCCTCTTCACCTGTCATCCCTCTCCAATACACGGGAACAAGCTGGCACGGCCTCCGAAACAGACAGGAAAGCAGTAGGAGCCAATCTGCACGTGGCAGAAGCCTGTGGAGAAATAAATTGACAGGAGGAGCAAGAGGCCTCTGTGACGATGCTGGCTGTGAGAGGCGACGGGCCCGCAGCTCGGTCTGTTTCTGATCCAGCTGGAGCTGGCTGCCAGACTCATTTCCCTGTTCCGTTTGTCTGTCCCCCCGGGAATGGCCCCCACACGTGCCCGTTCTCCACCGTGCGCCATCATCTAAGGAGTACCCCGACTCCAGGGGCTCTCTGCCTGATAGGGCTGCAACCAGAGGGCCCCCCCATAACATAGTTGTCAAGACTGCTCATAGTCGAGCCCAGCCCTCCCCTCCAGCCTCGCTATGCTACACTATACTATAGTATACCGACCCTCTGGGCCTCACAGCCCCAGCTGAGACTCGACTAACAATACACCCAGGGCCGTGAGCCAGCTCCTCGCCCAGCACGCGGTCCGCGCCCGGGAAGCGGGGTTCTCCTCCCCTGTGCTCCTGCAGCACCTATACACCTCACCATAGCGCGTACCACTGGGCTGCTCTATTGTTTCCATTGCTTTGCTTTGTGTGCTTGTTTTCCCAGCTGGACCATCAGGTTCCTTCAGACACGTGGATTATTTGCTTTTCTGACTTCAGATCCATTCATTCATGGTAGCAAAGGCAGAACACCTACTACATTCCAAAAGAGAGTCAGCCACCTATAGTCCCCCTTAGATAACCTCCAAAATGTTCTGGCCGACCCCCTTGAACCTCTCGTGCAGAGAGGTGTTCTTTTTTGAAAATTAAGATCATGTCACACATGGATTTTTGTGCCTTGATTTCTTCACTCAACGTTCCAAGGTGAACATTTCTCTGTATCAGACATTCTTCAAAAACGTTTTTTTAACGTCCACCTAACACTGTGGAGCACCATCACTGTCTCAACTGCCACCCTAGGAAGGAAGGTCAGGTTCAGTCCCCAGACAGGGAGACCGGCACTCGCTGACCACCAACCATCTTCTTACAGTGTTGATAAAATGTATTTCCTCCCTTCTCCTAGGCAAGCCCATTTCCTGTGGACAAGACTCAGGGTGAAAAAAGGAACCGGCTATGATGTGTGAGTCAGTGTGGTGGGCTGGCGGGCAGAGGCGGGAGCCCGACTCCTGGGCCCTGTCTCCCAGGGATTGGTGTCGGCCGCATCAGCCGAGGGAACACCCGACAGCCCCCCGTGCCTTGCTTCTGACCCCTCCAGATCAAAGGTGCTCTCTGCCCACAGGCAAGGGAGGGTGAATAAAGTTTAAAGTGGAATGCTTGTCCAGCTCAGTCACCACATCACAGGGGGAACAGCCCAGAGTAAGAGGATGCTGTACCTACACAAGACAAGACCCAGGAGGGCACGACAGAAAGTGGCCAATTTTCTAAGGGGCGAAGTGTGTTCTGTGTGGCTCAAAAGGTAAACCTGGGGCCAGGGGACAGAAGCCACAAGGAAACAGATATTGGCTCAGCCTGAGCGACACAAAGAACGACCAGCTGTTACTTTGCAAGGTGGTGAATCCCCTAACACTGGAGAGCATTGGGGGCCAAGATTATCTGGAAGGGCTTGAGGCATAGCTGATGAGACCACACAATGGTGAAGGCCCTCCCACCCTGATGGGGGCTATAGGAGCCCGTCACAGGGACATGCTCTAGCAGCGGCCTGACTGTGAACATTCTTCGTGTCCACACGCTCCTGCTACAACTAGAGCCCAGCTCCCGGGGACCCACTTGCGCATCTTGAAGAAGAGTCTCCTGGGCTTTTCAGAACCAAGAAAAACATGTGTAACCTACTGAAAACCCAACTACATGGACAGATACCACAGGTAGCGATATGGAAATTATACCATATGCAGCAAGAGAATGTTTTTAAATAAAAATGCCCCCCTTCTTGTGTGTTTATTCCTTTTTTCTGGTTGCTAAAACAATTAGCCTTACAGTCCATCTGGCAATTTACATGCAATTACCCAGGATGCTTTGCATGGGTACTCGGGCCACTCCAGGTATCAGAAGAAACATGCTCAACTGAGGTGTAACCAGCATTCCTTCCCGTACAGACTCCGCCCAGCCGGAAACGGGAGAGCGGGAGAGCGGCCACAGGGAACAGCTCGTACCCAGAGCAACAGGAGGGGCCTAGAAGGCTCCTGGAAAGACTGAGCTCCCGGCCTCCCTTGATGAGTGTCCTTCCACAAAAGAAAGAAAAGAGACACATTCTAATAGAGCCCTGCATCCTGTGTGGATGTTTGGCTCAGGGCCAGATTTACCAAGCTGCCCGCCCAGCTACTTTCTGAGCGTGAGCATGGGGAGAGGCAGGCAAGCGGTTTTAAAGGAGTCTTTAAATGTTGTTCGAGGGCTGGGAACCTCACCCTTTCCAAAGTCAGCAGAAGGAGGGATGAGACGTCAAGAGCTCAGTCTCTAAAATACTGAAGCACAGGGAGGGGGACACTGTGAAATCCACAGCCTCCCCCCACCCCTGCCCTTGCCTGTCTGACAGCTGGTCTGGTGAAGGGGCTGTGCTGGGAGAGGGAGGGTCCCTCGCCACTCAGCACCAGGGGCCAACTACCCCAACTCACCGGCTGAACCACCACCTCTATCCTGGGTTTGCTGCTCTTCCCCCAGGACCATGGGGAGTCAGGGATTAGGTTATAAGAACCATTTAAAAAAAAAACCAAAAAACCATAAATATACCTAGTTCAACTTAAAAAAACCCAAACAAACTGCTATTTAAAATAACTGGCCCTAAACCGGCTTTGGAAGGGTGGTTTGCTACAGACTTTACTGTTTGCCCTGGAGATGGAGCCTGTCCTAGTGAGGGTTCTTCCCGGCAGTCCCAGGCTTGCTCCCTGGGCAAGCTGCTATTCAGAAAGCACCAACTGCAAGCCCATCAGCGGGAAACCCACGGGACCCACACTGGAGCTAGAAGCTCTGGGCTGACTGACCCAGACCCCTTTCCTTTATCCTATCCTGGAGGGCTTCCAGAAGAGGGAGGCTCATGGGTACCCTGCCTGAGCTACTTTCTGGGCAGACAGAAGGAGCACTGGATCCCAACCGCAGGTCCCAGCCAGGCCCGGACTCCACAGGCAGCCTGAGGAAACACCTAGATTTTTCTTTTTCTTTGACACCTTGTGTTGTGTAAGAAGACAGTACAAAATGATACCTTAGAACAGCAACTGATCCCTTAGACTGCCATTTCAGCCTCTCCTCTGGGCCATGCCTGAGGTTAGGACTCCCTGAGGCTGCACGGCCACATTCCCCACCCCGGATGCTGGGCCAGGGCTGTACAGGGGAGAGGCCTTTCTGCTGGCCAAGGCTCCTTGCTTCAGTGACTACCTGCTTCACAGCAGCGTTCTGGGGAATAAAGGAAACTTCTGGTATCCAACAGAGACAGGACAGGGAACCCACCTGTCCCATCCACCAAAACTCTTGGTGTCTGACCCGGAACGAAAGGGCCTTGAGGCCTCACCACACAACACATGGTCTGAGGCCTGAGAGGGGGACCAGCAAGGGGCAAAGGTCTGCGGGCAGGGACCCATCCTCTTGGGAAAAAGACCTGCAAACAGCTCTCCTGACAGAACTATTTCTGGGAGCAGAGTTTAGAAAGAAGGCGCCCGACGCTCGGCAGACTTCCTGGACATCTAAGTCACTGCACCCGGTGCTTCGCTGGCACGCGGGTCTACGTACCATTTCACACTCCAGGGGGGCCACAGGAGAGCAGAGCAGCCTGGTTCCTCGGGGCTGCAGCCCTACCCCAGGAGGCCTCTGGGAACTTACCAGGAAGCGGACATCGTCAAAGCCATTCAGAAGCAACCTGCTCTCATACTGCTGCAGCCCAACGGCCTCCAGCCACTCCCCGACGCTCTGCTCCAGCGTCCGCGAACCTGACGAGAGAGGAATCGGCAGACGCTTGAAAAGGGAAAAACCATTAAGGCGGTAGCAGCGGCACTCAGAGGAAGACAGATGGCACTGCCACATCATAGTCATTACCATAGGGCAGCCAAACTATGTACAAGAGACCAGAGAGCAGAGGACCTGCAGCTCCTCTTCCAGGTGCAGGTCAAGGGCAGGACGGCCCAGACTGCTCACACACACACACACACACACACACTCCCCCACCCCCCCAGTCCGAGTGGCTCCGGGGCCACGGTGGCACATGCACGGTCGCCGTGCACAGGTCGGGGCAGCTCCTCGTCAGCGTTCGCACTGAGGTATTTCAGGAAGTCTGTTCCCACGGGCACTAGAGGGGCTGGGGGGCTCCTCTCATCCATGCAACTTCTGGAGCCCCCGCGGGGCCTCGGGCGAGGGGCAAGTCCTGCGACCTTGCAGCACACACTGGTCGGGAGAGCGCACGCCTCTTCATGCAGCGGAGGGACACAGGCACACAGCGAGGGCTCCGGGAGGGAAGCGGCGACTGGTCACAGGGACCCGGCACATGCAACGCAAGCAGCACAGAACCCGGCAGGGGGAGAAAAGAGACTTTTACTTGTTTTCCCCCAGCAGTCCCGGAATAAGCAAACCATGGCCACTGGCCCTTTGTGCTCAGAGGCTCAAGGCAGAGGGGCCGAGGATGCAGAGCCTGGGCGGCTGCCCAGGAATCAAGCTCAGGTGTGGCTCGGCTGTGATAGCGACATCGCACTCCTGGGGACCGCGCGGCCTGCGGGGCCAGGAGCTCAGTCCACAGCTAGACTCTGGCTGCTGGTGAGCGGGGTGTCTCCCGCGGCAGGGCGCTGGCTGAACGGCTGCCTTCCCAGGCTGGGCTCTCTCGCCGGGGCTGGGCATTCATTTTCCTCTTGTGGTAGTGGCTGTGCCTGTGACTCGCCTGCCTGCTCAGGTGGAAAGCAGGCAGGCAGATCCAGTTCTTGGCTCGAGAAGACAAAACCCAGCCCGATGAAAGAAAGGGGAAAAGGAAGCGGTCCTCTGTCAGCTGAGCTGCGGCAGCTTAAGTCTATTCACGTTCGGCACTCTTCTCTCTTTGGCTGAGTGATAAAGACAGCAACTGTCTTCCCAGGGTCTCCCGATCTTGACGTTCTCCTCGGAGGACCAGCGGGGAAGGGACGACATGTATCTACTCTGCTCCTCGGCGCCGGACAGGGGCGTGTGGCACAGTGGGGAGGAACAGAGTTTAGCCCTCCCTGCAGACCTGAGCTGAGCGCCTAACCCCCACCTACTTCTCTGGTTCTCCTGGGCAAGAACAGATAAAAGGAGGAAAAGAAAAAAAAAAAAGAGGAAGGGAGGAAAAAGAAGAACCAACTACAAAAACATCACCTCCAGAGAACTCTTGACACGATGAAAGTCATTCTGTTGTTCCTGGCACTTTCTGCCCTTCAAGGCAGTCCAAGGCCAAATGGCTTGGTTATCTAGGAGCCCCCAGCGACCCACTGTCCTGGGCTCCCTTCCTCTGTCCTCTGCAGAAGAGGTGGTGGTCAGGGACCCCGCGGCCTCCTGATGCACGCTGCAGCAGCACTCCAAGACGCTGGGTCCCCTTTCCTTGAGTGGGGCTGTCTGCTCCAGGGAACCTAGGCGGCAGGCTCTCGTGTGCCCACGAAGTCAAGTGTCCCTGGCTGCTGATTCATTCCTGCTTGTAATCCCCCAGCCGGGCAGCTGTAGTCCTGCCTGCTCCCGGCGGATGCGTGCGCTCATAGAACCGCAGCAGAGTGCTTTGTCTGGAGGCTCCTGGGCTCCACGCTGCCTGCTGCCGGCCCCACAGCCCTCGCTCGCTCTCATAATGTCTGGCCCTCCCCTTCTCCCCTCCCCACCCTCCTCCCTTCCACGCTCAGGAAAATACATCAGGGATCGGACATCGGAGCAGAAGCTGCTGCTGCTGCCACCGCCCAGGGAGAAGGACACAGCAGCACAAGCACCAGAGCAAAATGACAGGTTCCCCGGCATCGCATGTCAGCCGACACACATGCGTATGAAAGGCGGAGACGGGGAGACTCTACCTGCCGCTCAAGGGGCTGGAAGCAGCTTATTGGGGACAGAGAAGGCACATTCCTACAGTTTGGGCCAACAGTTTCTAGGACAGCCAGAGAAGGGGACAGAGGAATGACACACCCCTGAGGGCACAGCCCACAGGTGAAGTGACTGCCCCTGCCCCCACTCACCATGTAAGAAAGATTGTGCCTCCCTGCCAAGAGGATAAGCCATGGGGCGTCACAGAAACAGGCGATGAAATAAAGACGTTCCACCTAATATTCCTCAGGTGAGCGAGCATACTCCACAACTTGGAAAGAGGCTTCTCTCTGGGCCCATCGGAGCCCAGGGGAGAAGCACCAGGCCCAGAGCAGGCTCCTCGCAATCTAGAGTAGGAGGGCGTGGGAGGGGGGCACCAAGAAAGAGGCCCGAACCCCAAGTACAGCTGTGAAGACAGAAAATGTACCATGTACAGGGCCACATGGCCCCCTCTAAACATGCGGGGGGGACGCCTACAGCTCAGCAGACTGTAGACGGCCCTGGTGAAGCAGGGGGCTCTATGTGCAGAGAGTTCAGGCCCCTGAGGACCCTGCAGTGACCGGCTACTACAACGGCTGGCTTTAGCAAAAGAAAGCAAGTGATCTCTTCCACTGCTTGACAGACAGGCCTTTGTTCAAAGTAGCCAGAGCTGCCCGGGCCAGTGGGAAGATTTCCCCTCTCGGGGTTCCAGAGAGTGGAATGAGCTGTGAAACCTGTCTGTCGGGGATTCAGGTAAGTGGCTCCAGTGCTGGAAGCTCAGGTTCCCGAGGTCCAAGACAAGAATAAGACTCCAGTTCCAGCTAGGGTCTTGCCCTTCAGGACATGCGCCTCTGGGAAACCAGGCACACTGGGCAAGCCTGGGCTTGGTTAATGGCCGCCTGCCGGCCGGCTGACTCCTCCCCACAGGCAGCAACCCCAGAGCCCACGACTCCTCTTCCAGATCCAGAAACCTAAGGACAATCTGAACCCTGCTACTGACTATTCAGAACAAATGAGAACTCTGCTCTGGTCCGAGGTGAAGGCTGGTGCTCCCTGAGGTCCTGGGGAAAGCCCCTTCCCGCCCCATCGGGCAGAAGCCAGATTTCACAGGCGGAGCTGAGTCTAGTCTCCTATGCTTCCTGGTGTGGCAGCGGCACAGACACAGTGGGCTGGGCCTCTGCAGCACAGGCAGATGCCCTCTCTGTCCAGGTGGCCGTGCTCACCGCCCTGCCCTGGACTCTCCCCTAAGCTGCTGTATGGAGGACGGCTCAATGCAGTGATGCCAAAACAGGATCTGGAGACGCAGGGCGGTAGCCGGACCACCTCTCACCACTCGCGTGGGTTTGTGGGGGTAAAGGCTGGGTGGGACCCGCAGGGCAAGGGAAGAGCTCCATGCCCCCCCCCCCCCGCAAGGAGAAGGGCTCTTCCAGAAATGTGTTTTCCAGGGATGCTGCCACATCTCCTGATTTATCAAGGTGGAGAGGTCATGGCCTGCTCTGACCCACACTCTCAAGCACGTGCACTCCTCAGACACAGAGGGGTACAGGGAAGCAGAAAGCAGCTTCAGCTGAACTATCGATCCCATTCCTGGCTGTCCCCAAAGCACAGCTTTGAAAACTGGCAGCGGTGTTTGTCTTGGTACTGAACATCTATTCCCAACAAACACCTAACTCTCGATAAAAGCCCACACACCACAACAGAGCGTGAGATTATTTGCCCGAATGTGGAGCCAGCACGTGGAAGCAGAGCCGCAAACTCTCAGCCAGAAGAGCCACCTCTGCAGACCCCAGCATCATCCAAGATGGACTGGGACGGACCAAAGCGGGCTGGGGCCCCTCTGCTGGGAGCCAGGGCAGCAAGGCTGCTGGGGAGAGGAGGCTCCAGGAACCCAGCTGGAAAAGCAGTGGAGGGAGACAAGATAGGGGAGATGCCCCCCTTCTTTAGGTTTTTCAATATGATTAGGTAATTATTTCATGGACAAAAGATGAGCAGTGCCACCATTTACCTCTTTTGCTCAAGTTTTTGTATCTAGGACTCATTCCCAACAAACCTGTGTGGTAGGTTCTATTATTTAGATGTTTGTAGATAGGGAACTGCGGGGTCAGAGGCAAGTAAGTGACTCGCCTAAGACCTGTATGTATCCAGAAGCAGTATCTGAACCCAGGGCTGAGCCTCCAGAGCCCACGATCTTTCCCCAAGCACCGCAGCCTCAGCTTCCTCAGGAAGGCTGATGGGTGGAGACAGGTGTGCGTCTCCACCCTGTCTCCTGTCTCCACCTGTCTCCACCCTGTCTCCTGTCTCCACCTGTCTCCACCCATCAGCCTTCCTGACGGAGCCAGAGGAGCTATAGGTGTCCCTTGGGCTAGGAGGCCAATCCTGGATGGAACCTCTGGGAACCCCACCCCTTTGGTTAGAGAGACATTTCTCCACTATGACCTGGGAGAGACCAGGCGCCTCTGAGCTGCTCTCAGCCTGGGAGTTTTGGTGGCAGGGGGTCTGCAGATGGTTGGGGGAAGGGGTGGGAGACTTGTTCTAGTGAGGAGGCACCTTTAGAAATGTGACCTCATCTGAGAAAAGTAACACAACCACAAATCTATTACCAAGGAAAACGACTCAGACATGGCCTCTCTAGCTGCTGGCTTAAACAAAGGAAAATGGAGGCCGACCTCACCCCTAGGGCCTTGAAAAGAAAACCAAGCCCAGAGCGGCAGTGATGTGGAGTAAAAATGATGAATGACTAAGTAAATGGAAAAATGCAGAGAAAGATGTTAGGAGGAGCAGCAAAGCCACTCCCTCCAGGCGATACCCGCTAACAGTTTGACCCCACTGATACACTCCAAGGCTCTGCCGCTGGCATGGAGGAGGCAAGCGAGAGCCCATTTCTCACGAAGGGTTAGTGCCAGAGCTGTCTGGGAAGCTGGAGAGACCAAGCTGAACTGCATTCCAATTTAAGCCAATCAGAGACAGCCTACATTTACACACATAATTATGGATAAGTGACAACCATAACTTTAAAACAAACCAGCCAACAAACAACAAAACCTTCCTAACAGGCGGGCCTAAAATGCAATTTCCCCTCCAATATGTAAAAAGTGTCATAACTCTGAAATAACAGCTCGGTGGGCCATACCATGAGGTTCTGACCTGCAGCAGCATGGGATGGGCAGAGGCTGACCTCTCTCGTCCACTGAATGTCTGTCTTTTGGGTCAAAGAAAAAAAACCTGAGCCAGAAAGGAGCCAAAGGTCTGCGTTCCATGGGGGAAAAATTGGTACGATACCTGAGATCTTCTGCTGTTCCTGAGAAAAGTCAATCCCTTCGCCAATAGAGCTCATGATTTTCTCAATCTGAAACGGAAGAAAGAGGGACAAAAAGGAGAGGTTGTCAGGCTCGGGTTAAACATTGCCAGCTCACCATCAGCACCTGCCGCTGGGGTGTGAGGGTGGGGGAGGCCCTCCAGGTCTCTTCCAGATTATTCCAAGGTCCAGCACCAACCTGCAACAGATCAGAACTCTTTGCCGCTCAGATCAAGAGAGGCCATTCTGTGACCACAGCCAAATGGGGGCGAAAGACAGGCTCCAAGGAGAGCGAGTGGGAGACCACCTGTGCTCAGCTGCTGGAAAGGCTGGCGAATCTTCCTTTCGTGGCATTTACGTATCACTCCCTGCGGCAGTTCCCCAGCCCAGCAGAGACGGGGCACAGGGGGCGCCAGCAGGCCAGACCTGGCACATTTCACTGCTCACATCAGAATTTAAATTCCATGAGAGCAGAGACTTTGCCAACTTGGTTCCCTGTGACACCCAAGTGCCTAAAGCCGTGCGTGGCAAATTCTAGCATTCAACGGATAACTGACATTGCCTGACTGCCAGCTCGAGATCTGAGGACGATTTCGAGAGCTGAGACAAGCAGAGGACCTGAACTCGGGAGCCTCTCAGAAGTCAAAGTGAAAGAGGCATACAACTCTGATCAGAGGATCTTTTGCTCCCTGAAGGTACAGACACGTGTCCTTCCTCTGGATCATAGCAGAGTGAGCCAGTCTCGAAGCATCCAAGGTCTCCAGCATTGCCCCCTGTATGGACCACCTGTTCTAGCCATCTGGCTTAGGTCACCCTGAGCCAGATCCAAGCCCCCCACTCCAGGAAACCTGGGCAGGGGCAGGGCAGGGCAGTGAGGAGGAGGCCACCTTCTCTCCTTTTCTTCCTCTCCTCCTCCCCCTCTTTTGGGTTGCAGCAATAATGAGCTCATTCATGGCTCTTTTTCCAAAAAAAAAAAAAAAAAAAAAAAAAAAAAAAAAAAAAAAAAAAAAAAAAAAGGAAAAGGAAAGAGAACCTTTTGTACCAGAGCTTGGATGCTTTTTCCTCTAAGTGCAAGTAAGGAGCCTGGGTCTGACAAACCAAAAAAAAAACAACAACAACAACAACAAAAAAAACAAAAGCAAACCCCCCCCCCCAAAAAAAAAACCACCACGACCAACTTTCCAGCCAGTCTCCAGCTGGCAGACAAAGATGGCACATTTGACACCCAGCAGAAGAACACATCTTTGCCTTTGCAGCCGAGAGCTGAGGCTGTTCTCCTACCACAGAAATGCCTGCCGGCTCCAGCCGTCACCTGATTGCCTGTTAACATGCACTGTGAACTCCATTTCTGAGCTCAGCAAAAGCCAAGGGAAACACAACACAGCTGACCTACCGAGCAAGCCCCGGTGTGCCTCGGCTTTACTGGCTGGGCCCACCGCTTGGGGGCTGGCATCGAAGTGGGCAACACAAGAGCGGGTCTGCCCTGCCCCTTGAAGAAACCACCTTCCTCCTTCCCTTCCTCGTGCATCCCTTTCTTCGGCCTCCCCCCCCACCCCGCCCCCTTCCAAGAGCTGCCTCCTTCAACAGGCAGCTTGGTGCAAAGTCCACCAGTGAGGACAGGCAAGTACTTCCACCCCTTCCCAGCCTCAGTGTTATGTCTACAGAAAGGGGAATGGGTCTTGCCTCCTATAAAGGGATGTTGTGTGGGTGGATTCAAAGTAGTCTGTGCTCACAGCAGACGCCCGGTCAGAGGCTCATTTGCTTTCCATTCCCCACTTCCCTCAGAGCTCCAATGAGTAAAACCTCCTATTTCTAAAGTTAAAAAAAATATTTTTACTTCTATTTTGTGACAAGTCCTCTATCTCCATGATTCAAGGCTCAAAAGGTACAAAGGATACTCAGAGGAAAACCTCCCTGTCCCTGCAGCCAACCAGTATAACCAGTTCCTCCAGTATGCTTTGAGATGTGTTGCAGGCCCCTGTGAGCAAACATGGAAAGATACCCTTCCCCCTACTGAGAGAGACAGCCCATATATGCTGCTCTGTATCTTGCTTTCTCTATTCAATAAGACATCTTGGAGATCCTCCACAGTTTATAAGAACATTCTCCCCCCCCACCCCCCATGAGCTGTGTCATCTGGTGTGGGGCTATTTATTTAACCCATCCCCTGGTGGGCACATGCATAGTTTCCAATCTTTCCGTATTCCTAACAGCGCCATGACGAACGCTGTTCTACAGACGTGTTTGTACACATGTACAAGTGTATCTGTAGGATAAATCCTAGTTCTCTCCTGACAGTTCTCCCAAGCACAAAACCTTGAGTTCGCGGCAGGGACCCATACAATCACATCTCCAACCCCCATGTCAGATTTTGCTAAAGGTCTTCCAGAGACAGGGCACTTGCTAACTCTCCCTGTCATTTCGCCCTCTTTGCAGAAAGCACCAATTTATAACATCAGTCTTTTTACACATTCGAAGCTTTCTTATCCAACTTCAACCCACTGGTCTGGTTATTCCCCTAGAGCACCTCCTCTTCCTCAGGAAAGGCTTAGGAGTATTTGCAGATAGCACTTCCTATCTGTGGAGGGGCCAAGCTGCCCCTCCACCCCCAGCCCCACTGAAGGACACTAAGCGCACAGATCCCAAAGCCTGGTTTACTCAGATCACAGAAGCCTCCGAGCTGGGCAAAGAGCAGGCACTCCTACATATCTGTTGATGTGCCTTCCTTGTCCTTCTCTATATTTATAGGAGAAAAATAGGGTGTTCAGGGGTACCTGGAGGGCTCCATCAGTTGGGTGTCCAATTCTTTTTTTTTTTATTAAGATTTTATTTATTTATTTGACAGACAGAGATCACAAGGAGGCAGAGAGGCAGACAGAGAGAGAGGGGGAAGCAGGCTCCCTGCTGAGCAGAGAGCCCGATTCGGGGCTCAATCCCAGGACCCTGGGACCATTACCTGAGCGGAAGGCAGAGGCTTTAACCCACTGAGCCACCCAGGTGCCCCTGGGTGTCCAATTCTTAATTTCAGCTGAGGTCATGATCTCAAGATCCTGAGATGCCCGTGTCTGGCTCTGAGCTCAGTGGGGAGTCTGCTTGAGAGTCTCTCTCTCCCCCTGCCCCTCCCCCTGCTCATGCTCTCTCTCAAATAAATAAATAAAACTTAAAAAAAAAAAAAAAGTAAGGTCCTCAAAGTGAGAAAACTTTTTCCTATATGGGGGCAGGGAGAGAGGATGGGTCCTTATCCCTGGAATGGTTCCACCAGGCTATGGGTCCATCTTTGAGGCCAAAGAGGGTGTATGTGGGAGAATGGCCACTGTAAGAACCATGAGGGTTGGAAGAAAGCGTGGTTTACTTGCCATTTTCCTCCTGGGCCTGGTTCTGGTTAAACAGGCAACTTACTGAATGAATGAAAGGAAGTGGGGGTGGGGGAAGTTTCCATTTACTTAGAGCCAGTAGTGGAAAAGCTGTTTTCCCAATGCCAGCAGGGGGGAGAGCTGAAATGGAGGATGACCCCGAGGTAGCTTTTCATATAAAGTCAAGTCACCTACAGTACACGTTTCATTGTCCTCATAATCACCCGAAACCCAAAGCCCCAGCGGGCCTAACCAATCAACATCTCCTGGCCCAACTCAGGAGATTTTGCCAAAGGGCCTTTTGAAATCGCAATGAACAGAGTAGAACACCCCACTGCTTCTTCGTTCTGTTCCTTCCTGCCTGCCTGCCCCAGGAGTCACCCTCACACCAACTACAAAGGGCCAGGCACGGCCCACATTTCTACAACCCACCCTTTGGCAGGGTATGCAGGGACGCTCACAAATGTTTCATCGAAACCATACACAATGCTTTGCTGTCCTATAACTATAGTATCTAAGTCAAGCTGAGAAGATTCTAGTTTATAGAGGAACTGGGAGTACTCGGCCGTTTACGGACAACTTACAACCCAACTCCCCTTCCTGCCCTGGTGGAGACACAGGGCTAGGAGGGCCGCGGCAGGGAGGAGGTCCTGTGTGGGCACAGACTGGGAGGTGCCCGGCCTCACTCCGTAAGCACCGAGCTGTCTGGGGCTATGGTTCTACCCAGCGCCTCCACTGGGGCTGGGGAGACGGGAGACAGCAAGGAGCTGGATCTCATCTTCTGGCTCGGCCACACCCTCCATGGCCCAGAACCAGCAGAGACAGAATACGGTCATTTCAGTCTAGACAAAGAGGAGTGAGCTGTCAGAGAAAACAGATACCATTCTGATCCATATACTTCGTGTAGTTTCACCATTTAGGCTTGAGTTAAAAAAAACCCAATCTGATCAGGCTGTTTTCCCAGAAATGTTCTGCATCTCAGGGGAGAAAGAGGCAGATGGAATGTCATGGAAGGGCACCGTTCAATGCTCTCTTTTCTGTTGGATGGACAAAAGCCCGCACTTTACTCCTATACTTCACATAAACTCTACAGGGAACTTCTGTTTGTGTTTGTTAAAGTAATGCCTGAAATTTATCACCGTAATGGATACACGTATTTTAAAAATGCTTGGAAGTGCTCCATTTTCAGAATGCATTCAGGGTTATTCTACTTAGTCTCTCCCTTCCCACCCCTGCCATGAATGTATAAAACACATTCCCCATGTGGCTGGAAGCTAGAAGAAACAAACACTCGAGACACAGCTGCTCAGGTGCCAGCACTGCTGACAGGTGCCTGGGTGCCCAGAGGCTGGCAGCGGGAGGTGACAGTCTGTCTACAGATAAAGAGGCCTCTATTCCCTGTCACTATACCCTGGCTTCAGGAACAAATCCGATCACACTAGCCTTTTCACTGGCTATCAAGAGTGAGGGAAGGGAGAAGACAGCTGCTGGGGGCAGAACTACTTCTCCAGGCACAGAGTCCACAGAAGAACCATGAGCCTCGGTGCAACTTGGCACCAAGGCCTATGTGAAACCTCCCTTCCAGAAGAGGGTACAAGTTAGACGCGAGTTCAGGGGCTCCCATTTGTAGCCAAATACTGGGAGAGCAGTAATCAGTCTGGTCAACATGCCTGTAAGGGGGTGCCTAATGGGGAGGAAGATGGGAAAGGGAGAGGTTCATGAAGGGAGAGGTGTTTGCAATTCACCAGCCACTAAATTTGGCTCTTGATGTCAGGCATTCCCTTCCAATCCTCCTTCTGCTGCTTGGGGAGCTCTCGGCTCCCTAGGACTCACCCACCAGTTGGAAAATACATACCAGTCCCCCTGGGCCTGTTGCCATGAGGACTGGAGACCCCTTCTGCCTCTCCTTCTCTGCCCCAATGTTTAATACCTTATCAGCCCAGAAACACTCTCTGGTTTGCACTCTGACTTTCCTGATTCACTGTTTTAGGATGTGTCCCAGACACACTAGAGAACCACTAAGGGTAAGGACCCTGATTCACACTGTGTCTTTTGGGTCCCACACAGTGCCATGTGCAGACAAAGAGCTAGACCGCTGGAGGTGGCCAGTGACAAAGAGGAAAAGCTACCTTTTGTTAAATGCCCACATCAGGCTAGTGACTTCACTACTACAGAAAGAGAGGAAAGGCAGCCAACACTTCTGGACCCCAGTCTGTATTCTCCAACTCCCCTGCCCTCACGTTCGTCTTTCTCCAACCTTCCTGGGCTGCTGGCATGGGCATCTCACACCCTACGATGACCAGCTGGCCTCAACTCACTGCCAAGCAAACATATTATCCCATTTTTCAGGTGAGGGGACTGGAGTTCTGCTTCGTGGGCAGACTCCCAAACTACCCACCACCGGCCCGGCTCTCATTTCCGCAAAGTGCCACGGGTGGCCGAGCCTGTTCCCCCAGGGAGTTCAGGCTTCCTGCACTGGGGCACCAAGGGGCAGAGCCTCTCCTCAGGCCAGACGGCCTTGCTTAGAGGGCACTCCCCATTCCTCGGAGCACAGGGCTGAGGAAGCGAGCCCTAACCACCTCAAGCCAAGCCATCAGGTGACTGAAGCGAGCCCTAACCACCTCAAGCCAAGCCATCAGGTGACTGCTGACGCGCATGGCGGGCTCCTCCAGCTGGGCAAGGAGCCCTGAAGACTGCTGACAGCTGCACTCCCGGGCCCAGGAGCCGCATCAGAATTCATCACCACCTCTGTCTTACTGCCGCTTCGCAGCAGACAGACTCGCAGCCTAGAGTGGGCTTTGATTCCACATTTGAAAAAGGGTCACTGACCAGGGTCTGGGGTTCTTCTTCTCTCTCTCTCCCCGCTCCCAAGCAAATTGTACAAGGCCTCGGGAAAGACAGAGATGGATTGAAGTAAATTATTTGTCCTGATTTTCTAACCTTGTCAACTGCTTTTAGGGAGGGAGGCGGGAGAGGGTGGGGGAGGAGAGAGGAGGGTAGGGAATGAATAAATGTCTGCCAAGAGGTTCAGGGCCGGCCTTCCAAGGCAGACAGGAGGCCAGGAGGAGGCTGGGGCTCCCATGTTGGCTCTGTTAACAATGGGGAGCTTCTTGGCCCCAGAGCAGACTGTTGGTGGGGGCTTCCCGTGTCTCACCACAGGGGGCACACAGACTGCTGTGGTATTTACGGCTGTACCCCCATATGAGTCCCCCGCTCCCTCCCAGGCTGGGAGAACCACAGAGCAGTTGTGCCCAAAGTGCTTTGTGCTTGTGTGGCTGTCAGTCTCACAAGAGAGCAGAGAGCCAAGAGCCGGTGTTCGCCTGCCCCAGGCTAGGCTCGGGGACGAGAAAGTCAGACACTCCTGCTTCCCTGTGGCACCTCAGTCCCCAACCCCCCCTCCTCCTTCCTCATTTTTACCTTTCACACACCTTTGGGGTTACTGCCTGGGCCTTGTCCCCCCAAAAGCAGCTCCCACCCCACTTCGCCCAGCTGGCCCAGAGATGCACACGCTCCAGACTCAGCCCCTAGACAGGGAGGAAGACCTTCTGGGCCAACAACCACCCTTGCCAATGCCCCTCTCACCCTAGAGCAGTCTGCTACCCAGGCGATCTTTAACTCCCAGCCCCAAGAAACTGCCTTTTGAAAGAAGAAAAAAGTTGGGAGACCTAGATTCCAATTACCTTTATCATTGCTTGCCACAGAACTCTGGGTTATGTGCCAAATACTGGCTTTAATAAGTGGGACAAGAATCTGAAAGATTAATGAGGATTATGTATCTGGGTTCTATTCCAATGTACGCAATCTACTTTCTGTCCAGGAAGAGGCTTGCTTGTGGCGAGCAAGGAGGAAGGAGGAGGAAGCACACACACCTCAGAGGGGCTGCGGTTCTCTTGCGCACATGCACCAGGCAGCGGGCTTCGTGGACCTTCCTTGGTTTTTCTACCACCATCACGGCCGCCGCCACCAAGTAACCCTGCCTCGCTCCCGTTCTTCCCCAATGGCACACCGGCTGTGCTGTCGGCCTGGCTATCGATTAAATCAGCCCTGAGAAAACACCCTAAATCTCCATTCAGAGTGGGTTTCCTCAGCAAGGTGTCCTGGGAAAGGGTCCCACATCTGTCAGCTCCTCGGATCTGGCTGGGGAACATCTGCCTCATAATATCAGGGGAGTCAGATGTAAAAATCGGAGAGCCAAATTACATATACTTAAGATGTAAAAAAAAAAAAAATCATATATATTTAATAGAAATACACTAGCAGTATGCATCAGCTACCTTAAGATTTTCTGCAACTTGCCACTCCTGAAGTTACGAAATAGGAAGGAGTTGGATAAGCAAAGTTGACAGAGTTCCCAAAATTCATTATAAAGCACTAGTTAAAATCCTTCAGATGAGCCTGTTGAAAAACAAAATTCAACTGAGTAAATTTAAAGATCTAATTGGTTTTGCTAAATGATTCATGAATCGGGCAGCCTCCCATCTAGCAAGCAGAGGAGAGCTCCAAAGAGCTACAGAAAGGGAAAGGATTTTAAAGGCAGGACAAGGAAGTTAAAAACAGGAATAAAGGATTATTTCAGGTGAGGTCACCTTCCTTTGGGGACAAAAGGGTCTTCATAGGTAGATCACTTCATCTCTCTTTCTCTCTCTCTCTCTTTTTTTTAAGATTTTATTTATTTATTTGACAGAGATCACAAGTAGGCAGAAAGGCAGGCAGAGAGAGAAGGAGAAGCCGCTGAGCAGAGAGCCTGATGCAGGGCTCAATCCCAGAACCCTGGGATCATGACCTGAGCTGAAGGCAGAGGCTTTAACCCACTGAGCCACCCAGGCACCCAATATTCTGCATCTTGATAGGAATTTGGGTCACACAAACTCAGGGATTGGTAAAGTCTTATGCATTTCACTTTGTATACATTTTACTGCCTCTCCCCCTGAAACCCTATGAACAGATATCTTTCAAACTCTATTTAATAGTATACATAATTAAGCTGCTCAGGGATGGACAGATATGAGATAAAACAAGTCAAGTAAAAGGTACTGGAGAATCTAGGCTCTGGGTGGTGGATAGATAGGTATCAGCTATTCAAGTCTCTTACAAGTTTTCTGCATGTTTGAAAATTTTCAGAATAAAATACTGGGAAAAATACTTCTTTCAGGATCAAATAAATTGTAAGATCATTTGGGTTTCAGCATTTGTAATGAACTCTGCTCAACATGCTAATAAGCAGAGACATGCCCAGCAGGCAAAGGAAACAAACAGAAAGGAATGTGGGGAAAGCTGACTTCACCATTATTTTGTGTCACCAAGCTTTCAGGGTGAAGGGCTCTCAGCACCGCTTCTCTGTTGTGGTGTGGCTTTCTCTATCCTGGAACCCAGGCTAATCCCAGTCTTGACAGTCTGAAAACTCAATTATCAGTGTCCCTAGGGATGAACAAACCCTGGGAAACTGGTTTGTATTAATCCTACTCAAAAGACACTGATCCCTCCATTGGTGACTGACTTCAGCATGGTAAGCAGCACATCAGAATACTCAGCTAAGAGAATGCGCCTGTATCCTCTGTAGCCTGAGATCAATAAAAGGAGATCAAATCCACCCTCAGAGCACCGAGGGAACAAGGGAAAGATGGGTAGACTGTGTTGAGAGCTTAGGAAATTAGATTATCCCTTTTCTACTCCGGGAGGTCACTGTTCCTGAAAATCAAATTCAGGTGCTCAAAGCTTCTCCTTGGAAAATACTTTTGATCCACACCCGTTGGCACTCGAGCCTTCTGGGGTTATCAGGTTCCAGGGACAGGTTCTGTCAGTGGGGCACTCTGCACTGGGCACCAGCTGTGTGCGCTCCCAGGGGTTCGCTTCATCCTCACATCCAGCTCGGGCGAGAGCTCTGATTCTGCCCACTTCACAGAGGAAGAAACCAAACGCTAGAGAAGTTAAATAGCGTCCATAGTCCGAGTCCTAGAAATACGTGCCCAGTGCCCAACTCATTATCTTTATAACTCATGATGTCCAGCTTATTTAGGGCTTAGTTTCTACTCTACTAAAGCTCAGAGCACAATTTCAAATATACAGGGTTGGGAACACCGAACGGTCTGCACAGTGGGAAAAGAACCAGGACTTTGAAATAAAAAAACTTGACTTTAAACTCTTAAGTTGTGGAACCTTAGACAAGCCATTTAATTTCTTTTTCAATTTCCTCTTCCATTAAATGTGGACAGATTCCTCGCTCATGGGATCACTGCCATGGGCAAATGACTCAACTCCTTTTCGGGCCTCAGTTTCTTCAAAGGCAAAATGGAGATATAACCCAGGGCTGCTATAAAGTTGTGGGATAATGTACAAGAAGTCCTAGTGCAGGGGCACCTGGGTGGCTCAGTGGGTTAAAGCCTCTGCCTTCCGCTCAGGTCGAGATCTCAGGGTCCTGGGATCGAGCCCCACATTGGGCTCTCTGCTCAGCAGGGAGCCTGCTTCCCCCTCTTTCTCTGCCTGCCTCTCTGCCTGCTTATGATCTCTCTCTGTCAAATAAATAAATAAAAACTTAAAAAAAAAAGTCCTAGTGCAGAGTCGGATTCCCAGAGGGAGCTGTGATAAGGAGTTCATGGATTATGACATTTGAGCAAGCTCTGCACTGTCTACAAGACGTGGGCTCTTCGTGGGACTCATCCACTCCCTGAAAGACCTCACCCTGTGGGTGAAGACAAGTCTCTTGCTACTGTTAAGCACAGAAGAGATTTGCTCCTTCTCCAAAGGCAACGTCTGTCTCTTCCTGTTACTGGGAACTTTTGATATCCCTGCCACATCCCGGGGCCATAGCAGAAAGTAGTAAGGAACATTTTAAAATGAAGTCCTCGGAAAAATAGGGTTGAGCCTGAGTCATTTAGTTTTCACTCAGGAGCCCCCTTGACCAGATGGAGGTCTTGCTTATACTGAGAAACTTCCTTGGCCCTCCTAAGAGCAGCAATACCAGGCAAACAGCCCACAAGGTCCTACTCTGTTGCTCCTTTCAATTTATAAAGATTAGAAAGGGTTTGCACTCATGATTCACATTCATCTGGTTCCAAAATAAACAGAATTCTACCTTAAAAGCAAGTTATTCAAAACCCAGGTTCCTTTGTGTTTTTCTGTTTTTTGTTTTTTGTTTTTTTGTTTTTTTTTAAAGGACAAACCAGAGGGAAAGGGCTTCCTTCTGGCAGAAAATGTTTAGAACGTGCTGTGTGAACAATAGCTCGCTTCCTGGTTACTCAGCTGGAAGCTGCTTCTCCATTCAGGACAAGACGTTTCATGGGAGGGAGGTGCCACCTTTCTATAAGGCAGCTCCTGGCAAGAACATGGAGAACCCAAGACAACACCAGAGAAAGGAGAGGAAGCAGGGTCTCAACTCAGCCCTGCAGAGGCAGAGGAGAGGCCTGGAGGCCGGGGTGCTGCCATCATGTCCCACACCTCTGAGAGAGCTGACTCTTGCAGGGCAAGGTCGAGAGGCAGCAAGAGAGGCAGACTGTGGAACGAGCAGGGCCATCTGCAATGGGGATCCCAGCACCGAGCCTGCGAGTCCGGTAATGACCTCTAGCTAGCTCACCGAACTGCACACCATCTACTCCCTCCGGGAACTCATGCCCATGTTCCCAGCTGGCACGACCCTCTCGAGCACACCCGTGGGTCTTTTGCTTCTACCCACTGGGTGTTCTGCTTCCCAGGAATCAGCTGGGATCATTTCCAAAACTGTTTAAGATGGTTGTATATTTTTTGATGAAAACAGAAAATTTGATTAAACTTTATCTAAATGATGAAACAAGCACAAAAAGAGCGATTTCCATGACAACCAAGGAGATGCTTTGAGGAGACTCAATAACAGAATCATTTTTTTAAAATGTGCTCTTGGATTAGGTGTCATTGGGGAAATAAATTATAAAACATTCTAAAAGGATTCCGTACACCAACTGTTTCACAAGTGGCTAAGTTCCTGCTTTACTTTTAAGAAACTCAAACTGGAAGTTTTAACCAATGATGTTGGGACGCCTGGGTGGCTCAGTTGGTTAAGCGGCTGCCTTCGGCTCAGGTCATGATCCCAGCGTCCTGGGATCGAGTCCCACATCGGGTTCCTTGCTCGGCAGGGAGCCTGCTTCTCCCTCTGCCTCTGCCTGCCACTCTGCCTGTGCTCGCTTGCTCTCTCTCCCTCTCTCTCTGACAAATAAATAAATAAAATCTTTAACCAATGATGTTTCGTGGGTGTGATTCAGCTCATAAATAGTGGACAGAGAAGTCCAGATTAGCAGGTCGACAGGGAAAGAAAAGACCCTAGCTCCACATCATCAAAAGACCAGGATACACACCTATCCATTTAGGGTGAAATTAAAATGTTTGTATTCTTTTTAAAATTGACTTCCTCCTTTAACAGAGGTTTGTAATTAGCCAAATAACCCCTGTCCCAAGTGTCCACCTAGAAAGCCCTTGTGGGGAGCTGGCAGCACTGCCCGATAAACACTAGCCCATCACAGATACAGTGAGCCCGGCCGTGCTGAAAATCACAAACTGCTTTCATTATCAAGTAAATCTCAATTTACACAGACACAGAACTCCTCTCTGGCTTCTTTTTACTGAAAAGCCTCCCCACTGAGGGCTGGTAAACAAACCTGGGTGAATCCCAGCATACTCTCAGCCCTTCCTCCTTCCTCATCGCAGTTTCTGGTAGCACAATGCCCTACACTTTCACTGATGACTCCCAGGGGCCAGGGCCAACCAGCCAGGGCCCTGTGAGTTACCGATCAAAAGCATTAGCAAGTCAGGGGCTCTTATACTCTGTCAAACTCAGGGGCTACCTCATGCAAGTCAAATTTCCAGCTGCCATTCACTCGCACACAGCACTGGTAACGGGAACTCCTGGCAGCCCAGATCTCAAGCTGGGAGCACAGAGACAGAGAGTTGCTGAGGTTAACTAAGACCTTCCCCCTCCACATGCTACCCTTTATCTGCCCTGGCAGGCCATGGGGCAGGGAGGCAGAGCAACTGGAGTCCTCCAAGTCTCCCAATTGTGTTATGAAGTTTAAGGGCATCCAAGGTCAGCCTAAACAAAACGCCTGAGCTAGGAACTAGTCTGTGCCCTGCCCCACCCATCAGGGAGTATAATAAACTATGGGAATGGCATCCTTATGTCCCCCAAATATACTCATGGAGGATAAGATATGTGGAAATACTCCGTGAGAATAAGTACGTGGAGGCTAATTATTTTCTGGGTAGGAAGGCAGAGCTAGAGATAATAGTGCACCGGGGATGTGTGGCCCCCACTGGAGGCCTAAGGGTCGTGCCTACCTCTTACTGCACCTTACCCACCAACCCACATTCCCGCTGCTCCTGAGATCGCAAGGGCAGGTCTGTGCCTCACCTGCAGCCCCCAAATCCTCACCCTGTAATTCTGTCCAGGACCAGCTCAAGTCACCTGTGTCCCTCCACACTGTGTGCAGTCTAACATTGAGAAGTTTGGGGTCAGACAAGGCTTTATCCTTCGTCTGTCCCTCTGGCAAAATACATAACCTACCTGAACCTCGTCTGTAAATACGGATGGCGACACCTGTTTCGAGGTGTGCTGTGGGGATTAACTGGAGAGAGTGGCCGGCACACAGCAGGTGTCTGAAAAGCACTGGTTCCCTGCCAGCACCCTTTCTGGACTGACTGCGTCTAAGATCTTTGTGTTAGGTTCCTTGGGGCAGAGACGGCCCGGCTGTACTACACTAAAGCAAACACGCTCACATAAATATCACCCAAGGATGATCCCTTGGTCCTCCCACAGGTGCACGCCACGCCCCTTCAGCTCCTTTTGTCCTTCCCACTGGGGCTCCTAGCAGGTACTGAGCACTGGGCGGGTTTAGCCAATACCCAGTGGAAAAACACCTGAAGTGGGTACATCTAACCGACTCTTAGGGAGAGATATGTTTAGGACATACAACTTTCTTGGATCTGAGATTTTTTTTTTTCCGGAAGAGGAAATGAGAGAGGGAAAGTGGTGGCTTTCCCAGATGTGTGGGATTTTTCCATGTAAGACGCCTCCAGCTGCATCCTCACTGTCTCACTGCTGAGTCCCTCAGTCAACAAGCTCCATGATCAGCCCTAGGCTGGCCTCAATCACAAGCAACTGTGTTCTTTCATCTTGAAAAAAAGGAAGTATTTCTTAAATTCCAAAGAGTCTATTTTAAAGATTTTTTTTTAAATTTATTTGAGAGAGAGAGACAGTGAGAGAGAGCATGAGTTAGGAGAAGGTCAGAGGGAGAAGCAGACTCCTCATGGAGCTGGGAGCCCGATGCGGGACTCGATCCGGGAACTCCGGGATCATGACCTGAGCCGAAGGCAGTCGTCCAACCAACTGAGCCACCCAAGCGTCCCCAAAAAGTCTATTTTATAACACGATTTCAAACACCAGTAAGATGTGACCCATCCAGAAACCCACCATGCACTGCAGGAAACAGAACACAGCCACCAAACAGCATGGCTTTCGTAGGTCATCGCCTCCCTTCCATGCTCCTCTGAGGCCACTGGCTTCTGGGATTAAATGCTACCACCCCGCTGCTTTCCTGTGGAGTTTACCATCCATGTCAGTATTCCTAAACAATGTAGGCTGCCATCTCACAAGCACAACTTGATATCCTTGAATTAGCCCACTAAATTCTGGGCCCGGGGCTCAAGGTCAGGGGCTCCTTTTGACCTCAGAGGGAGTGAGAGGCCATGGAAAGGACCTGGCATTTGAAGAAAGGACACTGGTAAAGGGAGAGCCATAAGACCTTGCTTCTCATAGGACTGGCAGGACAGGGTCACATGTCTTCTGGGACTCCTGAGAGAAGCCATTCCCTATATGGGCAACAGCACAAAACTGCTGTGGGCTAAGCTTCACGTTAAAGTACACAACCACACCGGGTAACCAGAACGAACACAGCGTTTTCAAAACAGTCTCAGTGAAGACCGCCTGCACCAGGAGAACCCCTGTGGACTTGCGCTCTTGGGCCTGTTACCAAGGGAAGCTTGGAGTTGTAGACTGCACGCATATCCTCAGGAAGCCCAACAATAAGAGCAACACACCGGGAAAAGAAAGGCAGACAAGATGGACATGCTGTCCTCTCCACGTTGCGAAACCTTTGCACTGGGAGATCCTTGGGCCACCCACCGAAAGACCATCTCCAGCCTCGGCCTGCACCAGGATTCCCGAGCAACCACGACACGCCAGCCTCAACTCTTTTGCAAGCATCTGTCACTGTCAAGCCTGTTCTCCAGGGGCTTTGCGTGCACACCCAGGAGGCAGGGAGCAGTAGCCTCAAGACAACAAATTATGAGGAAGACGTTAGAGGCGCTAAGGAAAGACCTAGTTTATTAACGTTTGAGTAAGACCCAGGACAATTACTGCTTTAACATTACCAGTAACTTTATAACATCGCCGCCGCCGGCTATTTACGGGCTCTTTCTTCTCGCCTCTGAGTTTCCCATTTTTGTTTTGTTTGACAAGCAGTAAAAAGGGGACTATGTGTCTATTTCAGCTACAGCAAAACTGGGGAGCCCCTGGAAAACTCTGTCCTTTCCTACAGAGTGCTGGGCCAAAAGGAGAGATGGAGGAGACAGAGGGCGGGCAGCCTGAACAGGTATGCCAATCCCTTAGGTCCAGAGGAGAGAATAAGTGGGAGAAAGGGAAGCTTATCAAGACCCCCACGAGTCCCTGGCAAAAGGCCAGGGGCTCCAGGCTGGGCTTCCTGGTGCTACTGTTCACTGAGGTACAGGAGCCTTGTCTTCTAAGATTCTACCTCTTATCGAATCAAAGGCATGAGCAGCAAGTGAACTGGCGTAGAGAAGGTATAAGCTTAGACTGAAGAGGTGTGGTGTCCACTGTAACCTCGATCAACAAGAGATCCGTTTCTCTCAAACATCTCTGAGCTCGGGTGTTTGTGTGGCCCTGCGTGCATGCACACGCATCAGAATCTCAAATATGCTTCTACACAGCTGAAAATAAACAGGATGGCTCTAGTCAAAATCATGAAGCACAGAACCCCTAACCTCCTTTTCAAAAACGCTTTGCTCCCAGAAGTGGGAATACGTGAGTCCAGCTGGTACGAGGAGCAACGTCTAGGCCCCTGTACCCTCACCATCGCATCACTGGCAACAAAGGATGGGAAGACACAGATGCATCTCTCAGTCGGATAAGGAAGGCACGGCTGGCTCAGAGAGGTTAAGGAACTTGCCCACGGCAATTAGAGGGGGAGAAGAGGGCCCAAGCCTTGCTTTTTGCCTCTCTACTGAGATACTCTACGACTTTGCAAGCTGTGGAAGCGGCAGCACGGGGAGCAGCCTTTGTGGAAGATACTGAGGCCTCCGGAGGCTGGACCCTAAAGGCAAAGGCCCTCAGGGAGAGATTAGTGTCCTCATCCTCAGCTCTCTGTGTCCCTGGCACTCCCCTCTCTCAGGAAAACGGCTTCTGTGCAGAGTACTGGCGGTCCCACTTCAAAAAGGGGACACAGGGCAGTGGTCCCTAACTCAGCAAGTCTGTAGGCCATTTTCCCTCCTGTGATTGCAGCAACGTTAGACGGTTGCCAACTTCTCATCATGGCAAATAAGAACTTTAACAAATGAACATGATGGAAGTATGAGGGAGAGCTTTGTTAGAGGGCAGTTGTGAACTTGACTGTGCTGGTGGT
This sequence comes from Mellivora capensis, assembly GCA_004024625.1. Taxonomy (NCBI): domain Eukaryota; kingdom Metazoa; phylum Chordata; class Mammalia; order Carnivora; family Mustelidae; genus Mellivora; species Mellivora capensis. The sequence continues at coordinate 13,380 of PISX010000253.1, read as the reverse complement.
TACATGAACTACAGCTAATAAAACCACACAGCACCACACATGTGCGCACATACTCGCATGCACGCATGTGTCAAACTGGTGGAGTGTGAATAAGGTGTGTGGGTTATGCCTGTGTCACTTTTCTGGTTCTGATATTGTACTAGGTTTTTGGAATATACCAGCACTGGCTGGGTGAAGGGTAATGAGTAAAGGATCTCTCGGTACTGTTTCCACAACTCCCTGTTAATCTATAATTATTTCAAAACAAAAAAATCTGAATAAGGGAAAAGAATTTTAACTTAACATGAAAATTACCTTCTTCATTTTATATTAGAAAGGACAATGAGACACAAAGAAAGAATAGACATAATCAGAATAAAGGCAGTTGGTAACCAAACCCCAGTGGCGCTACCGTGACACTCCTCATTGTCCTTTATCGTGGACCTGTCAAAACTGGGTTAGGGCAACCTCAGTAAGAATGCAAGATTCTGGTTCCTCTATCCTCTGCAGCCTGGCAAGCAACCACAACGTGCCAGCAGATCCACCCAAAGGGAGGCCTGGCACACAGCCCCCTTTCTTCTCAGCCTGGCTGGCTTCCGACCGTTCTTTGCAGCCTCAAGAGACTAGAACCCCAGAGTGGGCAGATTGACAGTGTCATTTAGGGTTGGGGGAAAGGGCATGCCAGGCTTTGCCAATAAGAAATTTAAGTTTCTCTTTTGCCTTCTACTCCTACCAGAGCCCAGAATCCTCTTATTTTCCTTTTCTTCTTCACCAAAGAGACCCAATGTCAGCCACTTACAGCGCCAGATTTTTTCATTTGCTGCATCCTGCTCTCTCGCTGGCTCAGACTTGAAGATCCAGAGTATTCTCATGGCACCCTCTCCCTTCCTCCTGACACTGAGTACTAGCCTGCCACTTCCCCTCCAGAATCAGGACCCCAGGAGCATGTCTGCCCTGGCAAGTACCAACAGGGATAGTGGTGGTGCTCCACAACCACCTCGGGGTGGGGGGGGCATCCAGAAAAGCCTGGGACCACGGATGGGTGGTGAACAGCCCAGCCCCCTCTACCCTCTTTGGGATACCTGAGGCCCTCTGTCAGAGTTTCCCAGTGGGGCTGAGCCCCAGGGCCCAGAGAGGTAATCCCATGATCACAAACCCTTTATTGCTTTCCTTTCTTTCTCACGACCCCACTCCCTCACCAGTACTTTCAGAGATCACCTCCCATATAAACGATCTGCATCTAACTAAATCCCATGTTTGGGGGGAACTCAACCTAAGATAGATGGGCACAGGGAACCGCAACAATTGGGAAATTAGAGCTGAATATGAATGAGCATTATCTCTGTGGATGTCTGAAGGATGTAAACCTGTAATGAGGGAAACTGCCAACGGCATGGCCACTGGCAGATACTAGAGAGCTAACAGAGGGATTAAAAAAACTATAAAAACTTGATTTGCCTGGGTAATACTCCTCATAGCCGTTTATAAGAACTGCTTTTCATTTGCCTAATTACCGCTAGCACAATAACTACCATGGAAATATTAAATGTGTCAGATAAAACTTGCATTAAATTTTATTTGATCATTAATGTTATACAACCCCATGCTGGAGGAAACCCTGCCAAGACGGCTCTAAAAGCAGTGGTTGTCAAACTCCAGCAGCAAGGAGATCACCTGGAGAGCCCATTGCGCTTTTGACCCAGAGGGTAAAATTCAGTAGCCGAAAATCCTCATTTCTGCCCTGTCCCTATGTGCGGTTGGCGCTGGTGGTCTGTAGTCACACCCCGGAGACCACTCCGTTCAAGTGCTCTACTGAGGGAAAGAGCAACAAGGAGGCTAAACTTTCCAGCCGGCATTTGCAACAGAAAGGGTGATCGTCTGTTTCAAGAAAACGGGTGCAATCTTGTAACACTCTAGATTAGTCACTGAACCCAAGGAGATTTGGTAGGCTGACAGTCTAAACCAAAAAAGGTAAAATGAACTGTTACTCAAACACATCCCAGGAGATCTGAGTTTGCTCATTTAGTCAACAAGCAACAGTGCCCACTCCATCCCAAAGATGTTGCTGGGCAACAGAGGTCTGGGCACTGTCAAAGGTCCCGTGAGACTCTAGGATAGGCATGTCCTCAGTGAGCCTCAGTTTACTAACCTGAGGAGAGAACTCATGTTTGGGCAACAGTCCAGCTCAGACATTTTATAATGAAGCAGAGCAGCATGCTGGCTCAAACTCAAAGCAAAACTATTCTGCCTGGCTGTCTGGGCAGTGTGACGAGAAATGTGGGAAACAGCTTAGCGGCTCCAGTGGGCCGACTGTGACAGGGCAGGTGAGGCCCTGACAGCAGTCCTGGCCCTGAGAGCCTTCGGGACGGTCAGTCCGATTCAATTCAATGAATGCCCCAATTAAAGGGGCTGCCAAGGTAGCTCAGTATGGTGCCCAAAACCAACCAAAGAATGTGCAAGCACCCAGCATGAAAACCATGTTCTTAACTGGTACTCCCCTGATACAGTATGACATTTAATCACTCCGACCGCTGAGGGGAAAATGGGAGCCACTCACTAGAATTAAGGATGCTATGATAACCTCCTCAACTGAGGTTTTAAATGAGCCTTGTGCTAACAGCTTTCCTGCTCTGAATGCAAAGCAGGATGCGAGCGGGGAGAGGCGGGGCAGCCACCTGTGAAGGGCAGCCGCTGACGACACCACTCTATTTCTGAGAGGCTGGGCTTCTGAACGCATCTCCTGATGGGTCCTAGGCAAACCACTGACTTTCCCGATTCCACGGGGAACCTGCCGAAACATTCTTGTTTTACTTTATTTTATGGAAGGAGAAACTCACCAGGGAGGACCATCATTTGTTCAAAATCACCAACAAATCAACTGTGGGACTGGGAAGACAGGTGAGGCTGTCGGACCTCCGACAGACCCAGGCTGGCAATCTCTGCTTAGTATGCAGCCAGGCTTGAGGTAGAAAGGAACTCAGTAAAACAAACAACTACCTCAAGACCCCTGTGTCCACATGCATTAAGATTAAACAGGTGGTGGGGCACCTGGGTGGCTTAGACAGTTAAATGTCTGCCTCTGGCTCAGGTCATGATCCCAGGATCCTGGGATCGAGTCCCACAGAGAGCCTGCTCCTCTCTCTCCCTCGGCCTGTTGCTCCCCCTGCTTGTGTTCTCTTTTTCTCTGTCAAATAAAGAAATAAAATCTTAAAAAGAAAAAAAAAAAAAAAAGATTAAACGGGGGGAAATGGAGTCCAGCAATGCCACCTCAAAGAGGGACACCAGGGGCTGGGGCACATTTACCCACCTGTAATCTCAACAGTCCCTTGCCAAGCCAACCCAAAGAAAAGACTCTTTTATATATAAACAACTAACATTTTCTTAGTCTCACACAAGGTATAAACAGAAGCATATTTAGAAATGATTTTTGTTGATCTAACACATAAAACTTCAGTAAAAACAGTGAGGCGTATCATTATTGACAAGCCCTTACTTCCAATCAGCTGCTGCCCCCCAAACCCTCCTTACAACAGAATTCAGGAGCCACCCCTGATGTCCTTCAAGAAGGCTCCCTAGGAGAAAGAGCGGTGTCCTCATCTGTGCCCCCTGCACCCAACACCTAGCACGATGCCTGACACATAGTTGGCATCCCGGAACGACCTGCTGATAGACTGCACTCTCTCAGCCAGCCTGGACAGCCCCTGGCATTGTGACTGGGAACGGCGCTCCGAGGAGGCCAGCCAGTGTCTTTTCGCCAGTCACTCACAGCGAGACAGTTCCTAGGTCAACGTATTCCACCTACTCACCGGGTAATGAGTCCCACAGGCTTACTACCACCGGGGGAAAGTGAGCAGTTTCCTTTATTTGTTCTAACTCACCCTTTAAGTTTCTGTATCTGTGTTTTCCTTCGTTGTGCCAGGATTTGAGAACAGGGCTGGGAATGGCCTCTGTTGTCCTTCTGTGACTTTACAGGTGTCAGTCCCACTCTCGGCTCAGGCTTCCATCTTTGAATGTGAATCCCTCACCTTTGTAGATTTGATTGCCTCTAACTGAGCTCTCCTCCGATTTATGATGCTGTATTTCCTCTTTCTGCTTGACACCGAGGAAATATAGACACAATTACCATAGTACATAACATTTAGCAAATGATGCAATGACCCAAGTCATGCCAAGCTTCCGAAGGCTTGGAAATATATTTTAATTAATCCAAGCAGGAACCAGTCTAAACTAAATTCAGTAAAGGGCGTAGCCCCAAATTTGGTAGGTACACAATGCTCCCCAAACGCAGGTGGTGTTTTCCACAAGCCGTGTCAAGACCCAGTAAATGTTGCTTTGTGTAATGACTGACCAAAGGAACTGAGGTGTTAACACCACTGATGTCTTCAAATAAAAGGCCTAAATTAGTAGCCCTCTCTCCCGGGAAAGGGGTCTGAATAGGCAGCAAAATCCAGCCTGCTCAGGCTCCATGCCGGCAAAGGAACCCCTTCCAGAGCAGAGAGAGATGCTAACCCATCTCAGCGTGAGGGCCAATAGACTTATTCTTCAGCGAGATCAGTCTCTGTTTCCATCTTTGAGGGCCTGGGACATTTTACATTGAAACCTTTGTCAGTGGTGAAACAAATGCATCCATCACTAAGCTCTGGCCTTAGAAACTGGCAGTTTTCCAGTAGGGGCCCAGGATGAATAAAGGCCAAATCTAATTGAACCTTCAGGAGGAATTTAGCACAGAGAAACAGCATTATCTGAACTGGAGCATGCCCAGATCTCCGGGTTAATACCCCAACGGAGAAGACTCATCAAGGACCTTATTTCGAGATCAGCAGCAGTATTTCTGATTTTTAAAAAATGGGCTTTGGGAAATTTTCTCCTTAGCCAAATCAATTCCACCAGCATGCATATATGGCAGAGATGCTAACTGTTATGCTCCATGGAATAAGTGTCTATAAAGCCTATAAATGGCTTTAAACACATGGCCTCAGCTAAGGATTTGGTTAGTTATGCCTTCACTCTACCGCAGCAAGCCCTTCTGGAGACCTACGGGGACAGATGGGAGCTACCTGGGCAGGAGCTGGTATTTTTACTGAAATATCCTATAGCTGGTTTGGTTCTTTTTTTCTTCTCAATCTAATTTAAAAGATTAAGGGCCAAGAACAGGCCAAATCTATTTTTGTTCTTGACTTAAATATATGCTACTTGAAAGCAGAAAGGGTTGTAACAGCCACTGTGACATTTCCAAGGGGGCTTCTGTTCTCAACATTCTTTATAAATGTTAACTATTTTATGTATGAGAGGGCAGGCAGTAAATGGAGTTAGCTTAAAACTTATATTGGCATTTAAATGTCAAAGTCAACCTTCCCTTTCAAAATCAGAATGTTTTAGTAAAACATTTCTAACTTAAACATTTTTTAGGGGAGGGGATAACCTATCGAATTGAGAAATCCCAGAACATTAGCAACAAACCTCTCCTAAAACCCATAAATTTCTATGCTCCCATCTGCAAAGCAAATTATACTACGTATTTTCTAGAGTCCCTCAGTGGTGGTACAAAAGAGCTATTATTTACTACATGAAAACGGTAATTCAGAATTTAAGGGTGAGATGGAGAACGACATAATTATTACATTTCCCTTGAGAAGAAAAAGAAAGAGATCTACACCCAAGCATGGCAAGGTGTTTAGCAATCCAAACCTTGAGCTCTTTGGAGTGAACATGACATTTTAAGGACCCGGGACCTCTAACATCTGAGGTCCTTAGTCATTGGCTCACATTTCTAAGTGCCCAGTCTGGGAAGGGGAACCTAAGGGCTTGCTGTGATTGAACTGTGATGAACTGTGATTACTACAATGAGTAATGAAATGTCTCTGCTCTCGTGGGGGAGACAGGCCATGCACAAAAAACCAAGATCAGCAATGCCCATAGTGCCAACCAAGGAGTCAGCAGCCAGACAGAAGCCTCTGCAATTTCAAGGTGCCCCCATGCGGGTTTATAGTGGGGACTGGACCTCCGCTCTGGGAACTGAGCTCTCTGGTCCCCGCCACTGGTGACCCAGCTAAGTCCTTCGATCTAAATGGGGCCTACCTCACCTCGAGGTTCTTCCTCGAGGGCACTTATTTTCGTTTGTGAAATATTTTTGTTTGTGCTTGTTTAATATCTGCCTCTCCCCTTAGACTGTAAGTCCCTGAAAAGCTGAGGGATTTTTGCTCTTTCAGTTCTATACACCCAGCACCTAGACCCATATCTGGTGTACAACAGGCTCTCGATAATGTGTTGAATGAATGAATGAGCAAGCCGTTAAGGAAGGGTGGAATTTCAACAAAAAGAAATCGAGAAAGCCATTCCAACAGGGGGAAAAAAAGGTGTAAACCAAAGTATAGAGGAAAATCGTGGGTAAAGGAATTGCCTGGAGCCAGAAAAAATAGAGTAGAAGATGAAAAAGAAAGCCAGGTATAGAAGCTAGACCCTGGGTTATTCTCTCTGGAGAATCATGACTCTAGGCCCAAGAATGTGGACTGTAGCAATAAGGGACCAAAGTTTTTAGTCAGAGGAGGGAATACAAAATATTTAAGATCGTGAAGAGCAGCCCCAGGTAAGAAGGACTAGAGGAGAAGCCCAAAGGCAAGCCGGAAAATGCAGAGGCGGTGGCTGCTGAGGGGGTACCAGGAAGGTGGGTGGGAATGGAAGGTTGAGACTGTGGGAAGTAATCTGGGACTGATACAGGAGGGAAGAGGAGGAAGAGTTCAGGGTCAAGGACAAGTGAGGGTTTGAGACACTCTTTACAGGGCCTGGCTAGGGGTCATGTAGACAACATAAGCTTTCCTAGTTTCTATACCTCCCATTGACTTTAAATGAAAAGCTGGTACAAAAGCATCTTTCTCTGCAAACTAAGGGTATGGTGAGTTCTGCAGCGGCCAAACAATGCCCAAGAAAGGCTTAGGGACCCAGAGTGGGCTATTCTGCTGGTAGGTGGAGAATAGTCACAGGTATTTTTCCATATTGCGGTGCAGGGAAGACCTACATTGGTTCTGCCAAAAAGCACAACAGGGGAGAGGCTCAGCTGTGTCTCCCAGGCAGGAAGCACAGGCAGAAGCTTCCCGAGGCAGAATGCAACTCTCCATTACTTCGCAGAGCAGCTTTGCAGAAGGCCTCCTGACCAGGGTGGAGGGGCTCTGGAGGGGTCATGTGTACAGTTCTTGATTTGGGCTGACTCATTTATCCCCTTAATTTTTCAGGAGAGTAGGAGGCAATCACATTCCCTGATGAGGCATTATCAGGCGCCGTGTGACAAGTAAAAATCTCATCGTGCTGTATAATGTCATCTATAATGATGTCACACAACTTCCAGAGGACTTGCTGACCTGCATGCTTCAACCGGTTGGGACAGATGCAGTTTGAGAACAAGTCATCTGAGGAAAAGGAGAAGGAACTGGGGTGCCTGGTAAGGAAACAAGGTCTGAGAGCAGGAGGACATAACTGTAGCTTCAAATGTCCGAACAACCGGGAAGCAGGACAGTGTGCCTGACCCTCAAGGGAGAACCAGAACCGATGGGGTGGAAGGCACAGATCTTAGTTGGAAATGAGAAAGGATTTCCCGAGATTTCACACAAGTAATGGCGGACCATGGAGGCGGTCACTTGGGAGTTTCCAAGGAAGAGCCAGAAGTGTGTTTTTAGAGGACACGAAAGTGACTATCTTTAAGGCAGGTGGATGGCACGGTAATTCAGATTTCCTCCAATGTCTTAATTGGCGAATTTACTTGAAATCACCACATCACTCTGCAAGTCCCAGACAAAATAAAAGCAAAACCAGAAAAGACCCCAACCTAAGAGTCCTCCATCTGGCACAGCAGGAAGGGGAAGAAATGCTTTGAGCTTTAACAGTGAAATGAAAAACTCATGTTTTCTCTCAAGAGTTCCCTCTCCCAAGTCACTTTCCTTTACACACATGACAACATTTTCATCTGGAGTTGGGGAGGAAAAGTAAGAAGGTACTGTGATAAGTTGGGTAGAAACAAGAGGAACTGAACAGTAACTGTAAATTAACTCCTCTTATTAATTATTCTCCCTATTTTCCCCTCCCTGCAGGCCCTGGTTCTGTACGTTGGAGGTTTTTGGCTCACTTCTTTTTTAAATTAATTTTTTTCAAGACTTAGAAGCCATAGCTTCAGCTGGCCTCCCTCATTTATCAACTCTACCACCTTAGGCAAGTCCCTTCAATTCTTAGACATTTAGTTTCCTTACCTGGAAAACTGAATCAAGTAGTGGACTAGATCAAATAGTTGCTAAAAATCAGGAGGATGTTTGTTTGGTCTTGACGATTTTTTAATTTGACACCAAAAGCAAAAATAAGCAAATGGCCCTATATAAAGCTAAAATGCTTCTGTACAGTGAAGGAAACCATCAAGAAAATAAAAAGGCAACTTATGGAATGGGGAAAGATATTTGCAAACCACATATCTGATAAGGGGCTGATATCCAAAATATATAAGGCACTCCTAAACTCAAGAGCAAACAAACAAACAAAAAAACAAAACAAGAAAAACCCAACCAAAACCAAACAAACAAAAAACACCAATTCAGCAAAAGAGGAGCACCTAGGCTGACTCAGTCAGCCAAGCATCCAACTCTTGATTTCAGCTTAGGTTGTGATCTTAGGGACATGGGGTCGAGCCCTGCACTGCGCTCTGCACTTAGTGTGGCCTGTGTTTGACACTCTCTCCCTCTGCCCCTTCCTTTTCTCACTTTCTCTCTCTCTCTAAAATAAGTAACTCAAAATAAAATAAAATAAAATAAAACGGACAAAAGACATCAAGAGGCAGTTTTCCAAAGAAGACATACAAATGGCTAACAGGTACACAAAAAGAGGCTCCACCTCCCTCAACATGAAGGAAATGCAAATCCAAACCTCAGTGAGTGATCGCCCCACACAGGTTGGAATGGCTATGATCAGAAAGCAAAAGATAAAAAGTGTTGGCAAGGATGTGGAGGAAAGGGAGCCCTGCACACCGCTGGTGGGAATGCAAACTGTGCAGCCACTATGGAGAACAGTATGGAGGTTCCTCAAGAAATTAAACACATAACTACCATATGACCCAGAAACTTCACTTCTGGCTATATGTCCAAAGGAAATAATCAGTATTTCAAAGAGATATTTGCACCCCTACGTTCATACCAGCATTATTCACGGCGGCCAAAGTATGGGAACAATCTAAGTGTCTGTTGATGGATAAAGGAAATATAGTAATGTACACTTATGTATGTATAACTTATGTACATATAATTTATATTTAACTATGTAAATATAATATAGTATGTATATGTGTGTGTGTGTGTGTGTGTGTATAATGGAATATTATTTAGCCTTTAAAAAGAAGGGAATCCTGTCATTTGCTACAACATGGATAAACCAGGAGCATATTAAAAACAAAACCAAAAACCTGGAGGACATTCTGCTAGGTGAAATAAGCCAGACAGAGAAAGATAAGAACTGTATGTTATCACTTATATGTGGACTCGTAAAAAACAAATCAAAACAAAACCAAAAAACCCTCCAACTTACAGAACCAGGAGCTGCAGGGAGGGGAAATGAGGAGAGGCTGGTAAAAGGGTACAAACTTTCAGTCTGTACTGAATCTGAGGATCTAATAGGCAACACAATGACTATAGTTGATAACCCTGTATTGTGTAATTGGAATTTGCTGATAGAGTAGAACTTAAATGTTCTCACAAAAAAGGAGGAGGAGGAGGAGGAGGAGGGAAGTATGTGAGGTGATAGATGTGTTAATTAACTCAATGAGGGGAACCCTTTCACAACATATATGTAAATCAAATCACTACCTTATACACTTTAAATATCTTATAATTTTACTTCACCTCAATAAAGCTGGAAAAACGTCAACAGGATGCTTATCACTTCTTAGATAAAAATAAGTTCCAGAAGAAACAAAGATTTAAACCTGAAAAAATAAAACCATGAAAGTACTAGAAGAAAATAAGAAAATGTGTGTGTGTGTGTGTTATAAACTGAATAGGGAAGGTTTTTTAAAACTAGGACACAAAATCTAGAAATCATTAAAGAAAAGAATGATTCAACTATACAAAATTTTAAATTTTTGTATATCGGGGCACCTGGGTGGCTCAGCTGGTTAAGCATCTGCCTTGGGCTCAAGTCGCGATCATAGGGTCCTGGGATCCAGCCCAGCATCAGACTCTGCTAGTGGGGAGGCTGCTTCTCTCTCTGTACTCTCCCTCCCTCTCTTTCTCTCTCTCAAATAAGTAAATAAAAATTTAAAAAAAAAAAACTAAATAAATTTCTGTAAGTTAAAAAATCCATACTATTGTATGTCAGTAATACCTCATTAATAATTTTTAAAAACCCTGCCAAAAGACAACGCATATTATAGATAAAGGGCTATTTTCTTCAAACATAAAGAGCTTCTATAAATTCAAAGAAACAGATCAAATCAACAACAGCAATCAAAACAGAAAGAAAAGGAGGAAAGAGAAAGCAAAGGAACAAGCAGAACTCAGAAAAAAACAACAACCAGTTTTTTAAAAATATGAAAAGATGCCGACCTCACTCATAATAAAAAAAAGACACCCACTTAAAAACTATAACAGGATAACATTACCAATCTGTTAACCAAAAAGAGATTAAAAAGCTGACTGCCCCCCAGTTTGGTGAGGTGTCAAGAAATAGGCTCTCCTTTGAGTTGTGAGTGTGAGAGTAAATTTAACATGCATAAACCCTTTAACATAGCTGTTGATCCTCAAGGAATTTATCTTAAAATGACTTTGTATAAGATACGCATTGCAGTCCTACTTGTAATTAGTAGAAACTGAGTAACATCCAAAATATCTATCTAGAGAAAACTTTTAAAATAAATGATTAGTATATCCATACTGTAGAATCATATGAAATATAAAACAGAAAAGTAAACACTTTATGTACTTAATAAGAATGATTTAAAAAAACAGATTATCAAATGAAAAAAGGTTCAGAGCAGTATGCAGAATATGGCACCACTTGTCTTAAAAAAGAAAAATACCTGGCATGGCTAAAATGCTTACAAGTGCACAAATACTTCTAAGAAGGATACTAAAAAACTCAGGAGAGGAGCTGGATGTCTGAAAAAATTATATGTTCTTTGGTACCTTTTAAATTTCAGCCATATAATACTGAGTATTATAACTTAAAAAAAAATCCCTAGTGTACAAAAATTCCGTTTCAAGCATTGGCTTTGCCTAACATCTACATGCAGTTAGATGGGAAGGCTGTTTAAGTCAACTGTTCCCTCTCAGAGCACCGGTCAACTCCTTCAGTTTTTGCAATTTCTACCCTCTAAGTACTCTGCCACCACACCCCAGGTTCCATGGTGGTCCCTCCTATCCTCTGGGTCAGCAAAGGGGGCGCAGCCAGGCCCGGAGATAAACTTCTCCAGGGTCATCCACCTTCTGGGTGTCAGCGAACTCCAGCACTGTCCGCCCATTGCATAACCGATACACCCCTCCCACGGGGCTTTTGGCACTGGCTCTGCTGAAAATAACTAGCTCCAAAGTGGAAAGGAACCGGAACACAGACACAAACCACACCATTTCAACTGAGTTTACGATGGCTTCCTGGCTGTTTAAATCAGGACAGGCAAGAGCAGACTGCCAGACAAATTGTCATTTGTAGGCCCCTAGCGAGCTTAGGCAGTTTTCCACCTGTCCAGACAAATAAACACACTGCCTTGAGTTATGGACAGGTGGGCCCTGTGGCGCCGGAGACCGGGTCATTAGAGTGCGTGAGCAAGACAGAGCGGGATCCTGAGAGAGACTGCTCAGCATCTCAGCTCTGCCCACGATCTTCAGGCCACAAGTATCCTTCTCACCCACAGGCTACTCACCTGGAGGCATTCAAAGGGAACATCCATGGGAAAAAAGCAGGAAAAAGAAAAGAAAAGTAAAGGAACCCTCAGCAGGGAAAGCAGCCATCCACGAAAACACAGAGGGGAGAGCACAGAGCACATCTCAGGGTGCTGGCGAAAATACTGGGGGCCAGAAAAGAGCTCTGTGTTGCAGGGGAGGTCCAGATTCATCATTTTCCTCCAGAATTATGTTAAAAAAAAAAAAAAAAAAAAAGCCCATCCCTCACTCTCTGGCCTGGTAATGACTTAGCTGCCACTCTGACCGCACACCACATCTCTAAACAAATTAAACTTCCCTGGGGCCTATTCATTTCATGGAGGGAAAAAAAAAAACCAAACAGAGACATAGTTGTCTTGTGAGAAGACAGGGAAGCCAGCTAGTAGTTTTGCTACACTTCAAGGGGCTCCGTGTGAGCCAGAGATGATGAGGGCGAGAGCAGTCAGCGGCAGGTCATCTGGGCAGGAGCACGGATAGACCAGAGGCATCACAATGCCTGGCATCTTGACCCCAACCAGACCTAAGCCCGCATGCACCATGCATTCGCTAACCGGGCAGCCACGGACCCTGCTCATGGCTGACGGAGACACCTCCCCGCCCCCAACAGGACACAATTCACCATGTGAAATAACACAGAGCCTACATGTACACAAATGTGTGCACATATACACATAAAGACCACCTCCATACCCGGGAAGCTCCCTGTCCACTGACCTCTGCAATTCCACCCTGGGTCAGACAATATCTGAGGCCCCCTGCACCTCCCTCTCTAACCTGTAGTAATGACCTGTTTGGAATCTGTGGCCTTGACTAGTACGAGGAAGCATTTCAGATTCATCAGGCCGTCAGCCCTTAAGATGCCTTTCAAGGCATCAGTACCATCTCTTAGTTCCAAAACAACGATGGTGTGATGGTGCGATGGTGTGATGGTGCGGCTACTCAGGACTCTCCCGCCCCGACTCCTTGAATACCTAATCATCTGTCCTTCTCTCATAGGATCTCTGTTCTCTAGATTCCTGGCAATCTTCTGGTCTAAATAATTTTGGAGTTCCTTTCCTTTGCTTTATAATCCTGGTTTTTAGATTTTATTTCCACTTTGAGAATGGGATGTGTCCATGGAAATGTATTTCCTAAAATAATGACCTAGAATCCAATCTTTCTACCACAACCCACTTAATGATCCTTGCCCAGGATGACAAGGACAGTGAACAAGTTTGAGAAATTTTTTTTTTTAAGTTTTATTTATTTAAGTAGTCTCTACACCCCACGTGGGGCCTGAACTCAATAACTCCAGATCAAGAGTTGTATGCTCTTCCCAGGGAGCCTGCCAGGTGCCCCCAAGTCTGAGAAATTCCTGCAAATTCAGATTTCATTCTATTTCCGTAGCTTAAAAAAATATGTGGGGACACCTGGGTGGCTCGGTTGGTTGAGCGGCTGCCTTCGGCTCAGGTCATGATCCCAGTGTCCTGGGATCGAGTCCCACATCGGGCTCCTTGCT